>JBCNJP010000003.1:5491812-5682507 GCA_039602395.1 Deinandra increscens subsp. villosa
ATTCTGGGTGTTTCTCAAAGTATTCATCAGCTGTCATTGTGCTCAGTTTTTTCTGTAACAATAAAACAATCACATCACAAATTGGTTCAAATATCAACTTATCAATAAACAAACTGACTGACACTGTAATCTTACTCGTAGCAAAGCTACTGGTAGGACGGAGAGGGTGTGAGGGGTGACCCTTATCTATATCCTAAATAAAAAATAGAATAAAATTTATTTCAGAAATTGTTACCTTAAGTTCTTGGACATCAGCAATTTCTTTTTCCAATCTTTCGGATTCCTTGAGGGATTTTTGTTCAGCCTCTTTCAGCTCAACCAACTGTAATTGTAAAAGCAATATGGTTTAACTACCGAATAAACATATTGATCCCATAATACAAAAATTCAACTTTTCATCAAATTACACACAAACAATCCGACCATTAAAATCACTTTCTTGAGTTCTTCATTTAAATACTTGAATAAAATCATTTCTCGGATATACGACTTATTGATATAATGACAACTGATATAATCATCCTCAAGTTATTCTAGACTTCTAGTCATCACCCTCTTGTCCAAAATTGATCTTTTATGATATTGAATTTGATTAAATTGGACAAAAGTGGTGTGCAACTGGTATGATTGATAAGCCAATTATGAGACCGTAAAAGTGATTAGCCTTTTTGTCTAAAAAATAGAATTTCTGTCTTAAAAGGCTTATCTTCCCAACATTCGTAGAATCAAGCCAGAAACAATAAGATTGATCAAACTTGAGTAGGAGCTCTAACCATTTCATCAAACTGCGGCTTGAACTTGGGAGTGGTAGTGTCTACAAACTTGGGAATCTCAACACCTGTACAGAGGGAGAGATAGAAGCAATCAACCAAACTGTGAACACAAAATATTGTACAGTTAAAAAAAATTTACTTGTCAAATCAAATTAAATGCTATATATTCTACCTATTAGGATCCAAATAATTCAAGTTTACAATTCTACCTGCAAAACCTCACTAAGATGGATGGCTGCCCTTTAAACAACATAAACAAGGTTCTATTGCATACTGGTGGTGACAGACTAAATTACAGAGCTACAGAATTAAAAAGAAGTATATGTTTCTAATAGTTACAGTTTAATGTTCTTTAAAGGATAAACTGCAGACTTTATAAAAACTTTAGATAAAAGCTTTCTGTCATTGAACATATAGGAAGGCATATTCAGATAAAATTTCAAAATTCTGTTATTCTTTATATTATATATGCAGTAAATGACAAAATAAAGACTTCAAATTCAATCTTTAACATGACTATATAACCCAACAGGATCACAAGCACTTAGGGGGGTGACCATGATAACAGCTCCTAGAATCTTTCATTCTTTCTAATGGGCTTTAAATAGACTAGCACAAAAAAAAAAATTTGAAACGCAGAACATACTATCATAATACTCTTTGTACGAATCAACTATGCGAGATCCAAGTCCTTTTCTGTAGTACTCCCAGTCAATAGGTTCTGGTTCCTGAAATATATCATGACAGGGTCAAACTAAAACATGATAATGTTGACCTTAGAACCATACGAACTCAATCATACCAACAAAACATTAGATATACCTGCGTCTGAATTAAAACTCAAATCACAAAAGCATGCACATAACAATTTTTTTGGTATCCTCTAAAAGAATATTTTATAAACTTAAAATTACAACTTTATTTGTCGAAAGAGCGACAGACATGATAACTATCTTTTGGTATATCCAATTCTACAGTAGTTATTCATTCATAATAAGCTGAGTCCTTTTTCCTTAAACGATCACAAGTTAGAGTCCATAAATGAGATCCACAACTACTTACACAAAGCATTAGAAAGTAGAAACTATACAACCACACAAGTTAACAGAAGTCGTCTTGCTCGATTGATTGCAAAGAGAGTTCAATCAAAAAACACACTAAACATGCACACAGAATCCTACTTATTTAGAGAAACCACCAACTCATAAAATCATCACTAAATCCACTCGATATTCTAATGAGCATTTCATTGTAGGAATCGATAACATTTCACCTTTAAAACATAATTCGAACCTTTTCAGTTTACAAAAACCCTAACTATGAAATAGATTGCAGATCTATATCATCGAACACCTAATTATCGAAACGCACACACAAATACACATCGGATTAGGTTTGAATATTGGCGTATTCAATACCTGGCTGAATTTGGTCTGAAGAGTGGAATTGACTTCCTCAAATGCTCGGCGGAGGGAGGAGAACTCCTTGCGAGCTTCATCGGTAACGATCATCTTCGCCATGCCATCCCAATCGATCGATTTTGATGCCTTGAACGCCACATCGGCGACCTTCTTCCCTACACCGCTCATCTTTCTATGGCTGCTGCTTTCTCTCTCTAAAAATCTCTCTCTCTCTCTAAATTCAGGAACCTGAGCTTGCTTATACAAACTTTACAAAGCCTGAAAGGCACTTTCGTTTTATGTTAATTTCTGTATAGATCCAGATTTTGGCCCCTGTTATTTTCATTTTTTACACTTTTTGAGAGGTGGGAATTTGTTAGGACCGGTATTAAGAGGTAAGGAATGGATGGTAGCTTTCTAAAAAAATATGTGAGTGGAAATCTGTATAATTTAAAGTTTGGTTGTGAGTGGTTGTGAGTAGAGAAAAGAGAAAACGTAACAAAATCAAATCTGTATATTTGACAAAAAGTTTAGTGATTTACTAAAATTTGGGGATTGAAAGAGAGAGAAAATGTAATGATAAATGTATAAAAAGTATTATTTAATTATGGTTGTGAGTAGAAGATAGAGAAAAAATAATAATAATAAAAGTATAAATTATAAGGATAAGGATAGGGAACCTGCTGTGAATGCTCACGTGTGAAATAAACCGTTTCAGTCTGACTGATCAAGATATTGTTTTTTAAAACAAATGATCTGAATTCTAACTTTATCTCTTAATGAGAGGTTATTCAGATGCAAACAAACAACCCCTATATTTAATATATATACAATACAAATTGAAGTGAATAGTATACTTTGGTTTTGTCATACTTTGGCCACAAGACTTTAAGGTAATGACAGTTTCTACCCTGTTCTTTTCTCAGGCAACTTTCCTTCTATGTTTTTCTTTGGTTGGTTTTCATTGTCGGTGCTGAGTTTTTATTGGATGATACACGTTTCACCATTTCTCTTTTATATCAGTTACTCTCTCTTTCTTCTCTGCTTAGTCTCATTTCTCTCCCACTTTCAGAGATGAGGGTTTCTCTCTCATAACCCCCCCTCTCTCTCTCTCTGTACATCAGATGAAGATCCCACTGACGTTGCTCTGTTCCGTTCCCGTTACCACGCTACTAGGCTTTGGTATCGGTCGTTGATGCGGCGGCGACGATGTGCTGGATCTGTTATTTTTCAAACGATTTGGTAGGCTTTGTTGATTTCTAGGGTTTCTTTTGTCTACATCAGATGAAGCGCTCGGCGTCGTTGCTCCGTTCCGTTTACGCTAGCGCCGGACTTTGGCCGGTTTGCTGCCGGGCGTCGATGCGGCGGCGCTGTTGTGGTGGATTTGCTGTCAGCGGTGCTCCGTTCTGTTGATGGTAGTCGGCTTCGGCCTACTTTCCCGTGGGACGTTGATGCACCGGGGCTTTAAAATGTATATCAATTCAGTAGTCCTTGCTGTACTCAAATATTGCATTGTTCAAGATGCATGTTCTATCTTACTTATTTCTATGGCTTAGCCAAACTTATTGGAAGGTTTTTCTTCCTGTTTATGAGTTTATCTCGCATTGCGGCTATTGACTGTTGGTGATGGTTTTTATGAGGCTATGTTGAGTTCTTTCTTACCTTATGTTACTGCTTACTGTTGTTGATGGTTTCCTTGAGGCTATGACAGAATTTTTCGGAGCCTATTTTGTTTATAACGCAACAATTTTTATTTTCTGAACCGATGTTGCTTTTCTTGCTGGGTGATGGTTTGTTGCTAAATGCTATTGATGGTTCCTATGGGGCTATGATGAAACTTTTCTGAGCGGATGTTGCTTTTGTTGCTTAATATTGGCTCATGGTTTGTTGGCTAAAAGTTGATTACTGTTGAATGCTATTGATGGTTCCTATGCGGCTATGTTGAAACTTTTCTAAGCCGATGTTGCTTTTGTTGCTTAATTTGGCTCATGGTTTGTTGGTTAAAAGTTGGTTACTGTTGAATGCTATTGATGGTTCCTCTGCGGTTATGATGAAACTTTTCTGAGCCGATGTTGATTTTGTTGCTTAATTTGGCTCATGGTTTGTTGGTTAAAAGTCGGTTACTGCTGAATGCTATTGGTAGTTCCTATGCGGCTATGATGAAAATTTTCTGAGCCGATGTTGCTTTTGTTGCTTAATTGGTTACTGCTGAATGCTATTGATTGTTCCTATGGGGCTATGATGAAACTTTTCTGAGCAGATGTTGCTTTTGTTGCTTAAAACTGGCTCATGGTTTGTTCGTTGAACATTTTGCTATTAATCTTTCATTTTGCAGTGTATTTTTCCCCCCCTTTTTCTGTTGCAACAGCAAGTGTAGGTATATTTTCTTCCTTTTATCTGTTTTTAAAGCTTCTAAATTGCACAAGTAAGTACCTCTTACATGTAACAGGTCACTTACCCACATAAAAGTTGTTGGATATCCATAAGGGTTTGTTGTGTAGGCTATTGTATTTGTTAAGCCTATTTGCTTAAACCAACATATGACATTAAGAAATTTTTTAAACAACACTTGTCAGATTGCAAGAGTCCATAAATTTGGCTTCCGTGTTTTTATTAGATGGTTTAGAAATGTTTGTTTACAACCTTTATTTGTTGCTATTTTTTATGCAGGTATCTTACTCCTAAAGTCATCTGAAGGTATTTGGTATTTAATGTGTGCTATGTATATTTTTCTATGTTATTTGCTTAAATAGGATTACTAAACTTATGTTGTATCAAAATGAAAACGTTTTCTTCACAATGGGTCATTAGTAGTTTTCAAATACTCAAATTCATTTGTTATTTTACTTCTCTCAAAATGAAAATGTTTTCTTCATAATGGGTCATCAGTAGCTTTCAAGTACTCAAATTCATTTGTTATTTTACTTCTGACTCTATAGGGTCATTTTCTCTTTGTAAATTTTTGGGGACTTTTATTGTTCTTTTTGTTTGTAAGCCTCATGAGAATGTAATAATATTTTAGCCCAGATGTCTACAAGCTTCGTTCACAGATGAACATGGTGACATACCACAGGTTCCAACATAACCCTACTGTTATGAGTATAATACCTTTTTCAATAAACAGAAACTTTTATACCCTATGTAAACTGAAAGTATTAACTGATAAACATAATGGACTAACAGCACACAACTGACTTTTTTATATGCAGATTCACAATCTATGGGTGGAAGACATTCGCAAGGAAAAATCAGATTCAAGTCAATGACAAGATTCGTCTCACGTACAGCTCTCAGATGAAGACGCTCTTCATATCCCATGAGCTGTGAGGCAGCTTCCAAAAACAGTCCCAGGACCCAAATCTTTTGGCATGTGCATGTTAGTATGTATGAAACTAAACAATGATCTTCTTTTGTATATCCTAATGTCTTAGTGCTGATCAACATCAAACAAACTTCTATCCCTCTTTTGTAAATCTATATGGATAGATGTTGATCAAGTAATGGTTTGTAAATATGAAGTAACTTTTTGGAAACGGCATGACAAGGTTTCATGTTCGTTTAACTATAACTATTTAGTGTGCACATTCTTAGACATCTAAAGACGTTTATTACTATACAATTCCAACCCCGCGGCAGCGCGCGGGGTGGGTCAAACAACTCGTTTAATATAAACATATTTGAGCTAGTTTTACAGGTTCAATAACTTGTTTTTAAACGGTACAAGTTCAATAATTGACTCGTTTAGTGTATTATTCGTTAATTGCTTTAGAAAAATATGTTTTATAGCATAAACTAACCGTGTTTTGATCCTTTTTATAAAATTTAAAAATTAAAAGAGATTTTAACATAATAATTTATAATTAAACTATTATGTATCTGTTTTCTTTTACTTTGCAACTTTAAAATATTAATATGAAAAGATAAAATATTAGTAATAATCAGGTTAATCAATATTGTTTTGTTCACACAGGGGCGGAACTGTAGTGGTGTTAAAGGTAGCATATGTTATCCCTTAAACTCGTATGTGAATAAAAATTATATGTACGCTTTTTTAAGTGTTGCATTATATCATTCCACACAATAAAATGTATACTAAGCTAGCATCACACACAATTGTTTAGGTGTAGTACGTATAAGTCTTGGACTGACCAGAGAAATTAGAGATACTTTATGATCTAGAGCAAATTCAATTATTGCGATTTAAGGCGGTGATAATGTAAGAGAAGCGCTTTTTAACAGATATACTTGATTAATTCATTTGAGGAAAAGATAGTGATACAACACGAAATTACCATTTAAATGAATCACCATTCAAATGTTAATACGAATTGACCACTTGATATCGGAATGCAGATCATTATTTGAATGAATCACCATTCGAATGATAATGCAAATTACATATCATAATCTTTCCTTTATTAAGATCAATAGGGGAACCAAGACCAATGTAAATCATGGTTTTGAGAAAGTTCAAGAATCACTAGTGAATAATTATTCCGTATACGGATAATGCCAATAACGAGAATTGGTCTTGATGAGATGGGTGATTTCGTGAATTCCCCTTAAAGGGGTCGCTAATATAAGAGTTTCGATATTTGGTGATGAGTCCATCGGACTGGTGATGTACATTCGAGATGTATCATCTTTCATGAATAGTCGTTTCTAAAAGTGAGGAACTAGATCGAATGAATTTTGATAAAGTGACATTGCAACAAGGGTGCCACGTACTCTTTGCGTAAGTAACCGAGAAATGATAAAATTGAAAGAGATAAAACCTTTTATTTCAACACGATAGAGATACATTACTACAACAAAATTGATAAAGATTTCTAGTCCTTACTAAGCTTGAATTGAGTACGTCAAACATCGTCTAAGTTAGAACTTGGACATGGGCCCCACGGTTTGCATTGTTAACTGGAGGGTTGAGAATATTCGCAAAAGTAAGCAAAGGGCAAGTATTTTTGAAGTGCCCAAGTTGACCACAATTATAGCAGGCACGAAAACGAATAACAGCTTTTTGAGTAGGTGCTGGAGCCACAGGTGGAACTATTTGAGGTTGTGCTCTTGAGGGTAGACGACATGCCTTTTGGAAATGACCATATCGATTACAATTATAGCATAAACGGCAAGGTGAGTTAATGGGATGGTGATGTTGACAGGTATTACACAAAGGGTAAGAACCATTATATGGTTTCTTAACTGGTGGAGCAACGGGAGCAAATTGAGAAACAGGAACAGCGGGAGGCGCCATGACTAAAAGTGGTGTAGTCATAAAGCCCCATAACACCCCTCTAATTGTTACACATCTATATTAAAAAAATCACTTAAAATATCCCATTCAATTAAAAAGAAAAAAATTAAACCAATCAGAGAGAGGGAGGGAGGCGCCATCACCAAAACGTCGAACCCGTTTTTTCCTCATAGCTAGCGCTCCTGGGGGCGATGTAGGGGGCGTTATGAGGTGTCAAGATCTCCCCTTCACGCCACTACGAGTGGTCTAACAAGGAGGAAATCTTCTAAGAAATGGGATTTTGACTCCCCCTGGAGGCTATGTGTGACGTTTCACAAATGGGGCCGAATACCGATAGTTTAAGCGTTTTGGTTATTACGCTTTTTGAATTCCTTTTTTTTAGCGACGTTATCACAATGCAACTATTTTTATGACAACACGGTATGATAAAATCTATTTAAAACAGTCAAGATGGTTACAGCGGTCGTTGCTACGTGCAAGTTATACTTACGACATTCACGACGGTTGTCCGTCATAACACGCGGGTATCAACATCTTGTTATTTTCTAAACCAATTTTCTAAAGAAACTCAGACTTGTTATAAGAAACAAAAATAGCAAAAGAGCTATCTTCCAAAAATGCCTCTCTTCCCAAAAGTTAGAAACACCAAAGAAACATATACCAAGGGGGAAGTTGAAGTTGATCTATTTTAAGGCGCATCATGGTATAACATGTAGCCTTCATCCCAGAGAGGGCATGAACACTTCTTGTTAACCCACCCTGCTCCACACCTGTAACAAAACTGGTGTCCACATCTGCAATGGCAAGTTAAAAACATCATTCATCATTTCACTCTTTAATTACCAGATTTTCAATATTCAAAAAAAAAAAAAAAAAGCTTAACAAGTTGAAGAAGAAGATGATACCTGCAAGTAATATGGTGGCAGCCTGCAGCAAGTTCAATCATATGCTCACACTCGATACACTTACGCCAATGATTCCGTGTTGCAAGAGACTCGAGTTCATTTGGGAAATTTTTCATGTATTCGGAGCAACTAGATTTATCATGCCAAGCTACTTTACATTCCATGCAAAAAAGCCCATCACATTTTAAGCATTTCTTCTTCCTTCCAGCTTCTTCGGATGAAGAAGAAGTAGATGCAGCGAGTTGGAGCTCAGTTTTCGACATTAAAAACGAGCACTTAGAAAACGGGCAATAAACTCTTTCAGTCGGAGGAATAGACGCTTCTTTTATCCGCGAGCTCATGATATCATAAAGTTTTTCGTTTAGAAACTTCTTGCAGCTTTCGAGTTCAAGTTTAGAGCCGCATCTATCATATGGACATCCGGGCAGCTGCCAATGAAGCAACTTTGATTCGACGTGTTTATTCATACACGAATTGCAGTATCTATGGTTACATTTGTCAATAGAAAACATTTGATCTATGCATATGTTTTCAAAACAGATTGTACATTGCTCAAGCGCGATTTCTGCAGGTTTGATTGCATTTTTCGCGAGTTTATAAGCAAACTTGACGTTCTTTTGTGTCGCGAAGCTACGAAGAACACGGTAACCGATTTTTCTATGAATAAGGATTAATGCATCAACCAGTTTCACAGTCATTATATTTGTTGGCCTCTCTTTACCAGTGACCTTCATTATCAAACCAAAAATTAAATCAATTAAACAAAAGAGTAAAATTGCAGTATGTGGTTTTCCCAAAGGGAAAATCACCAAAATAACCAAGTTTGACCAAGAAAAATCCGAAATGACCAACTAAAAGTATACTAACTCAAATGACCCACCCAATAGAATCCAGCCATTTGTCATATTTTAACCAATCAAAATCTCACATGTGTCCTCAATCTGACAAGTAGGCTAAATGTGGAACCCACTCTCAGCCAATACATGTTCGACACGTGGAAAAAAACTCAGAATACTAGGCTTGGCACCAGCTTTGTAACCGGGCCTCTACAAATCTGCCACGTGTCCTAGAAAAAAACTCCCCCCTTACCTCCCCCAACTCCCCCTTACCTCCCCCTGCGTCATAACACGTCACGGCCGGACCACCACCGCCGCCGCCGCCGGCGACGTACCCACTCCCTTGATTTTCAAATCGTGTGGAGAAGTCCATCATAACACTTCTGTTCCGCCAGAGCAGAGAATCCGAAATCCGTGATTTTCAAATCGTCGTTTCCGTCGAGAAGCAGATTTTCCGGCTTGATATCGCGGTGTGAGACGCCGCGGCTGTGGCAGAAATCAACGGCGCTAATCAGCTGCTGAAAGTACTTCCGAGCGACGTCTTCCTTGAGACGTCCACCGCCGGCGACCTTAGCGAAGAGTTCGCCACCGGAGACGTACTCCATAACGTAATAGATCTTAGATTTGGTAGCGAAAACTTCTCGAAGCTCGACGATGTTCGGGTGACGAACGAGGCGAGCGGCGGAGATCTCTCATTGGATCTGCTCAACCATGCCTTGATCTGTGACTTGATCCTTGTTTATGACTTTAATGCGACGATTTCGCCGGTGGATAGCTCCCGGCCATGGTAGACCTTAGCGAATGTGCCTTTTCCGATGAGCCTTCCTTTCTCGTATTTGCCGCCCAATAGCAGTTGCGTTTGCTCCTCCATTGCAGATGGATTTCAGATTCCCGTCATAACTGGATTGGATTCATGATGGAGCAGTTGAAGCGGCGGCGGCGGTGGTGGTCCGGCCGTGACGTGTTATGACGCAGGGGGGAGGTAAGGGGGAGTTGGGGGAGGTAAGGGGGAGTTTTTTTCTAGGACACGTGGCAGATTTGTAGAGGCCCGGTTACAAAGCTGGTGCCAAGCCTAGTATTCTGAGTTTTTTTCCACGTGTCGAACATGTATTGGCTGAGAGTGGGTTCCATATTTAGCCTACTTGTCAGATTGAGGACACATGTGAGATTGTGATTGGTTAAAATATGACAAATGGCTGGATTCTATTGGGTGAGTCATTTGAGTTAGTATACTTTTGGTTGGTCATTTCGAATTTTTCTTGGTCAAACTTGGTCATTTTGGTGATTTTCCCTTTCCCAAAACTACAATTTCAGTCAAAGAGTTTAAAAGTTGTAACATTCATTAACACCATCTGTTTGTTTTTCTGTTTAACTTTAAAAAAAAGACTAAACTACCATTGGTATAAAACAAGATTATGACAATTGTTTTCTTGTTTTAAACATCAAACATTATTATGTAGAATATACAAGATGTTACAAGAAAATAATCATGCAAACATGACAACAACTTTACTAGTAAGTATTACCATAAAAAAAAAAAAAAAGACCAAACTACCCTTCTTGACTACACTATGCCCTCAAAATAGTCACTTGACAAAGTTTGATCTTAAAGTAGCCCCTCACCAAAGGTCGCCTCGAGAACCTCCATATTCATCTCGTGAACCCCATGGTCGTCCCGAGAACCTCCATGGTCGTCTCGAGAACCTCCACGGCCGTCTCAAGACTCTATAGTCGTCTTGAGAACCTCCACGGTAGTCTCGAGAACCTCCACGGTAGTCTCGAATTTAAAAAATATATATATATGGTAGCCTCGAGAACCACCACGGTCGTCCCGAAGCTCTATGGTCGTCGGCCACCATGTATCAGTGGCTATTTTTTTAAAAAAAAGGTCAAATGTCATTTTGGGGTAAATGATAGTTAAAGTGATTATTTTGGTCTTTTTCAAAAAAAAAAAAAAAAAAAAATCATCAACATGCAGGCAGGTTAAAAAACAATTTCAATTTGATAATCAATCATACAGAAATCAACTTACATATTGATAAACCGATTTACTATCACAGAAAACATCAACCCTTTTTAGCCCAAATGTAACAGCAGCATAAAGACTCTCAATCAAACCTCTAATCTCCATCAGATCACCGTCCTCCGGACCGCCATCACCACCGATCAAAAACTGTTTCCGAAACTCAAACACACAACGATTGCGCCCATCGTAAATCGCCACCCCGACCCCACCAATCTTCAGTTTAACACTAACCAAACCCTTAGAATAGACCTTATAAAACCCCTCGTCGGGGTTCGAATACGGATACGATCCAATCCGTTTGGTCAAGTTATCGTCGGTTCTTCGCCATTCGTTGGTCTCCGGAGAGTCGAGAATCCGGTGGTCAGCGAAGAGCTGATGGTGCATCAAACGGTTGAGATTTTTCTGCATTCTTCTCCATTCCGATTCGAACATTATGAGATTTCCGTTAGGAAGAGAAACTGTGTTCCAGGAATACCAAGTGGTCTGGTGAACTTGCCTAATGATATACGGGATAAATTTAACATTTATTAATATATTATTTTTTTCAAATTAAAATTATCCAATTTCGTTTTTACATAAAATTACCAGGCTAATTCAGTTTGATAATTTCTTTTTCGAAACTATAGCTAGGGCTTCAAATTTTCAACAAAACCGGTTGAACCGGATCCTACATGTGTAAAACCGGGCTTTGAGTATCAAAAGCCTAGACTTGAACGATTTTGAATTGTGATTTATATATTAATTTTTTATTCATATATGTTAATTATTTGATAACTATAGAACTCTATAAAATGTGAATAAAGGATGTAAAATAAGAGTTTGGATCAGATTAAAACAAAACTACGAAGTTGAATATATTTAATTGTTTGCAAAGAACAATATATGAAATAAAAAATTGAATTTTTAATATTAAGTCAAAACAAACGGAAAAGATAATCAAATCAAGTTGTTAAATTTAAAATTTGAAGCCTAATTTAGATTAGATACGAAAAACAACTGTAATTTGAAATTCAAACGCCCTAAAGAATTTACATAGAATTTAACCAACCTAATTAAAGTTATACAAACCGTTGTTCTTTGAGATTAAAAAATTAAAGGTTAATCAACATTATTGTTCGGGTTAACATGTAAAATTGTAAATATGTGTTGTTTTCGTATTCATATGTCTTACATGATTTTAAGTTTGTGTTAAATTTTTGGATCCATATCATGTTATACCCGCCAACCCATAAGTACGAACTCTTATTAACCTCTCACATATATTCTTACTTTAAAATGCTTACGTTACGTGATGACCTTTTTAGTTTTTACAACCCGCTCTTTAGAAAATGGATTTACCAATATTAAATAAGGGGACTAAACTCAAACTACCAAAAAGTATTAACAAAAGCTTCGAACCACAACACAACATTTCATTTTGGACACAAAGTTGTCAATTTGAATGCGTGACAACGATTTCCCACTCTAGTCTCTACCCGTTTGACCCAGGTTTAAGTCTCTTAAATCGTATTTCCGTTGTTAAGAAAAACAATATACGACAACGTAGGAGAAAGACATTGGTGTTTGATGCAGGCGGTGGAGGAGGATGCCGTATCGTCGGAGTCGGAAGGGAGACATAATGTCTCTCACTCTCAGATGGCCGTCTCAACTAATTTAGGGGCCTTGATCATGTAAAATATAAATAGACCTCTTTTCTTTTAAGAGAGTTAAAAAGTTGAGAATTGTTATGTGAAAAAATATATATTTAGATTAAATTTATTTTTTTAGCTTTCTTTGATGTAAATTTTTTAATAATATATTCATAATTGATTCTATTTAACAAAGCTTTTTCAAAGATAGAATAGCTAATCAAATATTCTTGTGACATAATAGATCTTAAATAATTTTTTAACAAATTTAATTTTGAAAATTTTTGTTCAGCGGAAGAAATAGTTATAAGAATCGTTAACAATACTCGATAGGCAATATACGCATTTGAAAATGATTTCTAAGTTTTTATATAATTTAAAATATTAACAAACGAGTCACATTCTAAATAAATGATATCTCTTAAAAATTTAAATCCTGAAATAAATCTAAACCATCTATATCTAAATTTTCATCATGTTTCAATATTTTTTCAAGATTAAGGCCGTGTTTGACGCGCCATAAGCTAGCTTATCAGCTAACTTATAAGCTAGCTCTTAAAAAGCTAGTTGGAGTAGCATTTCAACTAGCTTTTATAATATTTTCAGTTTTACCCTTCCCTAACTTATAAATAAATATCTTTATTTACATTTATGACATGTATTTTTATATCATTTTATATTTTTCAGCTGATTTTTACAAAACGTTATTTTTTATCAGCTAGCTTATAATTTATCAACTAGCATCTAGCTTATTAGCTAGCAGCTAGCTTTTCAGCTAGTGCGCCAAATACAGCCTAACACAATTTTCATTTAAACATTTTTCATCGAAAGATTTTAAAATTTTTTATACTAAAAAAAACCAGAATTAGTTGGTAACTCTTTAAATTATTCAAGCCTACTTTTTTTTACGGTTAAATTATTCAAACCTATTTATTTTTTTTAACGGTCAATGAATGCCCCAGAAACTGTTGAATGCCCTATCCCAACCGTTCACTTCATACAACATACCATACCTAAAACCTGTCACATTCACATGAAAGATTAAGATTTAACCAAACTTATTAATTAACCAACTAATTACATGATGGTCAAACCTAACAAACTGAGTTTTCTTTCCTTAAAGACCAGGCTCAATAACAATGAGGAAAGAAATGGTATTTTGCCTGCCTCTCTTTTCCAAAAACTGAACATGTGTTACTTCTCAAAGCCCTTAAGAGTTAGTTATCTTCCAAAAATGCCTCAAGGACTTGCAACAGTTAGAAACACCAAAGAAAAGTTTAACTGTATCGAAAGATCATCGATCTTGAACTATTTTAACGCTGGGCATCGTATAAAATGTAGCCTTCATCCCAGGCTGGACATGAGCATCTCTTGTTACTCCACCCTGCTCCACAACTGTAGCAAAACTGGTATCCACATCTGCAATGGCAAGTTAAAAGCATCATTAATTTAACTCTTTACCAGATTTTGAATATTTTAAAAAAAGCTTAAGTTAAAGAAGATATTATAATACCTGCAGGTAATATGGTGGCACCCTGCAGCAAGTTCAATCATATGCTTACACTCGATACACTGCCGCCAATGATTCCGTGTTGCCAGAGACTCGAGTTCAACCACATCAGCAAATTCATTTGGGAAATCTTTCATGTATTCGGAGCACGTAGATTTATCATGCCAAGGTACTTTACAATTGATGCAAAAAAGCCTGTGACATTTGGAACATTTCCTCTTCCCAGTTTCTTTAGACACAGCATTTTGGAGATCAGTTTTCGACATTAAAAACGAGCACTTAGAAAACGGGCAATACACTCTCTCTGTTGGAGGAATAGAAGCTTCTTTTACCCGCGAGCTCATAATATCATAAAGTTTTTTGTTTAGAACCTTCTTGCAGCTTTTGAGTTCAAGTTTAGAGCTGCAGGTCTCATATGGACATCCGGGCAGCTGCCATTGACGCAACTTTGATTCGACGTGTTTATTCATACACGAATAGCAATATCTATGCAGACATTTGTCAACAGAAAACATCTCATCTCTGCATATATTTTCAAAACAGATTGTACATTGCTCAAGCGCGGTTTTTGCAGGTTTGATTGCATTTTTTGCGAGTTTATAAGTAAACTTGACTTTCTTTTGTGTCGCGGAGCTACGATGAACATGATAACCAATTTTTCTCTGAATAAGGATCAATGCATCAACCAATTTCACAGCTATTTTCTTTGTTGGTTTGTTTTTACCAGTGAGCTGCATTACCAAAGATGAAATCATGTAAACAAAAAGAGTTGATTAGATTTTTCGTCCATGTGTTTTGTCCAAAACCATAGTCTCGGTCTAAAAGTTTAAAAGTCGCATTTACGGTTTAAAAGTTGTAACAGTCTCGATCCACCTCACTAACACGTTAACCGTTTTTTGTAAAATGACTAAAATACCCTTAGCATAAAACAAGATTATCACATTTGTTTTCTTGTGTTTAACATCAAACAAAATGTACAATATGCAAGAAGAAGTTGCATATAATCAGGCATTTCAACCTAAA
Organism: Deinandra increscens subsp. villosa; assembly: GCA_039602395.1. Classification (NCBI taxonomy): domain Eukaryota; kingdom Viridiplantae; phylum Streptophyta; class Magnoliopsida; order Asterales; family Asteraceae; genus Deinandra; species Deinandra increscens. The sequence continues at coordinate 5,507,165 of JBCNJP010000003.1, forward strand.
CCACAAATAATCAGCATTATTGCAATTTTAACAAAGATAAATGATCATTAATTGAGACTAATATACTATTTAGGATCTGGTTCAAGTTTTATGTTCTTCAAATTCCTTCAAAATTCTCATCCTCAAATACTAAAATTTTACAGTATTTTGATTAATCGATTCAATTTAGGTCTTAATTACGTATCCTTACCCTATAACAACTTTACGGTTACAATAAACAATCATCAACATGCAGTGATGCAGATTAAACTAACTAACATAAAACAATTTCATAATCAAAGAGTTATCGAGAATTAGGGCAGTAATCACAGAAACTTACATACTGATAAACCGATTTGTTATCACAGTAAACATCCACCCGTTTTAGCCCAAATGTAACAGCAGAATAAACACCTTCAATCAAACCTCTAATCTCCATCAGATCGCCATCCGCCGGAGTCCGATCGCCGTCCTCCGTATCTCCGATCAAAAACTGTTTCCGCAACTCAAACACGCAACGATCGCGTGCGTCGTAAATCGCCACCCCGACGCCACCGATCTTCGGTTTACCACTAACCAAACCCTTGGAATAGACCTTAAACCGGTCGTCGGAGTTCGAAGGCTGATACGATCCGATCCGTTTGGTGAAGTCATCGTCGGTTCTTCGCCATTCGTTCTCCGGAGGAGCGTCGAGAATTCGGCCGGAGAAGAGCTTATCGTGCATCAAACGGTTGAGATTCTTCTGCATTTTTCTCCATTCGGATTCGTGCATCTTCGGGATGTTAGGTTCGCCGGAGGGTAGACGGTGCCGGAATTAATGGGGGTTTGTGATTTCTGGTTAGGAAGAGGAACTGTTGCAGGAATACCAAGTGGTCTGGTGAGATTGCCTCTATCTTAAATTGTATCTTTTGAACAAAATTAATTTATCTACAGGAAAATATCATTAGATGATTATCTATAAAGTAGCATTCACTTAAATATATATTTTTTTAAAAAAGGTAAAAAACTAACTAATACATTCTATCTATCTATTATTTCTATCCTTATATATAAAACAAGATGTTTACCACTCCGTGCATTGATACGGGGTTGAATTTGTATACTGAACGAAAGTTAAAAAGTTAAGAGGTATAAAACGTAAAAGTGTAAAAGTCTCGTGGTGAAAGTATAAAACTATAAAAGTATACTAAAAACGAAAATAGAAAAGTTAAAAATTTCGTGGCCAAAATAGAAGACAACAAAAGTTCAAGTAAAAAACGTTTAAAAAACGGAAGTTAAAAAGTTAAGGGGTATAAAACGTAAATGTCTAATAGTTTTGTGGTGAAAGTATATAACTATAAAAGTATACTAAAAAACGAAAGAATAAAAGTTAAAAGTTTCGTGGTTAAAGTAGAAGACCACAAAACGTAAAACAAAAAAAAAACTTTAAAAGTTAGAGGGTAGAAAACGTAAAAGTATGAAACATATGTGGCTAAACTCTGAAAACCTAAAGTTTACTATTCAGTTAAAGGAAAAAAAAAAGTGTTAAAGTTTAGGGTAGAAAATCTCAATATGCCAAACTCTGTTAAAGAAAAAAAAACAACTAAGTGTTAAAGTTTATGGTAGAAAATGTCAATATATATATATATATATATATATATATATATATATATATATATATATATATATATATATATAGATAAAAGATCCGTGTAGACCCCTTATTTTTTGTAGACCCCGTAGACCCCTTATAAAACTCAATAAAACTCATTAAAACTCACTAAAAATAAAACTCAGTTTTGTTGATTTAGTTTTTTTTATTTGCGATAAGCTTTTAAGAACAAAAAAAGACAATTAAAAAAAAAGAAAAACGAAAAACATTAAAAATTGAACATTTTAAGACAATGAGTTTTAAAACTCAATGAGTTTAAAACTCAATAAACTCAATAAAACTCAATGTTGCGTTTAAAACTCATTATTTTAAAACTCATTGTCTTGAAATGTTCGATTTTTAATGTTTTTTGTTTTTTATTTATTTATTTATTTATTTTTTTGGTTCTTAAAAGCTTATCGTAATAAAAAAAACCAAATTTATAACACTGAGTTTTATTTTTATTGAGTTTTATAGGGGTCTACGGGGTCTACAAAATTTAAGGGGTCTACACGGAACCCTTCCATATATATATATATATATATATATATATATATAATAAAAGTAAGTTTTAGGCTAAGGTGGCATCACCATAGTTCCCCTCTAATTTATTTTTCCGTCTAAAAGGCGATGCGTTTGGTCAAGTTCTAAAAAAATCGTGTGGGTCTAAAGAACCCGACCCATCAACAACGGCTTTATCTCATAACCCGTCAAATGAAATCCTAGCTCCATCGACTCCTCATTATCTCACCTATCTCATTCTTTTATCTTCGAAGTCTTTATTCATCTTCCAAGATATCGGCTGCTATTCAAACCCTAATTCGCCTGATCATCGATTTGTTCTTCGCAGGTATTCAAAATTATGTTAAGTCCACAACTCTCAGATTATTTGATCGCTGCTATTTGTGACCTCAAAATTGTTTGCTCTGATTCCTCATCACGATTGGTGGCCATGGAGTTAATTTTTAGGGCTTCGAATGAAATGTTTGTTTGTAGTTTATTCGTGTTTGCAGTGAATCATCGCTCATCTTACTGGTCGTCATCTACTGCTGCCCTCAATCACCGTCGCTCATCTTTCTGGAAAATCAAAGTTCTTCAACATTCAACCAATCGTGAACCAGGTTAGATAAAATGAATCCTGAGATATTTTAAGATTTTTTTTAACGATCTCTTACACTCTTAAATGTTAAGCTTCTAGCATTTATTAGGGTTCTTGATTTTGTACCAAATATTGCTACTGATTTTAAGATTATATAATGTACATGATATATGCAAAGGGGATTCTTACACGGTTAAAAGATATGCTTCTAGCATTTTTTAGGGTTCTTGATTTTATATCAAATATTGTAGTGATTGTGGTGTAGACTTTTACATTCGAGTGAAAATGGTTTACTTTCATTTGAGTTGAAATTGTTTGGCACGGGTTTGCTTGACTTCAAAACAAATTTTCATGATATCTTCAACGTATGTTAGCTTGCTAATGGGAAAGCACAACTACAAAAAGACAACTATTTCATTTGTCTTCAGTTTCTTTAATGGCGAGTTCATCGAAAGGTCCAGTTGTTGCAGACTATCCACTTCAATGGAGTATGGTCGATTTTAGAGTGTTCTGTAAGAAGTATGCTCCGGACGATGAAGAATATAAGGTGGAACTTTCGGCCGCCAAGGCGTGGGGCCATGGAATGTCATCCAGGTAAGATTGTTTTGCATGTCGACTTTTTCTCTTTTGCTCACTTTAGGCTACCCATGTCTGGCTTTTGCTGGTGTGTTATGGAAGCTTATCAGGTGCATATTTCCTAACTGCACCCTCTTGGCCTGGCTAAGATCGTGCATTTCAAGATCGAGCAATATTTGATACATATCCTCTTCAGTTGTGTTGAGGGAGATTGATGACTCGCGTAAGAATTTCCAGTTCCAAGGGTTTAAGTTAAGATTGTTAGAGTCGCTTAGGTTCATATTGGTGTTAAATATGAGTAGAAAAGAGAATGTTTAGTAAATATGATAGAATGTTTGATGTAAAACATGTTTTACTTTGAACGGATTTAAGTAATGAGTTTGGGGTTAATTTCTTTTCCTTTTTCTAAATTGCAGCCTCCAACGGTAAGTTTTTTTAACCGTTTAACCCTTTGACGTTTCAATTCTCCTCCAACTTACGGCTTGGCAATTTTCACACACCCTCGCTCATATCACTACTCACATATAGACGGGACAATGTTTCATGGTGAGAGTTAAAATCACGTCACGTGATCACTCACACATAATACTACATGTCCTTAAAAAGAGATAGGAAATGATGTGTCAATGTTTGTATGCTTATAGGTGTTTTTGAATAAATAAATTAGGATGGTTTTTTGGTTTTTAAATAAAACCATTGAAAGTTTTTTTTTTCGCCGGGTTAGTAGACATGGTTTTAGAGCATTCTCAGTAGATTCTTTATCCCCATTCTTATAATTTATATTTTTATCATTACCTTTTCTTTCTCTTTCACTCACAACCACAATTAAATAATATTTTTTTATACTCTTATCATTACATTTTCACTCTCTTTCACTCACATCAATGATCAAACATCAAATTTTATAAAATTATCAGTTTTTTCATCAAATATAGGGATGAGCAATAATTTTTTTTCTCTTTTCTACTCACAGCAACTAATAACTAAACCCCAAATTTTAGGTTTTCACTCACATAAATATAGTGACTTAACTATGAATGCTAACCAAGTTTTCTTAAAGTGTTTCATCAAACTTAAAGGATTTTTTTTAATCACTCCATATTTTTTAATTGTTTTAATTTGGAATCTTATATATATTTCTTTTAAATGTTAAAATTTTATAAAATTAACTCAGGAAAATAAAAACATATATGAATCTTAATTACTATATGGCGATTAATTTTTTAAATTAACATTACATAAGAGGTAATTGTAATAAACAAATATTATTAAATAATAACAAAGTTTAATAATTATATAATTTAATTTAAAAATATAATCACGAAATATAAATCAATCTTCATATATGTTTCATTTACTAAGTTAATTTTATAATATTTTAATATTTACAAAAATAAATAAATTATACAAACTAGAACATTAATGAAAGTTGAATGATTTTTAGTGAAACATTTAAAAAAACTTGGTTAGTATTGAGTGAAATATAATCTTTTTGTATTGTTCTAAGTATATTTGAACTTAATAATACCGGGGAAGATCGATACGATTATTGGGGAACAACCAAAAAATGAGAAACAGAGAAACATTTAAAAAAAACCATCATCTTTAAAAAAAAACTAAAATTTTATATTGTTTATTTTTGGAGATGATCAAACAATGTTATTTTATATGTAAACCATCACTTTAAACATAACTTATATAATTGGTTTCGAGTTTCTCATTTTTTGAGTGTTCCCCAATGAATCCCCCATAACAATACCTCCATTATGGATGCCCAAACTTACCTTTTTAACGGTTTTATTTTACACTACTTGTTCACCTGAATCCTCAACATTTAATGAGGAAGACTTTAAAATAAACTAGGATACCATTGGACTAGAAACCCTTTGAATTACTAAAGGGAAAACTAAAAAAGATATATAGTTATAGTGTCATACAAATATAGTCATTTAAACAACATAGCCACGGGCGGACCTAGTTAAGGTCCAAGGGTGGCCGGCACGTGCCACCCCTTAAACGCTCCACCTCGACTATGTCATCTTTAAGGTTTATGCCCCAGCTCCCCATTGATCCTAAGCCCATGAGGGCATCCATATCCGTCGATGACCGTTTCTTGCTTACTATTGGACCCTCCAATTTTCTTAAAATTTGAGAGACCTTCTCAGAATCTGCTAAACTTCAATGAGAGATGCGTTGTTCGTTCGAATCCTGCCATTATGCCATTAAATTTGGCAACCTTTTTGGTTATATCGGTCCACTTGCCACTAAGCTTATCGAGTTATCGTTGTTACGAAAAATTATAACATCCAGGGGCGGACCCACATAGAGCCCAGGGGTAGCGCCCGCTACCCCTGAACTTTTACCCCGACGTGCAATTTTTTTTTTTTATAGGTTTTCGGTTTTTCGCGACCCCTGAAACGAATTTTTCGCGACCCCTGGAAGAAATTTTATGGCTTTTACTTAAAATTATGATCAAAAGTCTCTTAAAAATATGATTAAAAGCCCGTTAACTACCTAAAAAAATTTTTCGGGGGCGCTGCCCCCGAACCCCCGTTAGTCCCCGCTACCCCTGATATTCTTTCCTGGATCCGCCACTGATAACATCATTGGGCTTCGCAATCGCTTTGACGTTCTCGTGGAATTTATCCTTAATACGGTCCCAAAACTCCTTTTTTGTTTGAAAGTTGTCTAAAAAATAAAAACTTTTACATGTTTGGAATGTAAGAAAAAACTTTTAGATGATTGGAATGTAAAAAAATAGGAACTTTTAGATGATTGAAATGTAAAAAAATAAAACTTTTAGATGATTGGAATGTAAAAAAATAAAAACTTTTAGATGGTTGGAATGTAAAAAATAAAAACTTTTAGATGATTGAAATGTAAAAAAATAAAACTTTTAAATGATTGGAATGTAAAAAAATAAAACTTTTAGATAATTTGAATGTAAAAAAATAAAAACTTTTAGATGGTTGGAATGTAAAAAATAAAAACTTTTAGATGATTGGAATGTAAAAAAATAAAAACTTTTAGATGTGGAATGTAAAAAAAAATAAAAACTAAATACCGTGAACCGGGTCTTTGGAGGCATCGACATATGTTTACCAAATGAAGTTCTTCTGTCGTGCTTCGCTTACATTTTCCAACCTGTTCTTAGCGTTTCCAATATTATTTTCACATCATCCTCGTCAAATAGTGGGGTTCAGGGTTGAGATTGTGGTAATGCTTGTTGGGGATATTGCGATGATGGGATTTGTCCCCATGAGCATAGTAGTTGGGATAGGAGGGGTTGGAGTGGTCCTTGACCTTGACCCGTATACAATGGGTTTGGTTGCCCCACGTATATGAGCATATTCAATGGGTTTAAGTTTTGGTTATTTGGTTTTTGATTGGGATTCATGGTTATTGGAATTTTTTAGAAAAATATAGAGATAAAGAAAAGAGTAGAAAAAGATTTGTAAGAAGATTTGGTGAAAATGGAGTTTATATAGGTGAAAAATTAAAAAAAAAAGTGTTTTTTTTTTCTGGTTTAAATGGGCAACGATAAAATAAAATAGCCGTTCAACGACTAATTTCTCCTCCTTCACATTGTTGTGTTCTTCGTGTGGGTTGATCACGCACCCGTTCAAAAACATGATGTAAAAACAAGTGAGACTCAATTTACCATAAAGAAAGAATGATCAGAATGACTTTTAAGTCAGCAAACAAGTAGTTGATTTAGTCTTCAATCCTTTTAAGCTTTTCTCCCCCGAGCGTCACAAAAGAGGGTTCAAAAGCGACCGAATCCATAAAGCTCATATGGTCACCACGAATTCGTTCAATATGCGGATAGAGTCCTAAAACCATCCATGTTTGGTTTTCTATCATTATGATCTTGCCATTATCCAACCCGATTTTAACAACCATGGACGGCGATAGTTTTAAAAACTCATACTTTTGGGTTAGCATTTTTTCCCAAATTCCTCCCGCCGTTTTGAACGTCCAGATCGAGATCTCATCAGATGCGAAGTAAGAGATAACTAGGTGGTTATCTAATACTCCTAAATTTGGTCTAAATCGATTTGACCTCTCGGGAATGCCAGCGGGGGTGTCGGGAAACCTAGAGAATTGTTCTGTAGCAACATCAAGCTTCCATATTCCCCCCAAAGAGTTTTTATGTTCTAACCAATACAAGTTGTTGTTCCAGTTAATGCCAATACCAAATCAGGAATGAATTTTGGGACGACTCAATGAACCTAGTGTTGTCCACCTACCCCATCCTACCCAATACACATCGCAATGAGGGGGATAGATATCATCATCTTCACAGAAGTAAATTCTAAAAATCTTGTAGATTTCGTCATGGAAAACGAGCCCAAAGGATAGAAAGTTACCGGTTGTTATGGATTTAGGTGCCGCAAGAAGCTCACTGGTGAGCAGAATTAGCAAATAGAGCCTGTCATTCTCCTCTTTTAGAAAAAGCACAATCCCGTTAACGGATGCTATTAGCTTTGGGATCACACCCCTGAATTCACGGGTCAATTGAAGGTTCATAACAACAGGGGCATGATATACATCATCCTGTTTTGACCACGTGAGACGTGCACCATTCTCAGCTGCTGCTCCAGATTCGACGGTCAAGAGTCCTTGGGCCTCAGATTCAGACCTGTAAGAAGCCCTAAAATCGAAGTCATTAACCGCAAGATTAAACCAGTCTTTACATACGAGGGAGCTTCTAATAACCATCTTGGCACATGATTTATTCATAATCAACTTTATTAGGTCAAGATTCAAGTACACCGACGAAGACTCCTCCGTAGGAGGCGGAACCTCCGGTAGTGGTCGAGAAGCTGGATAAAATCCAGCGGGAAGAGGAGACGGAGGATCATGTTCAGGAGGAGCCGCCGGCGTAACCGGTAGAGGAGACGGAACCGAAAACCGACCCCATGGCCGTGGTTGCGGTGGCGGAGTGGAGAGAGGAGGAGCCGCCGGCGGAACATGGTAAAAAAAATAAAAACTTTTAGATGGTTGGAATGTAAAAAATAAAAACTTTTAGATGATTGAAATGTAAAAAAATAAAACTTTTAGATGATTTGAATGTAAAAAAATAAAAACTTTTAGATGGTTGGAATGTAAAAAATAAAAACTTTTAGATGATTGGAATGTAAAAAAATAAAAACTATTAGATGTGGAATGTAAAAAAAAAAATAAAAACTAAATACCGTGAACCGGGTCTTTGGAGGCATCGACATATGTTTACCAAATGAAGTTCTTCTGTCGTGCTTCGCTTACATTTTCCAACCTGTTCTTAGCGTTTCCAATATTATTTTCACATCATCCTCGTCAAATAGTGGGGTTCAGGGTTGAGATTGTGGTAATGCTTGTTGGGGATATTGCGATGATGGGATTTGTCCCCATGAGCATAGTAGTTGGGATAGGAGGGGTTGGAGTGGTCCTTGACCTTGACCCGTATACAATGGGTTTGGTTGCCCCACGTATATGAGCATATTCAATGGGTTTAAGTTTTGGTTATTTGGTTTTTGATTGGGATTCATGGTTATTGGAATTTTTTAGAAAAATATAGAGATAAAGAAAAGAGTAGAAAAAGATTTGTAAGAAGATTTGGTGAAAATGGAGTTTATATAGGTGAAAAATTAAAAAAAAAATGTTTTTTTTCTGGTTTAAATGGGCAACGATAAAATAAAATAGCCGTTCAACGACTAATTTCTCCTCCTTCACATTGTTGTGTTCTTCGTGTGGGTTGATCACGCACCCGTTCAAAAACATGATGTAAAAACAAATGAGACTCAATTTACCATAAAGAAAGAATGATCAGAATGACTTTTAAGTCAGCAAACAAGTAGTTGATTTAGTCTTCAATCCTTTTAAGCTTTTCTCCCCCGAGCGTCACAAAAGAGGGTTCAAAAGCGACCGAATCCATAAAGCTCATATGGTCACCACGAATTCGTTCAATATGCGGATAGAGTCCTAAAACCATCCATGTTTGGTTTTCTATCATTATGATCTTGCCATTATCCAACCCGATTTTAACAACCATGGACGGCGATAGTTTTAAAAACTCATACTTTTGGGTTAGCATTTTTTCCCAAATTCCTCCCGCCGTTTTGAACGTCCAGATCGAGATCTCATCAGATGCGAAGTAAGAGATAACTAGGTGGTTATCTAATACTCCTAAATTTGGTCTAAATCGATTTGACCTCTCGGGAATGCCAGCGGGGGTGTCGGGAAACCTAGAGAATTGTTCTGTAGCAACATCAAGCTTCCATATTCCCCCCCAAAGAGTTTTTATGTTCTAACCAATACAAGTTGTTGTTCCAGTTAATGCCAATACCAAATCGGGAATGAATTTTGGGACGACTCAATGAACCTAGTGTTGTCCACCTACCCCATCCTACCCAATACACATCGCAATGAGGGGGATAGATATCATCATCTTCACAGAAGTAAATTCTAAAAATCTTGTAGATTTCGTCATGGAAAACGAGCCCAAAGGATAGAAAGTTACCGGTTGTTATGGATTTAGGTGCCGCAAGAAGCTCACTGGTGAGCAGAATTAGCAAATAGAGCCTGTCATTCTCCTCTTTTAGAAAAAAGCACAATCCCGTTAACGGATGCTATTAGCTTTGGGATCACACCCCTGAATTCACGGGTCAATTGAAGGTTCATAACAACAGGGGCATGATATACATCATCCTGTTTTGACCACGTGAGACGTGCACCATTCTCAGCTGCTGCTCCAGATTCGACGGTCAAGAGTCCTTGGGCCTCAGATTCAGACCTGTAAGAAGCCCTAAAATCGAAGTCATTAACCGCAAGATTAAACCAGTCTTTACATACGAGGGAGCTTCTAATAACCATCTTGGCACATGATTTATTCATAATCAACTTTATTAGGTCAAGATTCAAGTACACCGACGAAGACTCCTCCGTAGGAGGCGGAACCTCCGGTAGTGGTCGAGAAGCTGGATAAAATCCAGCGGGAAGAGGAGACGGAGGATCATGTTCAGGAGGAGCCGCCGGCGTAACCGGTAGAGGAGACGGAACCGAAAACCGACCCCATGGCCGTGGTTGCGGTGGCGGAGTGGAGAGAGGAGGAGCCGCCGGCGGAACATGGTAAAAAAAATAAAAACTTTTAGATGGTTGGAATGTAAAAAATAAAAACTTTTAGATGATTGAAATGTAAAAAAATAAAACTTTTAGATGATTTGAATGTAAAAAAATAAAAACTTTTAGATGGTTGGAATGTAAAAAATAAAAACTTTTAGATGATTGGAATGTAAAAAAATAAAAACTTTTAGATGTGGAATGTAAAAAAAAATAAAAACTAAATACCGTGAACCGGGTCTTTGGAGGCATCGACATATGTTTACCAAATGAAGTTCTTCTGTCGTGCTTCGCTTACATTTTCCAACTTGTTCTTAGCGTTTCCAATATTATTTTCACATCATCCTCGTCAAATAGTGGGGTTCAGGGTTGAGATTGTGGTAATGCTTGTTGGGGATATTGCGATGATGGGATTTGTCCCCATGAGCATAGTAGTTGGGATAGGAGGGGTTGGAGTGGTCCTTGACCTTGACCCGTATACAATGGGTTTGGTTGCCCCACGTATATGAGCATATTCAATGGGTTTAAGTTTGGGAAAAAGACGAAAATAGCCCTGTTGACCACGGTTGGACGAGAATGTCCACCTCCACGGTCGCCTTGGCCGATCAATCACGGTCGCACGACTGTCTCACCACTACCAATTAGCGCGTGCCACGTTAGTGAATCTTCACGAGCGGGACGACCGTGCGCATAAAATCGACGACCGTCTGACATTCTTTCTGCAACGGTCGTGGCGACGGTCTGACACAATTGTTTCGGTCGCCACGACCGTGTAATTTTTTTATTATTTAATTCAAAATAAAAATTTAGCCGTACGTCCGACCGTGTATATAGACGGTCGCTCACCTGAAATATACGGTCGTCCGACCGTATAATTAATTTTTTTTTTTGTAAATTTAAAAATAAAAATTATATTATACGTTCGTCCGACCGTGGTTTTTGTACGGTCGCTTCCAGAAACGCACGGTCGAACGACCGTGCAAACAATTAAAATTATTTAAATTTTAACAATTAAAATTATTTATTTTTCAACAATTAAAATATAATAAATAATCTTCTTATTTTTACACCTATAAATACCACACAAACTTCACACATTTACCACATCACTTAAACTCACACAACTCACAACTCTCTACATTTTTTATGTCAAACATGACTCGTTCATCTTCAACCAAAACTAGTATTAACAAAAAACATCAGACTTTAAATCTTGATTCAAAAGGAAATGTATGTTGTTTTCATGACATTGCTGCAGTTTCAAGAGTTGCCGGGGATGGTACTACACGTCCAGGTCATGAATTTTACGGGTGTTCTCTATGGCCTGTAAGTATGAAAATTATTATAAAAAAAACTAAATGTATATATTGATGTTAGTCCAATTTGTCGTCATTATTATGTTTATATTGTCTTATTTAATAACAATAATGGTTGGATTATGTTGCATTTTCACGAGTTTTATGTTTTGAGGTACCGGATGCTTAATGAGTTAAATTGAAGCAGTTACGAGAGAAGCTGGAAGCTGTCGGTACAAAGTTCGAGAAAAACCGGGAACGAGTGAAGACTTAGAAGAAAATTGAAGAAAGTTCCTGAGATTCAAATCAGGGCGGTACGCCCAGTAGAGAAGAAATCAGGGCGGTACGCCCTAAAGTTTAGAGAGCGGCCGAAGATTTACAATCCGGGCGGTACGCCCAGAGTTCCCCATTTTGGGGCGGTACGCCCCGATTCAGTCGGCAGAAGTTTTAGATTAGGGTTTTCTATTTAAACTTGTTCTTGAAGTTTTTGTCAATTATTCATCTTCATTGTGCGACCAGAGCAGTAGGGTTTACGAATTCCACCTTGTTTTGGAGCTTTTTGAGAGATTTCAATCATTCGGTACGTTAGTTTAATGCAATCTTTCAATAAAATCATGTTTGTTTTATTAGCCATGTCCGGCTAATCCACCACTAACCGCTTTTGGTGATTGGTTGGTGGATTCGTTCTATGATTAACCTATTTCTTAACTAGTTATTCCGGAATACTTGCTACCGTTGAATACCTACATGCGGAATTGTTAAAATTAACTAGTAATCTAGGGTTTTAGTGGTCCACTGTTTATTGATCTAGCACTTTCTTGCGGCAGGACTAATCAGCCCATTAGGAAACTAGGTTATTAGGTCAAGGAAGCAATTGGGGGGCATGTCTATGTGTCACGGTTAAGGAATTAGGTTTTTCTAGATCGGTAGCCAACCAGGATCCAGAAGTGGTTAGATTTGTCTCATTTGATAGTTCAAGTAATTTTCTAGGTTAAAGTTAGTAACTTTGTTAGTTAAATCATCCCAACAAACCAAAACAGCTAAGTGGCAATTTTAGATAATCTTAGGTTAATCAGTAATTTAGTTAAATTTAATAATCAATTAGTCAATTTCCACATATTCCCTTGGTTCGATAACCCTAACTTACCACTACTACAAATCAATCTAGTTGGGGATTTGAAACGGCCTGACAAACCGTTATCATATATTTATATATATATATATATATATATATATATATATATATATATATATATATATATGTTTATAAACTTCAATCTATTCTTAATTTTATAAATTTTCAGGGTAAATCCGATTGTAACTTTTTCATGTGGAAAGATGATGTTGCATCGTCTCACGTTGGTGAGGACTTTGAGGCAAAATCAAAATTATTGGGTATGAAAATTCAAGTACTAGAGTTGAAGATTTCAAATCTAGAAGTGGAGAAGATGATGCTGGAGGAAGAAATTAAAAGTTTGAAACTTAAGTTGAAAAATTCAAACGTCTCAATCAAGAATTATATAATCGGTGTGTTCATCGTGTTGATTGTATTTTGTTTTTTATTTTGAAAACGAATGTAGATTTATATTCTCTTTATGAGAAATATCTATGAATTTAGTTTATGTGTTTCGTGTTGATTGCTTTTAATATTTAATAATAATAAATATGTTTAGTTATTAAAAATAAATCACAAATAAATCACAAAAATTTAAAAATTATTTGATTGTCCTCCAGATCAGGCGACGACCGTTACGGTCGAGACGACCGTCTGGACCGTACAGGTCCCATCAAGTCATGTACGTCGGTCGTGGCGACCGTGTATGTGGACGAGACGACCGTGGATCAAAAATTATCCTCTATAAAATACGAATATTTTTGTTCTTAAAATACGATAAGATAATGGAGTTTAACAATGTTGTTTGCTTTGGTGGCAACTGGGAAGAAAGAACCTGTTCACTCGAGTATGCTCCTTTTAATTGTTTTCGACGTGCGATAAGCGTAAACTCAAACATGCGTTTTTATGAACTTAAATCGTATATTTCTAATCGTTTTCGTCTCTTCAACATTTCACGTTTGTCTTATAAAATGTCAACGTATGCTTTTCTGGTTGATATTTATGATGATAATGATATCTCAATATTTTTAAAAATTGTTGAGCAAAATGTAAAAGAAATTATTTACTTGTACGTTGTCGAAGCTTCTATTTCTGGTCGGGCGACTTTAGATACGGTCGCAGGCGACCGTCCACTAAACGACCATATATTTTTGATTTTTTTTAAATTTTTTCAACCACGGTCGTGGCGACTCCGACAAGGGTGTCAGACGGTCGTCACGACCGTTGCAGTCATATCTGAAACACGGTCGTCGGGGGTAGTTGTACAGTCGGACGACCTTATCTACATGTATATCCGACCGTGGATTAGTGAGGTGTCACCTTTTTATTGGTTTAGTTTCACGGTCGGACGACCGTTGAACGGATGACCTCGACGACCGTGGAGGCGGCTATTCTGGTCACTTTTTTTAAAAGATGGGACATTCTCGTCCAACAGTGGTCAACAGGGCTATTTTCGTCTTTTTCCCTTTAAGTTTTGGTTATTTGGTTTTTTATTGGGATTCATGGTCGTTGGAATTTTTCAAAATAAATATAGAGAAAAAGAAAATAGTAGAAGAAGATTTGTAAAATATTTGGTGAAAGTGGGGTTTATATAGGTGAAAAAATATATAAAGTTTTTTTTTCCAGTTTAAATAGGCACAGGTAATATAAAATAGCGGTTCAACGGCTAATTTCTCCTCTTTCACATTGTTGTGTTCTTCGTATGGGTTGATCGCAAAACCCTTTCACGCCACAGAAGCGGTGTTCCGCGACGCCATCATTGCGTGATCCCATCACGCCGTGGTTGTAGACGTGTACCGCATACTCTTACATATCAAGCCGTTTAAAATGAAAGTAAACAAAACAACAATCAATAATCAAAAAACAAAGTACAGCAAAACTGTTGTTGACAGCAAACATATATAGTATCCAAAATCAAACATATATATTGAGTAGCAATATGAACCTGATTAACTTAATTTGTTTTTCAAAACAACATTTAAGTGCCAAACTTTTAAAGCTATATATAATATAAAGGAAAGACAGAAGTTCAGAACAATTCAAAGACAAACACATCAAAGAAATAAATCCAGGTTTACTTCTTCGGTAGATATTGCTCGACAACATTAGTTAAAGTCAACCTAGACCGAAGTGATGCTTTAAGAATCCGTAAACCCTGCAAAAAACAACATTGTGTATAACATAAATTCGCAAAATAATTTTAAAATTTTCAAGTTAGAAAAAGATCATGAAAAAAGTATGTGATTTATACCTCTTCCATGCCAATGTTAACCTCGTGTCGCTCGATGTCATGAAGCTGAACTTTGAACTTATTGAGAGTATCCATGGTTGAGTTAGAAGACGATGGTGTAACAACCAAATCATCCGTCACGAAAAACATCCCAGAATGTTTCAGAAACTGTTCTATTCTTGGATCTTTAAGCTTATAAAGATTAGAACAAGATACAAACTTAACTGTGGTGCCTTCTAAGGGAAAAAGCAGATTTTTTGAGGTATAGTGCTGCCCATAATGAGGTTTAAGTAGCATATCCTTGATATTTTGACATCTAAGGTATCTTTCTACACTCATATTTGAAATGCTTTTAAAGATATTATCCATGCAACTTAAAGAAGAATTTCCCTTCATCAATGTCCCAACTACCGTTCCTAACGGTATTGATAAAAGACCAAAAAGAAACTCCACAAAATCTTCTTTGGCTTCTGCAAACAAGACCTTTCCAGTTGACTTTTGTAAAGAGACTTCCACAACCATCTTTGAACTTGCTGGTGTCTCCTTTTTCGTTAAGTCGCACGGATCAAAGGCCGTACCTTGGTAACCAGTATTTAAATCCCTAATACGTTTGCTGCTACCGAAAACTAAATGAGTTAACGGAGAATATTCGAGTACCAACGCCATCTTAAGAATATAAAGCATCTGAAAAAAAAACTAAGAACTAAAATCTGATATAATAATAGAATCACACAAAAAATACCAAATAAGAGTACCTAGTTTTACCTTTACCTAGAGGTGCACAAACCAATTTTTTTTCCTAACCGGTTTTGCTTAGGACCGCTGACCAGTTAAAACCGATTAGGGTAGTAACCAGTTTAAATAAGAGGAGAAAATATGTAACTGGTTTGCAGCCAATGGTTCCAGTTAGTAGTTTGTTAACCGGTTTTTTTTCAAGTTTTTTGCAACAGGTTAGGAAATTATCGGGTAGTAACTGGTTTGTGGACATAAGGAGTGAAGCCTATGTAAAACCAGCAGGCCAATTTGAAAACCCTAACCGGTTTGTTTAGAAACCGGTTTCGGTTTTTTTCTACCTTTAACTCAAAATTAAAATATACAAGATATACAAACACACACACACATATATATACATACATACATATATATATATATATATATATTTCAAACGGTAGATAATGTTGTGTGTTATATATATATGTATATATATATTTCTACCTGTTGACGACCCATTTCTATATTTCTTGACTCCAGATGGCTCATATCAGTGATTCCCAAATCTGTGAGCAACTGAATGCTACTTGCTGCAGTATAAGGCATCACAGAAAGATCATCAGTGACAATAAAATTTGCAATATTGGTCACAAATACGCCACCACCAACAGCAAAATTGGTATCCGGGGTACGAGAAATATCCATCCTCCTGTTGCATGTGCATGGAGAATTATAAGTTGTGCTGTATAAAAAGATATTGTTGTGTGACCAAGAACAGGTGAAGTATTTAATGGGCTCTGTGTCGTCTAACTTCAGTTTAAGATTTCGGCAGTGATGGTATGCGAGACTTCTGGGGTTAAGAAGCAAGAACTTGCATTCTTCTGTTGCCAGGTAACTATCAGGAAAATCCTTCAGACTTTGGAACAGATTGTTGAGGCTGGCAAAAGCGTCAAGCTTTTTATCGTCGTGTTTCTCCAAGAGTCTAACGATTGTTCCCAACGGCAAAGTTATGAAGCTGAATAGAATGTCGACAAAAGAGTGATCTGCTTCAGCATACAACACTCTTTTATTCACTTTGTCTACTATTACTTTTATAGAGATTTTAGCTTCATTTGTGGTGTTGGTCTTCTCAGCCATTATAGAATCCCACCGAAGAAGAGATCAGTACGTCTGGTGAAATGAAACTATGGATTTTTTGATATGTGTAAGACAAGTATTTAAAGTACGAACTGGTTTTGAGAAAAGCAAAAGGCTCGCCGTATTTAATGGCGCGTTTTAATACTTGACTACTGTACGTCTCATTGGAATTGGAAGTGCTGTGATACGTTCCAACTTCCAACTTGTATACTTCCTCTTGGTTTCCACAGATACAATAAATCTGGTGTAGTCACAAAATTAACCTTAGGCTTCAAAATTTAGTCACAAAATTAACCTTACGCTTCAAATTTTTTATTTAATGATATGATGTCATATGAGAGACAAGGAGGTGAGAGTAAAAGTACCCTTAAGCTATGTGTAGTTATAACCCTTCTAAGGCTATCCGTATTGGGGCTCCATGGGGGCGCCATGGAGCCCATAACACCCCTATAACGCCCCTCTCCCACCCCCGGGGCGCCATGTTAGCAGATTTGGTCCCGGGCGTTACCTACATAACGCCTCATCTTTGATGTTTTTTTTTTGCTTTTTTTCTATTGGCTCTCTACTTAACATAACTCACCACCCTCATAACCCTCCACTAGTCCACTACACCTTATATCTCATAACGCCCCTAAATGCCACATGTCACATAACCCCACCCCACTCATTTTTACCACTACACATAGCCTAAAGGGGTATTATCCGATATGTGTCGTCCACATCATCAAAGGGCTTCATGACTACAATCGTGTGTAGTCATAACCCCCCCCCCCCCCCAATAACGCCCCTTTATTTATTAGTTATTACCCAACTATTGTATATATTCTTTTAAAATAAAAGCTCAACCAATCAAAAAAAGAAAAAGGACCAATTAGAAAGAGGGGTGGAGGGTTTAAATTGAGTTTACTAACGCCAAAAGGGGGGGGGGGGGGGACTATGTAATGGAGGAGGGGCGTGATGGGGCTCTATGAAGCCCCCCAATAGAGTCCACTACGCATAGCCTTAGGTTTTATTTTTAGGGGGGTATGATCATAAATAGTATCCTTAGCGTTTAAATAAAAAAGGTGTTTTTAATTGTTTTTTAACAATTTATTTTCTAATTTAAACTAAAATGTATATATATAATTCTTAACATAAAATTAAACATTCATTAAAATTAAAAAAAAATTACTCATTCGTAAAAAATAAAACAAGCTTGGGCTATGTATGTTTTCTAGAACCCATTTTACCCGATGAAACCGATGTACCGGTAGGGGGGGGGGGGGTACCCGCACCCACATCGTCTACCCTTGGGCTATGTATGTTTTCTAGAACCCAAAATAAACAAAAAATATTACCACCGCTACCACTACAAGTCTACAACCTTCAATAACTCTTATTTCCACTTTCCTGAAATATACACTAAAACACATTAGCATAAATACTAATGAGACACAAGTCACACAACCAGTTCTTAAATCATATTCTTAGAAATCCTGTATACCAACAATTATCAAAACACAATCAATAATGTATACGACAATTTATCAGTGACAGTCAAATACACTTCTTGAGCACTAAATCAAGATATCATGTGTAACAAGCATAAAAAAGGGTTTCAAACTTTTACAGTTCTTTTTTTCTCTTTTGCAAGATGAATGTTGGCATGTTGCTATCAAAACCTGCAAGAGCTGATCTCGGATTCAGGTAAAAGTACTTAGACGGAGAGGATCCGGTTAAAACCGGGTCAAGTTAAGTTGGGCTTGGATTATTTTCTTTAAACATTGATCCAATTTGGTGCCAAAAAAACACTAGTTATGATCTCAAATATTCCTCAGATCTCAATATACAATTTATAATCTGAAGTAATGAATCTATCCATTAATTAAACTTGAAAAGGTGTTTGATCCTAGGTGGCTAAACATTTGCTACAAGCAGTAACCATATAAACCAACCATCAATCTCAACATTTGCTACAAGCAGTAACCATCATGAACCATTTCGAATCCGCTACGAGTATATAATATAGCGCTCATCCCATATCGGACAACCACATGTCGGTTTCTTATCGATCCACTCCGCTCCACACGTGTAGCAGAACTCACATCCACATCTGCAACCACAATTAACTTTATGCATGAATGAATGAATTCACCTGCAACAAGTAACTAAAACTAATGCTGCAGGTAAAGAACAAATGAATAAATGAATACCTGCAATGGATATGATAGCACCCGGTTGCAAGTTCGACGAGATTCTTGCACTTGATACACTCACGCCAACGTTCTTTTGCTGCCAGAGACTTTAGTTTTGCCTCGTTAGAAGACTTAAAAAGCAACGAATTCATGTAATCCGAGCAGGCAACATTATAATGCCAAGGGACTTTGCAGTTTATACAAAAAAGGCGATTACATTCGACGCATTTTCTCAATCCAATGCCTCTAGCTGCAGCACAAGTAGATGATGAAGCAGTTGTATGTTCTTTGACCTCACTTTTCGACATCAAAGCAGAACAATTCGAAAACGGACAGTAAACCTTGTCTGTTGGCGGAATAGAAGCTTCTTTTATTCGTAACCTCATGATAGCGTATAACTCCGGGTTTAGAAACTTCTTGCAGCTTTCAATTCCGATGCTGGATTCACATTTTTCATGTGGGCAATCGGGCAACTTCCCTTGAAGTAACTTTGCTTCTGCATGCTTTCTCATACAAGAAAAGCAATATCTATGCAGGCATTTGTTCACAGAAAATATCTGATCATGGAGGAAGTATTCGAAACAAATTTTACATTGCTCGGTTATTGTCACGCCAGAAGAATTGCTTCCTGCCCATTTGGTGGACTCGGATACGATTGCTTCTCTTGCTAGTGTATAAACAAACTTCATATCATCCTGCTTTGCATAAAACCGAGCATGATAGATGAATTTACTCTGAATAAGGTTCACCTGATCAACCAATTTCACAATCTTGTTTCTTGTAGGTTGCCTTTCACCAGCAAGCTGCATTACAAAAGATAACAAAAAAAGCATGCATGTTACATTAGAAAAAAACACAAAAAGGCATGGAATTAGATTAAATCTCCTAACTTTACTTGGTGAAACGACAAGTAACCGTTATTTTATGTGACCTGACCCAAACCAAAACTTTATAGCCCGCGAACTTATAAACTACTAACTTTGAATTAAGGGACATTCGATCACTCGAAAAAACAACCCAAATGCAGAAAGTTCCTAGGTCTACCACTATGGCACTATATGTATGAAAATGATGAGAATTTGGGAATGTAAAGTTGTAAACCCTAGAAATTCATATAAGTTAGCCTATAAAATTTCATCAATGCAATGCAAATGAAATCAATTAGCTGCAGGTAATGAAGAGATTATGAGAATTTGTGAATGTGTAAACCCTAGAAACTCATATAAGTACTCCTATATCATCATATCATCAATACATTGCAAATGAAATCAATTAGCTGCAGGTAATGAACAGATGATGATTTGATAATCAGCATACGAATTGAGATTGAGATTTCATGCCCTAGAGATGGAAACTTACATACTGATAGATCGATTTGCTTTCACAGAAAATATGAACCTTTTTTACCCCGAGATTAACTGCAACATTCAACGCTTCGATCAAAGCTTCAAGTTCCACCAGATCGCCTTCGATTCCACGACCACCGGCCTCAAGTAAATACGATTTTCGCGACTCGTGTAAGCAACGATCGCTCGTATCACAAATCGAAATCCCGATTCCGGCGAACGACATTTTAAAATTGGAAACAGTTTCGTGACTCACCAAACCCTTGAAATAAACCCTAGAAATGTCATCAGTTGATGACGATGAAGGTACGGAGGTTAGAGAGGCTGTTATCGCTTCTTGCATTTGAAGTTGGAAGGCGAAATCGATATCGGAATTGGCGCCGACGGCGGCCACGAGTTCATGGAATTGGCCGGAGAGGAGTTGATCAGTATCGTCGACCTCCATGTTGTACGGTAACTTTTTTATTTTTCAAAGGGAGACTATATATAGATGCATTTGACCGAGGGGGAAGCGGCAGAATTATTTAGGGCGCGTTTGGTTGTGGAAAACATGGGGTGTTTTCCATTTCTATTTTCTAAGAAAACATGGAAAACAGAAAACGCGTTCTAGTGATAGTTTTCTGAAAAAAATTTCCTAGAAAACAGAAAATACAGTTTTCCATTCTTTTAACTAAATTTGGAAAATAGTTTTGCATTGTTTTCCAATTTCTGTTTTCTATTTTCCAGAAAATGGAAAACACATCTTTTGGTTAGATCGCGTTTTCAAAATTTTCCAAGTGTTTTCTAGAAATGGAAAACTCATTTCATTTTCTAGAAAACTGAAAATGGAAAACTGGAAAACGTTTTCCACAACCAAACGCAACCTTAGGATTTTGAAGAATGAGTTGTAATTAGGAGTGTTTATGGTTCGGTTTTAAACCGCGAAACCAAATCCGCGAAACCGTCCAAACCGGTCATCGATTTGGTTTCGCGGTCGGTTTTTTATCTTAACGAACGGTCGGTCGGTTTCAAAATTTTCAAACCGTAGTGAACGGTTTGGTTTACGGTTTATATAAGAAAGCGGTCATATAAAACCGGACTGGACCATGTACATATAATATACACACACACACACACATATATATATATATATATATATATATAGTTATATAGATAAATTATGTTAACATGTTTTTGTAATAAGATTTTAAGTTTTGACGCCATTAAAAATATCAAAGAGGAATTCAAGTTTTAGCGCTTCAAAGCTTAAAATCTATAAATTTAGACATGTTTTAGTCATTTAGGAAATCTAGAAGGTTGGAGGTTACATTTCATATTTAGAGATGAATTTCGTATTAATAAATAAATTAGAGGTGGTAAGTATAGTATAATAGCTAATACTCTCATAGTCTCATTTGATAAACTTGATTTGGATTTTTTTTTTATAATTTTAAATTATTCTTCTAAACTTATATTGAAATCCTAAAGAGTTTAAACTGTGAAACCAAACCGAAACCAAACCAGAAGTAGCGGTTCGGTTTGGTTCGGTTTTAATTTTTAGCGGTTCGGTTTAGGTTTTCAATTATAAAAACCGTAACTAACGGTTTGGTTTACGGTTTAATACAAAAACCGTATAAACCGGACCGTGAACACCCCTACTTGTAACCAATAGAAAGGTGTCATGCAGAAAAGAGAAAAAAAAAGAAATTTAAAGAATTTTATGAGTGACTGGTAGGTTTTAGGTGGTTGAGGTAAATGTGGGGATTGGGCCCACAAACCAACTCACAAACTAAGTTGCCACAGCAACAAGATGTTACCGAAAATCGAAGAATCTTGAAGTTTGCTGGCGATGCTCGTTGGGTGGCGGTGAGTTTGTCGGCGGCAAACTAGGTTGCCGATGATGTTGCCGCTCCCACTCCCTCGTGCCTGATATTCTACAGACTCAAAACGATAACGATAGTTTGGGTCAAAAGGACGTGACGTGACACTATGACCCCTTAAAATTTCAGGGGTGGTTTTTTAATATTTAATAAAAAAAAGTACAACCCAAACGATCATTTGGTCTCAAACGACTCCAAACAATTATCTGATTCCAAACGATCCACCCTTCGATTATTTGGACCAAAACGATCATATGTAGTGTGTAGAGATATTAAAAATGGGTGTGGATTTATCCGAAGCTTTTTTCAAATGAACCCGAACCAAATATAAAAATTTTCTTTCTTTCTTTTCTTTTTATAAATAAAAGGTTACATTTTTATCATTTATGTTACGGATCATTACCATATTTGAAAAAAAAAATTTCAAATTGTCTATGTCATCAAACAAATATCTCAATATACCAATTTGACCTTTTTATTTCTGAACATGTTTCTTTAATTAATGGTGGTCTGAGCAAATTTTTGTGCCAACGTATTTTTTTTAAAACCGAACCGAGTGAAATTTATATCAAACATTTCAATACAAATTTTAACAGGCAGGGTTTAATTTTTTTTTATGTTAACATGTAGATAAAAACAACAGGTGAACGAGTTCTAACCCAACCTATTACACAGCAACATGTGAACAGAGTCATCTAGTATAGCACGATCCATCAAATTTACAATAAGAGAACTACAAAACAATTCTAGTAGATCTGGTGTGATGAATTAAAATCCAAGACCATTTTTACTACATTGTTAAAATCTAGGATATTAGGCTATATCTAATACCAAATATTAACTACATTGTTGAAATCTAGGATATTAGGCTATATCTAATACCAAAGTTATATTTTTTTCAGTCTCATATTTATTTACAACGGGAACATCACATCATCATTTTTTCTTTTTAGAATTTACTTATATAATTCTTATCACACACAACTTTTTATTTAAAAACAAGGAAATTTTTTTTTTAATAATATAAGTTTTATCCAATTGACGGATAATAATACGACGTCAACATTTATCAAACTATTTAGTTTAATACCATGTATCTTTTACATCTAAGCTTTTGACGTCAACCTTTGTTATTATTTTTTAACCTATTACATTTAAATTATTTTTAAACGTTACCACTCGTGTTCTAAATAAACTTCTTAACGTTTTAATTATTTAAAACATCCGAACATCATCACTCGTTCAAGACCCGATCACCCAACACTCTGACATCCCGACTCAATCACCCGACCCATTCAAATCCCGACCCGTCTTCCTCTTTCTAATCGGTTTAACCAAACCGGTTACCATCACTTCCAACCAAACTAGCCTCTAACTTTACACACACTTACACCCTACCACATTGTCCCTAATGTTGGCTAATCAAGTACTAGGCATGCCTGCAAATTATCATGACAAGTCTTGTATGATATCCAATGGTTAATGTGTTGGTACAAGACAAAACTCTTACACTAGAAACATGACATAAAACTCAAATTAACATTTGTTATTTCTTTTCTTGCTCTCCCTTATCTCAACCAACTTCTAATTCTAGCCACCAAACACACAATTTGTAATTATTATTACACATCCACTCATTTATTGTTCCACCTCGATCATGGAATATTACACGAACACATTTCCACGTCCAAAACATTTGAAACTTTTGAAACCTTCATATCTATTATTTGAGTTCAAACATACAACCAAACTCAATTTCTTAGTTTTAATTAAGGTTTGTAAATTGAAGAGATTGACCAGATTGGCGACTAGATCTCACCATTGTTACAGGTGGTTGTTGATCACAAAGACTTCACTGTTCAAAGAAACTAGCGTTCACATCATTTTCTTGAACTTTTGGTTTCTTTGCCTCATTTTTTCTCGTTTTTCTGGTTGAACCGAGGTTTCCGGCCATCCGGTTCAGTTGTTAAAACACTAGTTAATCGTGTTAAACCTACTATTTGAACTCAATCCTGTTAAACCTGCTAGTTGTTATAACCTACTATTTTAACTCCGTATGTCTTATTAAAATTATTCTTGCTAAAAGTTACCAGCTTACAATTTTTTTTTTAATTTAAACTCAATCCTGTTCAACCTACTATTTGAAATTTTATTTACTCTTTAACAAAGAAAGTGGATAAATACCCTTTATTATACTGCCACATGTAATAATTTGAGAAATTTTATTTTTTTATTAATATACTATCTTATATTTAGGGAGGCTATCGGAAAATTGAAATTGACAGGCCACATCAGCTGTTTGCAACCCTGCAATCTGTTTCCTACAATTCACGAAAATATGTTCAGTGCTGTCAATCTGTCATCAATATTTTTCTTTTTGAGGGCTGTTTTTCTTCAAACCTAGAAAGGCAACCAAAAATCTCCACATTTTTTTTAATAAACTTCGTTTTTAGTTCCCAACGTTTATACATTTTAACAATTTCAATTTTAACTTTTTAAAAATTTCAATTTAGTGTCTCACATTTCAATTTTTTTTCAATTTTGGTGTCAACGTTAACGGTTGTTTAAAGAGCCGTTGGACTGTCCTCATGTGGTCCCCACATGAGTTGTACTTTTGTCATTTTCGTTTGTTTTAACTCATACTTTAAAACAAACGGAAATAACAAAAATACCCCTCACGTTGGGACCATGTGAGCCTCTTTAAACGGTTGTTAACGTTGTAACCAAAATTGAAAAGAAAATGAAATTTGAGACACTAAATTAGAAATTTCGAAAAGTTGGAACTAAAATTATTAAAATATGAAAACGTTAGGTACTAAAAACAAAGTTTACTTTTTTTTTTTTAAATTCCTCACTTTGACATCCATCTTAAATTCCAATCTTTACCTCAACCCACCTTCACACCACCCCTAAATCTCTCTGTTCTCACCTCTTGGTTATGAGATCACAACTTCAAACTCATCAACTCCGGTCACCATTCTTCAACTGTAAGCAAAATCAGACCATCATCAAGATTCAAGGCTCTATCTTCAAAACCCATCTCATCCGCTTCACCGCCGATTATCGATTTCTCTGCCGGAAAACACAACCAAAGAAACCGAATCTTTAGGTAATAAAGACTATCTTTTGTTGTTAAAGTTAGACACTTTATGTATTTGTGAAGTGGGTATCGTTTGTGAAGGGCTTTGATTAAAGTATGACCAAAATAAGTCTGATGGTAATAGATAGTTCTAGAAGCTTTGTATTTGTGGAAGTTGGTGTGTGAATTAAAAGAATTTTGAAATAGATGATTGTAATTTTGTTGCTTACCTTTTGGAATATATTTACAGACATATATGTGTATATATGACAAGCTAGAGAAGGGGATAAAGATAGTGTTTTCGACCTTGCTGCCGGAAAATAATTTCCGACTGCCATCCACCCTCGGCCATCTCAAGATCTGAAGAAAATTATGTCTCTTGAAATGGTATTACTATTACATTCTTCATATTTACAGACAGTTAACTAGCTATTACTCATCAATTATTGATAAAAAAAAAACTAGAAACGTATATCTTTAATCAATATTATCAATTATTACATGGCTCTATACTAGACATCATATCATTAGCCCATATGTCAACACTAAATTAAATTAATATATAAATATTTAAAATTAATTCAATTTTTTATTTTAACTTTTCAAATATAACATTAATCATACATTTAATAAAATTTAAATTTCTAATTAATATAATAAAACTTAAAATCTTTTAAATTTATAAACTTAAATTTTGAAATCTCTCATAATTTTTTTTTTAATTTATCTCATTTTATGAAACAAAATTCAATAGTTACGAGTTACTAACCTAGTAAATAATAGAACAAAACTACAAAAGACTGAAAACCCAAATAGTTGTAGATGTACCGATCTTAAAAAATGAGATGATATATAAGTTTTTTTTTTCTTTAACGACAAATTTGTATCATCTCTATTCCCGTACCATCAGTGACAAAACCCATGTCCTAATCTAGAACCTTCTATTTCTAGTTTTGTTTTTCTTAATCATAAAAAGGACTTAAAAGTTAAAACCAAGACCTCTAATTATTTAATTTTTAAATGCTCGCCTTTGGATGATTGACATGATATATATGTTCCATTTGCAAGAATTAATAGAAATTTAAACTGGTTTCGTAACGCGCGGGTAGTATATGGTGGTCGGACCACGTGACCGGTCGAAACGGATATAAGGGATAACGTCATTATTAGTTTAAATCTTGTTCACTATAAAATACACAACAAAGTTAAATAACAGAATTCCAAACAAAAAGTAACTAAAAAATTACTTGTGTTCAGAATAAATAAAAAGGTTAAAAATTTAAAAAGTTACTAAAATACATATAATGACAATTACAAGAGTTAGGATGGGGTATGGTTGTTAAAGAAGTCTCAGGCTTCATATTTGTGTCCAATAAGGTGCCACAAGAGAGAGATGATATAGGCAGAAAATGAAGATTTTTTTTGTGTGTGGTTCACAAATGAAGCCTAGAGGCTTCGTCTTTTTCCATTTTTCTTAAAAAAATCACATTTTATATTAAATAACATAACACTATATAAATAAAATTTTATTTTAAAAAACACATTACATTAAAACACATAATACAACTTATTTAAAACACAATATTATATTAAAAAAAACTACGTGTTCATCTACTCATCGGTTAAAAAGACTTCCATGTGTATGACGATGTGCTCCGTAATATCAAATCTAAGTTTAAAATGTGTCTCGCTATCTTGCAGTTCCAAAAGGACATTGTGATCGATAACCAACTGTAGTGGAGGATCGCAAATGTGCATCGGTGATATCGCTTTGCCCTCGTCTTTGAGAATCATATTGTGTAGTATCATGACGGTATACATAATGTTCTCCATTAGCTCTTTTTTCATTGGACGCCCATTTCGATCAACTATCGCCCACCTTTGCTCTAACGTGCCAAATACTCTTTCGACGTCTTTTCTAGCCCCTCTTGTATCTTCTAAATGTATGTCGAAACGCCTTCACAAAGACCAAGTGGGGCATATGACATCCGCAAGGTAATAACCACATTTGTATTATCTACCGTTTACAATAAAAGGACATCTTGGAGCAACTCCGTGTAGTTTGTTCGTAAACAACGGTGACTGTTCAGAACGTTGATGTCGTTGTTGGAACCGGCGACACCAAAGTACTCGTGCCAAAACCACATATCTTGTAACGCCACTGTCTCGAGTATGACTGTCGGGTTTGCATGATCACCCTGATGATATTGTGATCTATACTTTGTCAGAACATTTCTCCACTCCCAATAAGTACAATCGATCGTACGGATCATGCCTGGAATGTCATGGCTAGTAGGTGAACATAAAAATTCATCCTTATATAATTCAATTACAGCGTCACAAAAATAATGTAAGCATTCACGTGATGTTCTTTAAGACATTTCTAAAAGTTCATCATAGTCATCGGGAACATTACCGTATGCTAGTTGACGAATAGCCGACATGCATTTCTGTAAAGGTGTGGAACCACCATTCGTATTATGTTTTGGACATGATAATCATCAAAACATAAACAAACTCTTCACGTGCTTCGGATTAATGATGAACACAGTCGCTAATGGGGACATTGATTGTATTATCCTCATCAGGAGAGATATGGTTTGACATCTTGTGTCATATTCGAGACTGTCTGGTTCCAACAGTTGCATTAGGGATGCAAAGATCAAACTTAGATGTCTCATCCTGAAAGGAGACTCAATTTGATAAGTTAAGATCATCAGGAATTGACAAACTACTACTTGGTGTTCATGTACAATAGAAGGTAATAATGATACAACCTCATCTACAAGATTTAAAAAATAAGTCTTATCCTCAGTAGAGAAACAAACCAACATATAGATGAAAGCCCTTACTGCATATAACTTTTTGCTTCCAAAACTTTTAGAAAAAATCTAAATTTGTTGGAAACCTCTAGTTGCTTCATAGGCTTTGTTTTAAGCATAACATTCCGCGTAAAATTTGGAGCTCTTTCAATAGTTAACAAGGCGAACACCTGGAGTCTTCTTTCATCACTGTAGAAGCATTCAGTTATAAACCACATAATATCAAGATCATAACAAATGCCGACCCACCTCTGATCATGATAATCTACATTGTTCCCAATAATCTCGGCGAAAACATACAACCTCTCGTCTTCAGTTTTATGCATAATATATCCTAGAAGAAATTGTTTGATGGATATTTTGGTACCATTGTCAAGGTTGTCTCACTTTCTAGCAGTTTTTGACGTTAAATGATCTCTTATAAGATACATTGCACACCTAGAAGCATCTCCAAGAGAAATAACCACAGTAATAATGAGTTTAAGAAAAATTTGTCTTTGTTGGTGAGAATGCAACGAGCCCAAACCCGTTGAGGATTTGCGGTCTCCGAATCCGTATTATTATAGATCCTTTGGACTAACTCTTCCATGTGTTCCGGATTCGGTCCGAGTATCTTTGCTATTTCCTCACCCACATCATCTGTATTTTCTCCTTGAGATGATGTGGGTGAGGAAATAGCAAAGATACTCGGAGCGAATCCGGAACAAATGGAAGAGTTCGTTCAAAGGATTTACACTAATACGGATCCGGAGACCATAGCAAATCCTCAACGCGTATGGGTTCGTTGCATTCTCACCAACAAAGACAAGTTTTTTCTTCTTAAACTCATTATCACTGCGGTATTTTTTTCCTGGAGATGCTTCTAGGTGTGCAATGTATCTTATAAGATATCATTTAACGTAAAAAGCTACTAGAAATTGGGAGAACCTTGACAATGCTACCAAAATATCCATCAAACAAATTCTTCTTGGATATATTATGCACAAAACTGAAGATGAGAGGTTGCATGTTTTCTCCGAGATTATTGGGAACATTTGTGATGATCTTGATATTTTGTGGTTTATAACCGAATGCTTCTACAGTGATAAAAGAAGACTCTAGGTATTCACTGTGTTAGTTATTGAAAGAGCTCCAAATTTTAAGCGGAATGTTATGCTTAAAACAAAGCCTATGGAACAACTAGAGGTTTCCTATAAATTTAGATTTATTTCTCAAAGTTTTGGATGACAGAAAGTTATATGCACTAAGGCCTTTCAACTATATGTCGGTTTGTTTGTTTACTGAGGATAAGACTTATTTTTTAAATCCTGTAGATGAGGTTTCACATTATTACCTTGTATTGTAAATGAACACCAAGTAGTAGTTTGTCAAAGCTTGATGATCTTCACTGATCGAATTGAGTCTCCGTTTATAATGAGACGTGTAAGTATCATCATTAAGTCCCTAATGCACATGCTGGAACCATACAGTCTCGAATATGACACAAGATGTCAAACTATATCTCTCGTGGTGAGGATAATACAATCAATGTTCTCATTAGCGACTGCGTTCATCATTAATCCGGAGCACATGAAGATGTTTGTTTATGCTTTGATGGTTATCATGTCCCAAACATAATATGAATGATAGTTTCCTAGTGACACACATGAAACTGAAGAAGATAGAGAAGATGTGCTACCCATGTTTAGTTTTGGGAAAGGTTCATTAAGAAACGTAATTTCTCTACTTGATACTCGTACAATCTTAAAGTGTGTAAAAGATGTTATCGATCAATTTATGACTTCGGGATATTGGAGGAGACGTCACGCTTCCATAACAGTAGTTGAACTTTTATCACCACAGATGATTACAATCTGTTTTTTTTGAAACTTATGTTTGTACAAGTTAAAAGTATTTACCTATATAAATCATCTTGACTTGGTTTGTGTAGGGGATGAATCGGGCACACATGAAGAGAGTCGTGGGTTGGATTCTCGATTGAATAAATGATATTGATGAAAGGGTGAGACTAGGGGAGGTAAGGCCACAACCTAATTTGAAACTTTAATAAGAGCGGATAATCAAGTATGGAACTGGATATGGGATTACTTTGAATTTTTTTCATAGATATGGGACGGGTATGAGATTTGATGATATACCCGACCCAATTACCCGATAACATATACCCATTTACCCATTATATACAGTGATGTTTTTCTTTGTTTTATTTATTTATTATAAGTGTATATCATATGATTTTATTTATCTATTTTTTATTTTTATCTATAATACTGAGTTATTTGTTAAAAAATTAATTTATATATTATTAAGTTTTTATATATGTTTAGTTATTTGTGATACTTTATAGTAATTTTAATAAATATAAATTAATAATTAGCCGATAAACACCTAATGGGTATACCCAAAACTCGTGTGTATATCTGATACCCTAAAGGTAATACACGCTAGATACCCAACGGGTTTTAAAACGAATATGAAACAAACTTTTATAACCTAGTATGGAGTTGGAATTACAACCCGTCCTAAATCAGGCCCATTATCATCAATAAACTTAACCCAAGATTTAATGTTGTGGCACAGGTTATAACGAGAGATAACTCACTAAAGGAAAATTGGATTTAAATAATATGAATTAACCTCTATTGGCCAATAATAATACCAATTCAGTTATTTCCCTACAATAATACCAATTCGTCAATTTAGTCTCAAAAATGATATGCCGTTAGTTTTTCCCTAACGGTGTTAGTGGTTGCTGAGTTGGCATGTTACGTGGCATCTACGTGGCTTTTGTAAAAAAAAGGATTGTTTTGTAATTTCATTAAAGTGAGGGAGAAGATAGGGAGAGAGGGGTCGCCGGTTGTCGAGGAGAAGAGACACGGAGAGAGGGGTCGCCGGTTGTCGGGAGAGAGGGGTCGCCGCCGCCACTCATGGCTCCTGTTCGCCGGAGGGGGGTCGCCGCCGCTGGAGGGATGGTCGTCGGGGAGAAGAGACAGAGTAGCGATGATCTTTTTTTTTATATACAAAACATAGTTTATAAAACAATCTCACAACCCCTTCATTTTATAGTATTTACAAAACAACCCCTCCATTTGCCAGATCATAAAAAAAACTAACACCGTTAGTGAAAAATAAACGGCGTATCATTTTTGAGACTGAATTGACGAATTGGTATTATTTTAGGCAAATAACTGAATTGGTATTATTATTGGCCAATAGAGGTTAATTCATATTATTTAAATCCAATTTTCTCACTAAAATATTGTCAAGATTTCCGTTCCTTTCTATCTATCATGCTTGAAAAACTTTGCCTCTAATTTTGTAATCATTTAACTTGGTAGTCAGGGACTGTCCTGAGATCGAACCTAAAAAAATTTGGATTCCTAGACGAGAAAATTTTTGGCCCCCTCGAGAGACCCGACTCTGAATAGTTACCGAGCGATGAAATCATTTTTGGTTAAAACACTAATATTATTATGTATTTAGTTATTAAAAACTGAGTTTTTGTCATATCTTTATTATTTGATATATAATTATTTAATGGATTACAATATAATATAATTTTGAGTTTTATATTTTTAATTAGCTAAGAAATATTATTACATATAATTTATAGTCATCAATTTAACAAACATCATGTTATCTTATTTCAATCGGTAGTTAGTTCCTTTTTAAATTATTCATATGGTTGAAGGTCACGTATTCGAATCCTGTTGTTTATATTAATTTTATTAAAATTCAATTTTGAAAAATTGTTCTAGAAAAAATGACAAGACCAGAGATCAAATGGATCTCTCCCTTAAACAAACGTGACGGCCCTACGCATTAAAGGGTTGAGGGTTTGTCATCGAGTACAGAAGTAGTTTTGTGAAAATTTGCAACAAAATTGTATATATATATATAATGAAATAATCACAAAAGAAAATTCTATAAAATTTCGGGCCCTCAGAAAAACCGGGTCCTAGGCGATCGCCTACCTTGCCCTTGCTCGAGGCCGCCCCTGTTGGTAGCATTATATATAAATGTTGAAGTACTAAAGAACTCGGGGAATAATAAACGCTCGATAAACATGTAGTTGTGATTTAAAAACTTCAAGCGATCCGTTTAGTTTTATAGTAGTTTCTCAACCGAAAGCTCGTAACTCAACACTGTGAGGCAAGGCGGTCATGAACCGGTTTATAGGTTCCTCATTATCGTCACTGAATAAACATAAGTAGCGCTTACAAATACTACAATGTGCACGTATGCTTTCGACTATAGACATAGTCTCACTTCCGCTCCTGCCTCCCAAATCAACCATATCGAATACAACGGTTTTATTCATAATATGCAATGAGTTTGTAGTTTAACCATTTGAAGAAACATGGGAAATACAAAATTTGTAAAATGAAATTCAGTAACATACCAAAGTCCAAAGAGTTAATTGGCATCAAACTCAAATAACGGTAAAATGATGAGAAATAGGATCGTTTTATTTTGTTTTACTTTGGATCAAAACTTTAGTAGACTTCTGGATGATCAAAACATTATTATGTTTCAAAGTCTCATGTTGCCTTGATTAATATTTAGTAGCTATGGGGTGCTGATGTACTTAGGAACTTGGACCGGTTGCCCGAAGCATATGTTCACATCCAAAGGCTGATGGTGGAGGTTAACGGTCACTGGAAATGGGAGGGGGATAAGGATGGTGTGTTCTCGGTTAAATCCCTCTCCTTTTTTTTTTTTGAACGGCAAATTTGGATCACTGACGGGGGCATTACACCACCCATCCGATCATGTCCAATCCTCATCAGGAGGAAACTCACCTCCGGTGAGAAAACCCCCTGGCCCAACTTGTAACCCCCAATTTTTTTATTCTTTGTTACAAGTGGAACTTGAACCCAAGACCTCAAGTTTAGAGGTCTGGGATAAGGATGGTGTGTTCTCGGTTAAATCCCTCTCCTCGTTTATATCTTCGAATCAGGAAATGTTTTCTTTTTCAATGGTGTCTCTTGGTCATTTTAAAGGTGTATTTGTTTGCGTGGAGGGCTCAACGGGGAAGGATTGCGACTATGGGTGTGTTAGCTCGTCAAAATATCCAAGTGGCTTCCTTATTCTGACCCTTGTGTGGGTTTGGGGATACGATTTGGCAGGCAGTGGCGTGAAAAGTTGGGGCACATGGATAGAGATTTTGTGTTAGATTGGGAAAATTGAAGCTCTTTTGTAATTGTGTTTTTGTTAGCATTTTTCTAGAGTGTGGTGGTTTTAATGGATTTTTTCCCATCAGGCCAATTTAGATAAAAATGTTAAATTTTATTCGGGTTCTAACCAAAATAAAGTGAAATCGAAACGGGCGTCTTAGAAAAATTTGTCACCTAGCGAAAATTATCACAAAGCAATCATAACTTGTAGCAATGCTTTTTGTAATTAAACTAGAATCTTGCACTAAATTGTAAAATGATACGATGGTTTATAATAAGTCAAAATGCATTTGAATTTTGAAGTGTTTTACATACAAATCAATCTACAGCCGTTATGATAACAGGTTACATCCAATAACCCTATTGATTTAGGTCATCCCTCAAACACTTGGTATGCAATATCACCTAAGAAATTGAACTTCTTTAAGGATAAAGTTGCTCATACCTGCTCGCGGCTTCCCCTTCCGGATCATGTAGTCGAGATCAAAACGCAAGGAGAGTCGGGGGCATAAAAGAGGACGAGGAAACTTGTTCTTTTTTTTCTAAACACACATTCTGACCCGGTATCTATTTAAGTCTGCCCAGTCTGACCCGCAAATAATTAAGGTCTCCTTTGTTCAGCCCATAGAGACCCATAAAAAGTTTACTTGTTGTGGCCCAACGTATCAAAACATATACCCCATAATGACCCAAAATTTGATACTTGGGTTTATTTTGCCAGGTCTACTCAGAGATAATACTCATCTTCCGAATCATAAACATCATCATCATCATCACCCTCATCCTCGGAATCATCATCATCGTCTTCCTCGGTATCCACTATGTTTTCTTCATCCCAAAGAGGACAAGTGCATGTTGCCTTCTTGTTCTTCCATTCCGCTCCACATGTGTAGCAAAATTCATACCCACATCTGCAAAATAAATAAACCTAAAGCTGTAAGAATATATTGCTTCTATCGATGATTCTACAAAGTCATATTCAAGAAAGATCCACCTAGAATCCACATGTATCGAGTATATTAGAGATAGCAATTTCAACTCACTCATATGTCGGTGGCCTAGCCTGACCCTTCATTTGGAAAACATGATCGGTTTTGGTCAAGTCTTTTTTTCTTTTAAACTATTTATTAAAAGCATTAAATTTTAATAATATCTTAAAATAAAACAAGATACTGTTGGTTTAATCAAATTCACAATTTCACTTTTAAAAGATAATAAGAAAATACTTCAAATTTATTTCAAAACAGCATGTACAAGAATTTACATTTACCTGACATGTTAAACTAATTAACGCGTAAAAAATAGAAGTGTACGAATATTAGAAAATTAGAAAATCACATATATATATTAAAAGATAAACAATTTTAGATACATGACCATGCCTTTAGAACCAGATAATCAAACCTAAGTGAACTTTTTGTCTTTTTGAGCTATCCAACTTTCGGGGTCAGCCAAGCCTAAAAAGAACAGCTTTTTAGGGACATGATAGGGCCATGCGTAAACTGTATTTTATATGGTTTCAACATCCTGTAACATTTTGTTTGTTCAGCAATAATATATCAGCTAAACATAGTTGACAGTTGATACATTAAATATGTTATGAATCTTATGGCCCAACCACATCCTATTCAAGAAGCCCAAGAATGAGCTCAATCAGTCCAACAAATGAACGGGGAAGTGGGATACTGCTGAAGAATATAAGCAAGTTGATAGAGAGAACTAGGGCTTGAATATTGTTAAGATCAATTGCGGTTTCTTCTTCCCATCTATCTCTCTAGAATTCTAATTCTCTCATCTCCATCGAAATTACTTGTTCTTTGAATTCTCAGTTGTAATCAATTCCATAAAATCAATAGAGACATAGTTGATTAAGTTTCTTTTCATCTATTCTCTTGTGATTATATCAAATCACTTCAAATTATTTATATTTTTGCTCAACAAATAGACAAGTACAGGGTTGAGAGGAGGGGGGCGTAACCCATGCTATTTCACTAGTACTAAAAGACAAGTCTACATGTATGTATCTTTGAAACACAACCATGCAGGCAGGGCATGATACAGGAGAGCGATACACATACACCTAATGATGATTTAGCAATTCTAAGAAGTTATGATCCAAGCTTCTACAAACCAAAACCAAGGAAATTAGAGAATGTAGTGAAGAAGATAACGAATATAGTGAAATTGGTTAAATCTCTAGTATTAGGTTACTCGTTGTAAGTATGAGTTTTCATTTTAATATTTTGGCCAAGAAACATGATGTACCTGCATGTCATGTGGTAGCAACCAGCAGCTAATTCGATCATATGTTTGCATTTTATGCACTGCCTCCACAAATTCCTAGCTGCCAAATTTTTAAGCTTTGATTCTTCCACAAGTGGTGTGGGGTTTCTTCTTTTGTACTGTGCACAGTTCATATTTTCATGCCATGGAACCCTGCAATTAATGCAAAAAAGACCATGACATTTGTGACATATTGTAGCTCCAAATCTGTTAACCAATCTAGGGACCCTAAAAATTTCAGTTCTTGACATCAATGTAGAGCATTTAGGATAAGGGCAATAAACTTTTTCTGTAACCGGAATTGAATCCTCCTTCAACCGTTGTTTCATCATCTCAATAAACTTTGGGGTCAAGAACTTCTCACAACTTTCAAGTCTCAATTCATTCTGGCAGCCTTCATGAGGGCATTTCGGTAACACTCCATGAAGCAATTTCACCTCTACGTGTTGCTTCACGCAAGCATAGCAGTATCGGTGTGTGCAACCTTCAACTGAAAAGAATTGGTCTAAAGATTTATCATCTAAGCATATCACACAATTTTCAAGCTTTTCTAGACTCGATCCCACCCTCTTGCTTATCTGAGAACTTATTGCTTCTCTTGCAAGCTTAAACGCAAATCTAACATCCCTACTAGCAATAAGAATAGGCTCACAGTATGTGAAACAGCTCCGAAAGTGATTCACTTTATCCATAAAATCTATAACCTTTTGTTGTTTCGGCAACCACTCTCCAATAACCTGAAATTGCAAACACACTGTGAGCACAAACTAATAATCCGTTGATACAGCCATGAAATCAATTCACATATGAATGAAGTGCATGAATTATCTACACTATATTATAATCCATATGAGAGTGACAAAGTTGTCAATTATATAAAAAAAATATATTAGTCTTTTAACTAAGGAACTAAAATTATATAATTAAAGTAGATAATAAGTAAAATACAATAAATTGTTCATAGACAGAAACGAGCACCGCAGTTTATTAAGATAATTGAAGAACTTGAAAAGGGGGAAATCAACTCACAAATTGATACAGAGGATAGAAATCACAAAAGAATACAATTCTCTTGAGATCCAAAGCAGTTGCAGCAATCAAAGCCTCAATCAAAGCCTGCCCCTCCACATTCTGTCTGAAAATCCGATCATGTTTACTCAAATCCAAAGGCTTCCTCATCTCAAAAATCATCTCATCCATCGAATCACATATCGCCACACCAATTCCAGCAATTGTCTCTGTATTATTCGAAGAGCTAGGACCATTAACTCTCACCTGACTCCACAAACCCTTAAAATAAACCCTAAATACCTCCGGATTATCTTCGCTCTTCGAGGAAGACGAACCTTCACCAAACGGACGCTCGAAATCGTCACCGGCGACTTGCCACTGCTCCTCCGGCATCAAAGCGATCTCGCGAGCGAGTTTCTGGTCGTGGATTCGACGGTTGAGATCGACGTGCAGTTTCTTCGTTTCGGTTTCGATGATCATGCGGTCTTTGATCTCCGTCTCGAATTTTTCAAGCTCTAGGGTTTGGAAGTCGGCGAGGTTTACGCCGGCGTCAATCAAGACCGGAGGTGGAGATTGTGGAGATTGTGTTGGTGAATTGGAGGATGAAGGTTGAAAAGCGAGAGAGGCGGCCATGGCTTCTTCGAGTTGGAGGCGGTACGCTAGCTCCAGGTCGGACTCGACGGCTTGTGCCGCCATGAAATCGCGGCGTTGCTCGGCGGCGATTGCGGTTAGTTCTGTTACGTCGTCGTTCATCTTCCCCGCTGTTGAGAGTGAATTATCTGGAAATCGGATTCTGGTAAAACGCAAATTGTTAGGGTTTGCCTCCCCTAGTTTCGGTTTTTATCATTTGAATTCTAGCAAAAGGAATCAAAATTAAAGCATCATAAGTTTATAAAATTTAAACTTATAATAATCAGAAGGTCGTTATTATTTTGTCATAAGTTATCCTCTTATGTTTTTAGGTGCGATGATATGGGATATGAGGAATGGAGTTCAACTTTGTTTGAGGTTCTAGGTTCGAACTTTGATTCGAGACGGTTTTATCATAGTTGTGTGGGTTTCCTCTTAGTTTGGGTGATAAATAGGTGGTGGTACTATGCGTGGTCCGGCTTTTGGAGTATATCGGTCCATCAATTTGGTCTTTCTGAAAAAGTTATCCTACTGAAGACAAAACATTTATGTGTAATTTTTTTTTGCTACATATTTTAAAAATGTTAAATATATGTGTGGCATTTTCCATGGCATATCATTTTACAATTCAACAAATTAATTTGACAAATGATATGCCACGCGAAATTAATTTGTTGAATTGTCAAATAATATGCCACGCGAAATTAATTTGTTGAACACCATCAAAGAAGATACCCATCATTGAGAAAAACCCCTTAAGTCTGATTTAAACTTGAGATTTCAAGGTCTCTAAGCTCTAACCATCATCTCTATACCATTAGGCCAAATACCCTTTGATTGATACTATCCTACTTTAAAGCATTATCCTTTACACCTGAGGATTTTTCAAAAGTGGGTTTTTTACTCAAAAAACCATCAAAAATGGGTGGTCAATTCTTTTTTTTACAAAAATGGGCATTTCGCATTTGGTAAATGCGAAATTAGGCTTGGTGCCAGGTTCGGTAAGCTTTTCCTTGGTTCGGTTCCGACGAGTCTAGTGTTTCGCATCTCGCAAATGCGAGATTCCCTTTCAGAACCCTATTTCGCACCTGGGAGGTGCGAAATGTCATAAAGATTAATTTTTTTTTTTAAACATACCTACCTACCTTATTTATATACATACCTACCATCTAAAATTATTGACAATACAAATCAACAAGCCTGCAAAATTATTATCACATGCAAACAACAAACCTGTAAAATTAAAGCTTTACAAGACTACACTATAAAAATGTAAACTCTATACATGTACAGCAACCTGCAAACACTATACATGTTAAAACAAGCCCTACACGTTTTGTAAACCTGCAAAAGACCCACTACAGGCATGTACACTGTAATCTTTAAAGCTTTTAACAAAACCTGCAATTCGTCTTATCACATCAAACCTGCAAAAGCCTTCACACCCTTAAAGCCTCAAACAAAACCTTTAAACATAACTTGCAAACATAACCTGCAAAAGACCCACTACATGCATGTCTTATCACATCAAACCTTTAAAGCCTTCAAACAAAACCTGGAATTTGTATACCTGCAAAAGACCCACTACATCACATGTTGCACCCATATATTCATTTATAAATTCATACAAACCCTCATACAATCTGCACAACCTTTCATTCTTCATTCTTGAATTCATACAAACACTCATACAGTCTCGAATCCACAGTCTCTCAAGAAATCCCTTTGTCAACACCTTCATTCTTGTATTATTAACTCCTTCCTCTTTGAATTCTTCCTCTTTCATAATGTCTTCGTTTAGGCCGTTTCTCTTGAGAGTTTTCTGGGGTGGTGAAATTTACTACGATCATGGTGTTGTTCGGTCTGATGAATCAACCAAAATGTCATCATTTCCTATTCGTGAGAAATTTTCTTTCCAACATCTTGTTGAAAGGGTATATAGCCTGGTTGGTGTTAGTATGCAAGAGTTTAGCGTGACCATGTTGTTGTCCTACGAGTATAATGGGGTACGTGAAGCTTCACAGATCCACGATGACGGTAGTTTAGAGATGCTGTTTTACTTGGCTGAAACACAACCTGGTTACAGGGGTGACGTTTACGTGAAAATGGAAGCGATAATTCCATCCGGTAATACTGGTTATAATAACCAGGATGTAGAAGACGAGTACCAGACACATCCGGCCAACCAAGACGATGACGGTGGCTTTGACGGCTCTGATGAATACGTCTCTGAATCAACGTCGGTAGACGATATTGAAGACATCAGGCACGAAGAAAATTCCAGCGATGAAGAGGGGTACACTGAACCGCCTGCAAAATTTCAAGTGGGAATCAATCAGCGGCTATCGCAAGCACCGGTGAACCATGTTAGTGACACATCGGTGTTACGAGAACTAGAAGATCATGATTTTCAAGAGGAGGATTACATGTTTTTTTGGGACGAACAAACAAATGACATTCGAGCAGGTATGTATTTTAAATCGAAGAAGGATGTTATTTATGCTGTTCGCCAATGGAACGTTAAAAATGGAAAAGAGATCCATGTTGAAGAAAGCAGGCCTAAGAGATTCAAAGCTATATGCAAAACAAATGCTCATGACTATGTGGGTGCTGCTACCCCAAACACTCAACCATGTAATTGGATGGTCTCTGCAACAAGGCAGGGAGATTCAAAGTCAAGTTTGTGGAGGATTGTTAAATGGGTTCATGGGCACAACTGTTACGGGTCAGCCGTTCGTAACAACAACACCAGTCTCACAGCAAAGACTCTAGCAGCGTGCATCAACCATGCAATTGCTGCTGATATTACATATCCTGTTAAGCAGATCATGGCTTACTGTAAGGAGACACTGAGTGTTGATGTTACGTATATCAAGGCGTGGAAAGCTCGTAAAAAAGCAATCGATAATATCTATGGCAATTGGGAGTCAAACTTCCAACAGCTGCCCCAGTATATCAATGCCTTGAAACAGGCAAATCCATGTACTGTTGTGGAATGGCGTCACCAAGCAGATGGGTCATCTAGTTCGTTTGTCTTCAAGTATGTATTTTGGGCGTTTGGGCCATCAATAGAAGCATTCAGTCGATGTCGACCCGTTATAAGTATTGACGGCACACATTTGAAGGGTTCGTATAAGGGGAAAATGCTTATTGCCGTTTCCAAAGATGCCAATGGTTACATACTTCCGGTTGCGTACGCTATCGTTGACGAAGAAACGAATGAGAGTTGGAGCTGGTTTCTTCAACAGTTTGGAACTCATGTAAGATCAGCTGCCCATAAGAGGCTTTGTGTAATTTCAGACAGGCATAAGGGCATTATAAATGCTATGAATACCCTTGAAGACTGGAAGGAGCCAAATGCATATCATCGTTATTGCCTACGTCATATTCGTAGCAACTTTATGTCTAAGTTCAAGTCAGTTGAACTTAAAAGGCTATGCTGGGGAATTGGCTCCACAATACAGCCGAGGAAGTATCGGGTTTTGGTGAGACAGATGAAAGCTCAGAATCCAGAAGCTTGGAACTACCTTTATAAGATTGGTTTAGATAAGTGGACGTTGTATCATGACGTTGGGCACCTCCGCTGGGGAAACCTCACAACCAACATCTCAGAGAGCATGAACAATGCATTAAGGGGTGGCCGTTTGCTACCAATAAAAGCTATTATTCAATACACCTTTGACAAGACAGTCAACCACTTTCGAAAGCACAGAGAGATAGCTGTTTGTTGTAGTACTCACGTGACCCCTCGCATCTGGGGCTCTTATCTAATGAGTAGTGCGAAGGCTCGGGAGCACATTGTGACCGAGTTCAATCGTGATGCCGGTACTTACAAGGTCACGTCAAAGGTGCACCCAAACGATGACGGTGGCAACGACTACACAGTCAATTACAATGGAAAAACTTGCACCTGCTTTAAGTGGCAAACACAAAGACTTCCATGTTCACATGCAATTGCAGTGTGTAATTACAGAGGTGAAGGTCACCAGTTGTCTAACATTATCCATAACGTGCATAAGACTGCAACTTATCGCCAACAATACAGGAGTGATTTCTACCCACTTGCACACCCGGATACATGGAGTGATCCCACTTGGAGCATTAGAGCAAACCCGGACAAGTTGATTAAGTCCAGGGGAAGAAAGAAATCAGCGAGGTTTCACAATGAGATGGATGCTCACTACCCCGAAGAAGCCGGTCCCAGAAAATGTTCGATTTGTAGGCTTCCAGGGCACAACATGCTTAGGTGTCCCAACGGGCGTTATTAAATTCTAATTACTATATGTGTAATATGTATGGTGGAGTTAATAATTTAATCAAAAATTTATCTCTTTACATGTTGTCATATTTTATTTTGGTTTAAATGGCCATATTAACGTGTCTTTTTCACCCATCATACCTCTTTTTTAGTGATTACATTTCAAACATGAAACATAGTACTTAGAACAAGCTTTTCATTCATATAACATACATGCAAAACAGAGGTACGAGCGTCGTTTTACAACTGCAACAAAACAGCCCGTTAACAAGATTTTTCACAATTTTTGGTTTAAATGGCCATATTAACGTGTCTTTTTCACCCATCATACCTCTTTTTTAGTTTTTACATTTCAAACATGAAACATAGTACTTAGAACAAGCTTTTCATTCATATAACATACATGCAAAACAGAGGTACGAGCGTCGTTTTACAACTGCAACAAAACAGCCCGTTAACAAGATTTTTTCAAAAGTAACAACGTTGAGTACATTAAATTTGATAACGATACTGATAGAACTGATCCGCCATGTATTTACGGTACCTCCCACACGTGGCTTTGAGTTCATTGTCCATCACCAATGTCTTCCCCTTCACTAGCATTTGCATTAACAAACAGACAAAAACTCCCGATTCAGCACCTAGGTCACCACCATCGTTTGGCAAATAATCTTCACAAATAACGGGACCTGTTAGCCTCTTTTCATATGCCTTTCTAACGAGGGGATCGGGGTACCTTTTATACCAGTAACGAACTCGGTGCAGCAAACCATCCATATGATGTGGAATGAGATCTATGGTTGGTGTGTGCACCAGTTCTTGATACATCTCACGATATATGTGGTTAGTCCAATACTGGACCATCTCCATAGTAGAGGTGCACATCCGAACCGGTTCCGGAACCGGAACCGTCGAACCGAACCGGAACCGAACCGCTTTGGGACCGGTTCTGACGGAACCGGTTCGGTTCCAAAAAAAACCGGCGTTCCAAACCGGTTTAACATTATGGGCGAAGAACCGGAACCGGAACCGGTTTTCCATGAACCGGTTTAAGAACCGGTTCTGGAACCGGTTCTGGAACCGAAAAAGCGGAACCGGTCGCTGGGTTGATTTCTAGCCGTTATGCAACGGTTTTATAGCCGTTTTTGGTGATTTTTTGACCGTTTTTTTTTGTTTTTTACCCCCCAATTCAACCTACAATGTAGTATAAATACTAGGTAATTGTTATGGGTTAATTCCACACTCAAAAATCATAAATATTACTTCAAAAAACACACACATTCTCTCACGTTTTCGATGGCCGGTGGCAACCGCAAAGGCAAAGGCAAACAAGCCGCGAGTGAGTCCGTGGATGGGCAAGGCTCAAGCAATGTTGTTGTTAGGATACTTGAATGTACCCGAACACGCGATATTTGGGAGCATATGGACTTATGCGAAATGTCAAACGGTGAGGAAAAAGCTCGTTGCAAGGCATGCGGGGGTTTACTTGATCCGAAAGGAAACTCAACGTTGAGGAAGCATCTTAATCAATCATGTCCCTCGTTGAAGGCTAATCCTTCTAAAGGTCAAGCACAAATGGGAAGTCATGGAGACGTATTCAATTACGATCTAATGGCGGTTCAAGACCGGATGGCAAAGTTCGTGATTCAAGAAGCTCTTCCCTTCGATCACTTCGACAACGCTCGATTAACAAGTATGATTCGCGACACTCTCTAACCTCGATATACCCAAGTAAGTCGCACCACTCTTAGAAGGGATTGTTTAAAACTATGGGCAAACGCAAAAAAAGAGTTAATTTCACTTTTTGAAAACTTGGAAACCGGTGTGAACTTGACCACCGATGTTTGGTCGGCTCCACACCATTTACCGGAATCATATCTTTGTGTGACCGCTCATTGGGTTTGTCCTTCATCATGGCAAATGATGAAACGTACGGTGGCTTTTGAATTGTTTCCATACCCACATACCGGTGAAAATGTTTTCCAACTACTAGACTATGTTATTCGAACATTTAAGTTGGAAAAAAAAATCTTTTCTATGTCTTTTGATAACGCTTCAAATAACACCGTAGCGGTCGAGAAACTAAAATTGAAATATAAACCGGTTTGTAACGGGGCGTTTTTCCATAGTCGTTGTGTGGCTCATATTATCAATTTGGTTGTTCAAGATGGTCTTAATGTTGGGTCGGTTTGTGAAATTAAAGACGCTTTTAGAACCATGATTTATTCCATTTTCAAAAAAAGTAGAGAAAGATTTATGAAATACCGAAAATTGTGTACGGATACGAATTCTCCATGTTTAGGAGCGAATTGGGACGTTCCTACACGATGGAATTCGACGTTCACAATGTTTGAAAGTGCGTTAAAACAAAAAGACACTCTAAAGATTTTTCATGATCATCTTGCATCTCGTGCACGAGCTACACCGTTTTCGGATGAGAGTTGGGAGTGTATTGAAGAAATGACGGATTTTCTTCGAGTTTTTAACGATTCAACTACACAACTTTCGGGGGTTTATTATCCCACAAGTTCTTTTGTTCTCCACAATCTTTTTCTAATGTCACAAACAATGAGTGAATTTGAATTTAAAAGTGAAATGTTTAGTCTTATGGTGACGCCTATGAAAATCAAGTTTCGAAAATATTTCAAGGAGATACCACCCGTTTTTACTTGTGCCGCCTTTTTGAACCCATGTTATAACGTTACGGGTGTTGAAACCGCTATTGAAAGGATAGCGGAGTATTTGGAAATGTATGAAGAAGATGTCGACTTTGCTTCAAAAACAAAAGCTACTTTTCATACTTGTATTCAAAACTTGTTTAATGTTTATTTGACTCGATATGGTCCAACAACACACATCCACCATTCAATGTCATCCGTTAGTAGCTCGAGTCGTGGTCAAAATGATTTTTTCACTTATTTGAGGGCGGAAAATAGTAAGCGTCAAAGGGGAACCACACCGACTAGTGAGCTTGGGAGGTATATGGGAAGCGATTTTCTTTCCATGATGACTCGGGAGGAAGTTGATTCTTTTGATATCTTGGCATGGTGGAAGGCAAAGGAAAGTCAATTTCCAATCCTATCCGCTATTGCCCGAGATCTACTAACCGTCCAAGCTTCCACGGTAGCTTCGGAAAGTGCTTTTTCTTTGAGTGGTAGGGTCTTATCGGTAAGGCGAACAAGGTTGACTCCGGCTTCAATCGAGATGTGCATTTGCTTGAAAGATCATTTGGATGCGGCGGATCGTATTCAAAA
Source organism: Deinandra increscens subsp. villosa (assembly GCA_039602395.1). Lineage (NCBI taxonomy): Eukaryota > Viridiplantae > Streptophyta > Magnoliopsida > Asterales > Asteraceae > Deinandra > Deinandra increscens. The sequence continues at coordinate 5,551,930 of JBCNJP010000003.1, forward strand.
CATGGAAACTCTTGAAGACGAAACTACTCTTGAAGAAAGGATTCACATGAACGAGATTGAGCTTGGTCTTTCCGATGAAGATGCTTATGATGCGGCGGTTCGTATTGGCCCGAATAGTTCGGGAGATGAGACTACATGAAGATGATTTGAAGATGAAGAATGAAGATGAAGACAAGAAGTTATTTGCTTAATGTTTCGTAGTTGTTTGTTTAATTGATTCGAACTCGTAACTCGTAGGATTTGTTTTTCGTAATGGTGTGTTTTTATTTCGATCCGAACTCCGAACTCGTAACTTATGTAACCGTGTAATGGACAAACATTATGGTAGTTTTAATGAAGTTTGAAGTTTGTTTTCTATGTGTTGTTTTTGTAAAAAAATGTTAAAAAAATGTTAAAAAAAAAAAAAAAAAAAACGTGAACACAGCGACCGGTTCTTTGGAACCGGTTTTTTTCATCGGTTCTCTGGAACCGGTCTAGAACCGAACCGGAACCGGTCCCATCGGATCCGGCTTTTGAGCCTTGGAACCGAACCGGAACCGGAACCGGTTTTTTGGTTGACCTCTGGAACCGGAACCGGTTTGGAACCGGAACCGGTTCTTAAAAAAAACCGAAATGTGCACCTCTACTCCATTGTATCTAGGTCGATCCGGAAAAGTATCCAGTCATCAATGGAAACGATATGTAATGGGAAATACACATACCGAACCTCCCAAAATGGAGGGTAAAGTTCGTCTTTTCCATTAGCATATTTTACTGGAATATCCTCCCATCTATTAACGGATATATCCGCTGGAAAACTTGGTGGTAAGATTGTCCAATTCAGCCCCACCGTACCCCTTTTTGCTACCTTATCAAGTCTCATACGCATCATTCTTCTGACCCAGCCTGTAACATGCTGTTCATACAATAAAGAGTTTAATCAAATACTATGGAATAACATATAATAGGGGAAACTAAACATCATCTTATTCATACCGTTTTTACCAGACGACCATCGCATTCATAACCCAACAGAATTCCCCAAAAATGTTTGTTGAGTATTTGTTTCTCTGTCAGAATCGTTTGACAGTTTGGTGCATCTCCATTGAAGTAGAACTCATAAGCGTTGGGCGACCAAAGGTAAGATGTAATTTCATTAACCAAAAGGAAAACAGTTCTCTCTGTACGTTCGTCTCTCGAAGCGTTGTCTATCAATCAAACCGTTACGAGGTTAAATTATTATACACTAGAACATCTATATTAATCAAATCAACTAACCAGGTAAGAAGCGTCCCTGATAAATTCTATCGGCCATGTGCCGTCGGAATCGCATACACCTCTCTTTAAAATCTCCCTGCATATTAACAGTTTTATGTCTTACCAGATTATGCATTAACAAACACATTAGTACTCCTGAATCACCACCGATCTCAACACCACCCTGAGGAATATACTCTTCATTAACAAGATACACGTTAAGAGTTCTCTGATCGGAACGCAAACGTGGTCCGTTATAATGATTCCAGTAATGTATCTCCTCCAACAACCACTGGAAACCTATCCTAAATGTATCTAATATAAGACCACCAATCAACTCGTTATATCTACGGTTGGTCCAATATTAAACCATCTCCATCTTATACAAGTCGATACGAGCAAGCAACCACTCATCAATTTTTCTAACGCACATCGGAAAATAAACATACCGGACCTCCCAGAATGGAGGATATAGTTCATTACTTCCGTTGGCATACATGGCACCGTGATTTGTGTTTTCGTCTAATATACCGTTACGAAATTGTGGTGGTAGAATGGTCCATTGTAGGGACAAGGACCCGTTTTCCCTTACTTGGTCAAGTCTGCATTCCATCATTCGCCTGACCCAGCCTTCAATATGCTGTAATTTTAGAAATCGATTATGAACAAGTTGAAACATGAGAAGGTAGAAACATAAAGAATGTGCCGATTATATTACCAGTGATGATAGACGTCCATCAGACTCGTATCCCAAAAGGGTCCCCCAAAAATGTTTATCAAGGGGGTTCAAGTCCAAATAACGGGAGAAACAACATACAGCATCCCTATTGTTGTAGAACTCAATAGCGTTATCAGACCAACTACGGTCAACGCCCTCTGCTATACCTACCGGCACATTTTCAGGCACATTTTCCGGCATATTTTCCGGCACATTTTCCGGCGTGGAAAGATCAATCACATTTTCCGGCGTGGAAAGATCAACCACATCTTCAAGGATAGCTTCATTTGTATTTTCCGGCATAACATCTGGGACAACTTCAACATCGGGCTTCTTTGCAGACGATGAAGACCCAGAATTTTTTAAACTCAAACGTCTCCACTTTACAGGAACCCAACTAGTAGTTTTTTTAACTGGTTGGGAATGGTATTCTTTATCCGCTAACTCTTTGCCTTTATTGTTCGACATTGTATCTGTGAAGATGATGAAGGGAGTTTAGTGGTGATGGAAGATGATGAAGGGAGTTGAGTGGTGATGGAAGATGATGAAGGGAGTTGAGTGGTGATGGAAGATGGTGGAGATGGTGATGGTATATATAGGGACTAATGAGTTGGTGACTTTAATTAAAGTTGGACTGAAGCCTGTCATTTTCCAGCCTGTTTTTCTAGCCCATATGAATAAAGCTGTAATTTCCAGCCTTTATAATTAAAGCTGAAATTTCCAGTCTGTATAAATAAAGCTGAAATTTCCAGCCTGTTTGAATAATTCTATAATCACTACAAGAAATTGGGCTTTTAGAGACCACACTTTTAGAGACCACAAAAGTCGTCCCTAAAAGTTAACCTTTAGCGACTACATGTCGTCTCCAAAAACCAGAATTTACTTTTTAATTTTTTTTATTTTGCTTAAGTTTTAACGACTACATGTAGTCGTTAGAAGTGAAAAGCAAAAGCCCGGGACATAGTATTTTCGCGGGCAACTTTTGGCGACTACATGTAGTCTCCAAAAGCTAAGCGCGAAAAATATTATATTTTTCTTTTTTTGTCAAAAATAACGAGCGGGGAAAGTGAAAAAAAAGGCCGCCAAATGAAAATTTAGTGGAACCTATAGCGACTACAAGTAGTCTCTATAGGTATTTATTTATTTATTTATTTTGTTTATTAATTTTTATACATATAGCCACTATTTGTAGTCTCGAAAACTCTTTTATGGAAACGTTGTCGTTTTACTCGAGGCCTCTAGCGACTACATGTGGTCGCCCAAATCCGACCAGAAATAAAACCCTTAAAACTCTTTTTTTTCTTTCCTACGGCTGATAGAGAGAAAGGGAACGACCGAGGGTTTGATTGAGCGAACTCGCGAAGGAAGAACGAAGGGCAGATCGAACGAAGGAAGGTCATATCGAACGAGAGAGAGGGAAAGGAAGGTCCGAAGGTCGCTGATTCGGTGTCACGTTCGTTGCTTCAACAGGTTTGCTTCCGCTTCGGTCGCTGCTTCTTCAGTTAATCGATTAACAGGTTTGTGTGTTTTGCTTCATCAATTCATCTATGATTCTATGATATAAAAAGTATTGCAATTGTGGTTCTAATTGCTTCATGCTCCTCTGCGTTTTAGAATTTGTAATTTTCACACTTTAGGAAGATGATTTGTTGTGATTGATGTTATAGAAAAACATATATAATCTTCATGCTTCAGCATACACTAATGAGGTTCATACTAATTTGTTACAGAAATTAGGAGTACCAATTTGTTTAGATCCTTGGTACAATCCATATATAATCTTCATGCTTCAGTAAGCACTTCAGTCTTGGTTAATTAAGTGATTTCTTATTGGGATATGTATGTTGAAACTAATTTATATAGTATTAATCAAGGTTTTAGCCATAAATTTTGTGTTCATCTCTTGGCAACATGGATAGAATGATCATTTGTAATAGTTAAATGTTCTAGACAACACCAAGACACATTTTAAGATTGTTAATGGATCTCTTCTTTTAGGCTAAAATCAGGCAAATACAGTTGGATACATTAAACAGTTTTAAAGGGATAATTGTAAAATTCATGTCTTAAAGGAAATCATAATCAAATAGACAATCTAATTTTATGTACTACATATAGACATAATCTTATAAACAACAGCTCATAATCAAATAGAAAATATAATTGTATGTACTACATAGCTCTGTAAGAACGTTAGCAAGCATTGTATGTAGTGCTTATTAGGTGTATGACAAGAAAGAAAACAAAGACCGTTATTTCACCGCATATCTTACATATCACGTTTAAAGTTATACGGTTAAAATTGCTTGACTCGAATGTTAAATGTACATCATTTTAATTTTCACTTAAGATTTTGGATTTGTTTCTTAAAATGTGAAATCCGGCAAGTAATGATACCTAAATACAAGCCAGTGCATTAAAGCTCAGTTAAAGTTTTAAATGAAATCAATATGGAGTTGCAGAAGCTATATATGAACATTTTTTATTATAAAAAACAGTTTTCCAGTGCATAACTTTTTGTTGGGTAGTAATATTTTGAAAACTCATTATGACTTTTTAATCTTTTTAATTATCATTGAAAGAATGCACGTGAATAAATTGGTGAATTGTGATACTTAATTACTTATCTGTTTGAAATACTAGCTAGCTATGCAAAAATAAAAATTAAGATAAAAATATAAAATAAAAAATACTTATCTACTATAAGAGGATATCTGAACCTAGACAACATTATTCATACATATATATCTTATATTTGTTGTAATTTAGTTTTTAGTTGATCTATACTTTTATTTCTAACTTACTTTAGTTCATGGCTAATATTATATATTAAACAGTAATGACAATCGATAAGAGTTGGATTGAGATACGGAATCGCAAAGATCCCGCTTTCAGAGCTGGTCTTGATAGCTTTATAGAGAGGTGTAAGGCTGTCGCTAACAGTCAAGGCGAAGCGTATTGCCCGTGTAAGAGATGCATGAATAGGAATTTACTTATTCCTTCGGATATTTTTAGACACATATACATGTTCGGGTTCTTTGAATACTATGATTTTTGGGATAAACACGGTGAGGAGCGAACACTCCCTGCGGAGAGTATACCATATTACTTTCCAGAAACTGCAGGTGCTTCGGAGACGAGCAATATCAATGACGAGATGTTCGATGTAGTGGACGACCTTAGGGGCGAGCGAAATACATATGAAGAAGAAAACAATGAAGAAGATGTATATGAATTTGATGAGTTGTGCGAGGAGCTTAATAAGGAGTTATATCCCGGTTGTACTTGGATGTCGTCTTTGAACTTTCTTGCTAAAATGTTGCATCTTAAGGTCATTAACAAATGGACTGATTCTTCGTTTAACCAATTTTTAGAGGTTTTAAGAGTTGCATTTCCCAAAGGAAATAACGTTCCATCCTCATACTATGAAGCTAAAAAGAAGATGAGAAAGGTTGGGCTAGGATACGAAAATATACATGCTTGCGCAAATGATTGTGCTCTATTTTGGAAAGAGAATGCCAATTATGAGCATTGTCCAGTTTGTAAAGAGAGCAGATGGAAAGACGAAAAAACAAAGGGGAAGAAAGTACCAAAAAAGGTGTTACGCTACTTTCCGTTAACTCCGCGTCTTCGCCGAATGTATGCTTCCAAATTCACTGCAAAAGATATGATTTGGCACAATACCGGCCGCTCAACGGATGGTATGTTACGTCATCCGGTTGATGGGAAAGCGTGGATGGATTTTGATAAGAGATATCCTGATTTCTCCTTAGAACCCAGGAACGTTCGGTTGGGTTTGGCTGCTGATGGGTTCAATCCGTTTGGTAACATGTCGTTACAATACAGTATGTGGCCAGTAGTATTGACAACATATAATACACCACCATGGGTATGTATGAAAGAATCTTCTTTCATGCTTACTTTGTTAATTCCCGGTCCTAAATCACCTGCAAAAGATATAGACGTTTACCTACGTCCTTTGGTCGATGAGTTGAAAATGCTATGGAGCGATGGAGTGCAAACGAGGGACGCGTCGTCAAACACCATATTTACGATGCGTGCGTCACTATTATGGACAATTAACGATTACCCTGCTCGTAGCAGCTTGTCTGGATGGAGTGGTCAAGGTTATAAAGCATGCGCTACTTGTAACATACACACACCTTCTGTTCGGTTGGAAAGTAAAATAGGTTATATTGGTCACAGAAGATTTCTACCTATGAAGAGTAACTTGAGGAAGAATCTGTTGTTTGATGGAAAAAAAGAGACCAGAGAACCTCCTGAAAGATTAAATGAAAATGACATATTAGAACAACTATCGACGCTCCCTGATCTTGTTCCTGGAAAACTTTCTAACCATGCATCCGGAAAAAGAAAGAATCCAGAATTTGAACATAACTGGAAGAAACGTAGTATCTTCTTTGAGCTGGAATACTGGTCTTCTCGTGAACTAAAACACAATCTTGATGTTATGCACATCGAGAAAAATGTTTGTGAGAGTTTGTTGGGTACGTTGCTTATGAATAAGCAATCAAAAGATACATTGAAAGCAAGAAAAGACTTGAAAAACATGGGCATTCGACCAGATTTATGGATAACAACGAAAAAAAATAAAGATTACCAACCACATGCTTCATACTCTTTCACACCCATTGATCGTGCAAAATTCTGTGAGTTCATCAAAGAAGTGAGACTACCCGATGGTTTTGGATCAAACTTTAGAAGTAAGGTGGATTCCAAACATAATAATATATCCGGGTTAAAGTCTCACGATCATCATATTCTTATGCAGCGATTGCTACCGATAGGGGTTCGTGCAGGTCTTCCAGAAAATGTTTCAAGAGCAATAATTGATCTTTCCACATTATTTAAAAAAATTTGTGCACGGTCAATAGATTTGGAAGACATGCGTAAAACACAAGATGAAGTTGTAAAGATTTTATGCAATTTGGAATTGATATACCCTCCGGCTTTTTTTGATATAATGGTTCATCTTGTTATGCATTTACCTGAAGAAGCTATACTTGGTGGGCCTGTATATATGAGATGGATGTATCCATTTGAAAGATTCATGAAGAAGCTTAAAGCTTACGTCCGAAACAAAGCCAAACCCGAAGGCTCCATAGCAGAGGGTTATGTTGCAGATGAAGCATTGACATTTTGTTCAATGTATCTGGAAGGTGTGAAAACAAAATTTAACTGTCCGGATAGAAATGATGATGGTGACGATTCAAATACCCAATTTTCTGTGTTTTCATCATCTTTTCGAACACTATCTGCGACCACATTCATTTCCCTCTCAGAACCGGTTAAAAACTCATTACAATGGTTTGTATTGAGCAACTGTGATGAAGTTAAAGATTACATATCGTAAGTTCATTTACAACTTTTGAACTTGATTAATTTCAATTATAGTTGTATTATAGACTAATTAATTTTATAATGGTTTGTCTCTCATGTAGCTCATTTGAATCTGAGCATCCCGGAAGAGATAAAAAAACACATTTTCCCTCATGGTTTGCCGACAGGGTGGCTATGTCTCCAAACTCTACCAAAGAAATAAAGTCTTTGGCACATGGTATTTTGAGCGTCGCTTCTTATAGTGCTTGCATAGTTAATGGTGTTAGATTCGTGGTATACAATCGTGATGTCAAACGCACTACTCAAAATAGTGGTGTTGGTTCATTAGGAGAAGACGATACACAATTTTATGGTCAACTAGAAGAAGTTTTGTTATTGAACTATCTCCATGAGTACTCCGTACTAATCTTTCGTCCAAAATGGTTCGACACACTACGTAAAGGGAGATTAGTAAAGAAAAACAATATCGTATGCATCGATGTTAGCCATGAATTGTATGTTGGTAAACCTTGGTACGATAGTGATCGATTAATTTTAGCTGCACAAGCTAAACAAGTATTTTATATCCAAGATCCTACTCGAGGGAAAAATTGGAAGGTTGTGGAAGAAGTTCACCATCGGAAAATGTGGGATCATCCAAGCATCAATAATGAAAATGAGATGGATGTACTTTATGAAACCCAATCTTCTGATTATCAGTTGGTTGTCGAGGAAGGGTGTGAAGTTGGTAAATCAACTGCAAATTCAGAATGGGATATAGAGGTTGACGAAAATGCTACTAATGAGTCTCGTGCGATCGACATTATTGATGATGATGACATTGAGATTGACAGTGATAATATGAACGAGTCTGAGGAGGTTGATGATAGTGATAATGATTCAGATGATAATGAGTCCGATTGACAATGTATGTATATGCTATTGTGTTTTATTTGTCAATTTTATGTGTATGTATCTATATGTTATTGGATTCTAACATATATATGTTTAATAATTATGATGATGATGATTTTAATTAGGTACCATGTTGACGATGATCATGCTTGTTGCAATTGTGGCTGCTTTGATGACTGACGTGTCTTCCCGCTACCATGGGGGAGATAATGACGATGATGGGAGATCTCCCGGCGAGAGGCCACATATGATTGCCTCTCAGTGTCAGGCTTCTAGTAGTAAGTTACACGCTTTTTGTCAAATATGCGTTATTTTTATATTCTTTAAATGTCCTAACTTTTTAAATCTAATACATCCTATCAATGTAGAGAAGAAGAAAAAGAAGAAGGGGCGTGGTGAAAACGCCAACTACGAATTGGAAAAGGCATTTAAAAGAAATAAAAATAGGCCACTTCCTCTGTATTACCAGGGGGAGGGTGATTCATTTAGAATAGTTGGAGAGTACTACTCGCTGTATACTCGAAAACTCTCATCCGAGGTGAAAGCGCGAGCTGATTTCCACCATCCAGCATGGACCAATGTCCCCGATACCGTTAAAATTGCCATTTACAGCACACTGCAGGTAATTCAGTATACATTGTATTACTTTATTTTTATTTTAGGTTCATAACTAGTTTTTATATGTATATACTAAGTAATAACTTGATTTTTACAGCATTACTTTGATTTTCAAAGTTTTCAAGGTAGCAGAGATTGGGCTAAAGTAAAACAACGCGTGGATAAAGAATGTGCAAGTCGCTACAAAGACAGAAAGCATAAAATGAAGGTGTGGTTTGATAGTAATGGAGGAGTTAATAATCTTGCACATTCAAGAACTCTCCCATATAAAAAAATGGACCTGGATAAATGGCAGCTTATTACTGACACTTTGTGGTCCGATCCAAGGAGAATCCGCCAAGCTCAAGCAAATAGCCAGAATAGGGCTAAACATCGTTATGAAAGCTCACACGGTAGTTCATCATTTGCACAACAACTATAGATGTTGGTAAGTTAATTAGGACTTGTTATTATTGTTATTTTAGTTTCTTCAAATTTAATTTTTGCTACCTTTGCTCACAGCAAAATGACGAGACAGCTGAAGTAGGGAAAAAGGGTCCATTGCAAGTCTGGTACAACAATCATGTCTTGTCACAACCTAACAACCCTGTGATACTAGCCGAGTGGGTAAGTAAGAGTACTAATTTCTATTATAGCCAGTTAGGTTGATGATGTTGATACTTGTTGCCAAACCCGCACAACCTTATGATTTGGTATATATGTTGTTATTGCTATTATAGTTAGGTTTATTGGAATTTGAGAATTGTTATAGTCTGTTAGGTATTTTGTAACAAGTTGGTTATCCAATTTATAGTAGTAATGCTGCCGAAATTTAGTAAAAAACTTTACTTGTCTTTTTTAGGCGAAGCTTGAAGAAATGAAGAAAACAATGGAGGAGAATGAGGCGCGGGCAGATGGTTCCATTGATGAGGTATATTTAGTATATTAATTTTTTTGTTAAGACTTGTTTTTGTTGACTTCATAATTTTTGTGAATATTTTGATGGTATTGTTTTATATTTAGGTGGAGTGTATACGTCGTGTCTTACCAACCCGACGTGGGTTTCAAACGGGGCTTGGTCCAACGTTGGGGTACACGCCACCCGATATGGGTAGTTCGTCAATGCAAGAACCACATCATGAAGATGTTGAAGCCCGAGTAGATGCACGAGTGGATGAACGAGTGTCTCAACAAGTTACTCAACAAATGAGAAATTTTATGGCTCAAATGCGTGCGATGAACCCGGGTCTAAATTTCCCCCCAATGCCAGATCAAGATGACGACGAAGACGGAGGCGAGATGTAGGATACTTTTACTTTTTGTAATCGATCAATTACCGTTGTTTCAAGCTTAAACATGTAGTGGCTAACAGGTTTTAATCGATCAATTACCGTTGTTTCAACCTATTTGAGACTTGTAGTTGACGTTGTTTGGTATGTAATTGATGCACTGCAGTTTTTGTTTCTGTTTTATGGCTATAACAGGTTTTAATTGAACATGTACAACAGGTTTTTATTGAAAAAAAAAAGCTCCTGTTTTGTTAAAAAAAAGACGTTTTAGCGACTACATGTAGTGGCTAAAGGTTTTTTTTAAAATAAACATAAATTTTTTAGCGACTACTTGTAGTGGCTAAAGGTGGATAATTAAAATAAATATAATTTAAATCAGTAATCTTTTAGCGACTACTTGTGGTCGCTACAGATAACCCTAATTAAATAAATACAAATTAAATAAAAATACTTTTAGCGACTACAAGTAGTGGCTAAAAGTAAAACGATTTAAATATATATTAATTTTATTAAATTGCTTTTAGAGACTACATGTAGTCGCTAAAAGTGTCACTTTTAGCGACCACCATTCTAGCGACAACTTTTTCACTTTCAGCGACGAAGTTCTAGCGACAACTTTTTAGCGACCACATGTGGTGGCTAAAAGTTTTAGAGACGACATGTAGTCGCTAATGTCAAAAAAAATGTGGTCTCCAAAAGTGCTGTTTGTTGTAGTGAATTTGCAGGTATACGTTTTCTTTTATAATTATTTATTAAATAATTAATCACTATTATTTAAAAACTAGCCATTATTTAAATATTTATTTAAAATTATTTATTAAATAATTAATCACTATTTAAATAAAAAAACTAGCTGTTATTTAAATATTTATTAAATAATTAACCACTACTTAAATATAAAAAACTAGCCGTTATTTAAATATTTATTAAATAATTAACCACTATTTAAATATTAAAAACTAGCCGTTGAAAATATGACCGTTGAAAATATGACCGTTGAACTACTGTTAACGAAATATTATATTAATAAAGTATTATTGATATTGAAACCATTTAAATATATATATTAAAACTAGCCATTGAAAAATATGACCGTTGCAAAAGATGCCAACGGCTAGTTTTTCCAAGATGTTATAAATAGAACTCTACCACCACCATATCTAGTCTCATTTCACCAACATTAACCAACCTCTACCACCACCATGTCTAGCACACCTCCTGAAGATGTCTCGGAGTACCACCGGATGTTGTGGTTAACCCGCTATGAACAACAACTTCCACCACCACCACCACCTCAAGCTCAGCTACCCAACCAGTTCAACCACATCCACAATCACATCCACCAGCACCATCACCACCACCACCATCATCACCAACCACCACCACCTCCACCTTACCAACCACCACCACATCCACCAATCACCCAAATGAACAACCTCCACCGTGGTGAGTCAAGCAATGCTGCTGCAAGAAGAAGCAATGCTGCTGCAAGAAGAAGCAATGCTGCTGCAAGTAGAAGCAATGCTGCTGCAAGAAGAGTACGACAACCTCGTGTTGGTCATACACCATCCCCACCATTTGTTGATGGTGATAATGCTGAAGAGTGGGAAGCACTCTTTGAGTTGGAACGGGAAGCAGAAGCTGGGATGAACATTGAAGATGTTCACCATGTTGATGATTTTGAGACTTGGTACTATGGACAAGTACACTATCCAGAGGGCTACGTCTCAGATGGTTACAACGGCTACACGTCTGATAACTCGTTTTAATGTTTGTTTTTCAGCTTGAATAAGTAGCTTAGGTTGTTTTTCAGTTTGAATAAGTAGCTTAGGTTGTTTTTCAGTTTGAATAAGTAGCTTAGGTTGTTTTTCATTTTGAATAAGTAACTTAGGTTGTTTTTCAGTTTGAATCTAATTATGTTTTAATGGAGAACTCAATAACATATTAAACTGAAGTACATAAATTTCAAACCACTAAACGAAATACAAGATTACTGAAAGGAAATACAACCTATTCAACTACCAAAATGAAACACAAATAACAATAATTTTAGTGACCATGACCACGCTCTTGAGGATCATAAAGTGGCCCACCAGATACAGGGCATCTAGTTGGATTCCTCCGTCGACGACCACGTCCTAATTGTTCAGCACCACCGTCCGGTTGATCTTCGGGTGTAGAGTCTTCGTTACCTCTATACGTTATCGGTGTTAAATTTCCCCTGTAATGTGGGCCATTGTAGTCCTCTTGTTGGTAGTTGGGATAGTTGGGATAGCAGTGGGGATGATCGAATAAATTAAAAAAATCATTAGAGTAAGTTGACTGAGTCTGGGGTTGTTCTGCTGGTTGGGGTGTGTAAAAGTCTTGGTTATCTGGCACGAACAAACTTGACGAGCCTCCTACGTTTGAAAATTGTTGGGGTGTGTACCCTGAACCACTTGCTTGGCTATTCCAATTGGTAAAAGCAGAACCATCAGTTTGAGAAAATATATTTTGTTCAAACATTGAACTGCTAGATTCTGCATTTTGGGTGTCGTTAAGATTTCCCTCCATCGTGGAGGTACCACCAAGATTAGCCTCGTTTGCTGCAAGTGGTTCACGATAATCAAAGTAATGATCCCTATGCCAAAATTCTGATTGCTTTGTGGCCGGTTGCTCGATATTATAACAGGGTTGTGTGGGAAATTCATACGGGTTCCATTGGCTAGCCAAATGGGACGTAGGATAATCCAAGTGATGTCCGGCACCGACAAGATTTAAATATTGTGCCGCCACCTGTTGAACCCCACCCAGTTGATCGTCAAGATTATACGGGTTATCTTGGCTTGATATCCGATGCATCTCACCTATGGCTTGGCCCTACAATGTGGAAAGAGAAAAGTTATATTTTTTAATAAAAAAATACATATGTATATATATATATATATATATATGTATATATGAAAAATAAATACATACCAACATTTCCAGTCTACCACCAATATTACCGTCCCTCGTGGAGGTTCCAGTTTGAGCACCTGGATTCTGTATAAAAAAAGCAGTTCTATCCAAGAACCATGACATATACTCCCGACTAGCCTTGTAGTCACCACCGCATGGTGACCCCGTTACATTGTAACCCATGCGATTAATCCAGTGCAGGATAAAATGTGAATGCTCATCCTTCCAGTTTTTTAGCCCACTTTTTCCAGAATATTTATGTAATGTTTTGTGTTGCTGTGGATTAATGAGAAGATTTGTGGGGACTGTTTGAAATAGTCCAAACTGTCTCATAACCCTGCTGGGTAGGTGGGGTTCAACAGTCTCAAAAAAGATAAGATACGTGTCACACTTCCAACACGCATTTCCTTTTTTATAAGTTTCATTAATACGCCCTTCAGCATTCACATAAGGCATCCAAACAAACTATTAAAAAAAACATTTAAGTCAATATATAATATAAATTTAAAATTTTATTTTGACTATGATATATAATTTTTTTAATAAACAACCTGGTCGGTGTTTAAACATTGAAACAGTGAACGATAATGCTCCATTGAATGATTTGCTACGCCGGACCAGCTTAAGCTACCACGCCACCTACAAACCATTAATATGAAAATGTTAATATTAGAAAAAAAAAAGTGTAATTTTTTTTTAGTAAGAACCTTTTATAATTACCTTCCACCAAAGGGCCCATCAAAGTTATACTGGTCTTTAACTTTTGGTGCAATTTGAGGAATTCTTTCCCATGCCCAAAGTTGCAACAACATTAAAGGGCCACTAATCTCTTTTGCTGCTGGGTCTGTAGCTTTGCATAATTCCTTATAAAGATTTGCGAGTGCTGCACTACCCCAGCTTAGCTGTCCACACTGGTCAAGATTTTCCAAGTGCTGCAGATGGTAAAAATACACGGTACTCGATGAATGGTTGGGAAGAATAGTACCACCTATTAGGTGGAGTATAATGCAACTTGCCATTTTCAGGCACTCTTCATCTGCAGCGTCATTTCTCGGCCAAGAATTCTCTATTTTTTTTAATAGAGTAGACATTTTAAGAGTGTTCTTGGTGAGGTCTTCCGGGTCCTCCAATGTAAGCCCAAGTAGATGCTCACAGATTTGTTGTTTTTCTGGTTGAGACCACCTGTAATTTGTACCAGAAATTACCTCGTCACCAAGAGGTAACCCCCATAACATCTGAACATCCTCCAGAGTTACTGTGGCTTCACCAAAAGGAAAGTGAAACGTATGAGTCTCAGGACGCCATCGCTCTACCAGTGATGTTACAAGATGTTGGTCTATCTTGTCATAGTAACATTGTAACACCCCACTAAACCCTGCTTTTTTGAGGTACTCCATCAGCTTTGCTGGAAACCTGTGTTGTGTAATTTTTTTGATCAAAAATTTCCAAAAATTTTGATCACACAGTCTGGCTTTTAGAGGTCTATCGGTAAAATTTTCAGAGTAATATAAATGGTAGGCTCGATGACGAGTCCCCAAAAATAACAACTCATCGTTTCTAGGACCAGGATATATTTGAGCTCCTGCCATTGATGATAGATTGGATGGAATATTTGGGTTGAAAATCGTTTAAAAAATTTAGGTGAAAGATGAATGAAAGATGTAGATGAATAATAAGAGGGGAGTTGAATGTGAAGTAAATGGGGAAGAAAGGGTGTCGGGTTTTTATAAAAAGATTGAATAAAGTTGGTTGTTGATGTGAAGTAAATGAGAATCAGTAAATGAATGTGTTGTGTTGTGTGTGGGAATCTGTGTGTGGATTCTTGTGTGTGTGGCATGCATGTATGCATGCATTCATTGTCTCCATTAGTGGTCTGCGAAAAAAAAAAGCTGATTTATGACATTTCGCACCTCCCAGGTGCGAAATAGGTTGTAGAAAAGTGAATCTCGCATTTGCGAGATGCGAAATGGGCCCACCACACTGCAATCGTCGGAACCGAACCAGAGATTCCTCCACCGAAGCTAGTCCCGAACCTGATTTCGCACCTGCCAAGTGCGAAAATCCCATTTTTAAAAAAAAAAGGTCAACACCCATTTTTGATGTTTTTTTGGGTAAAACACCCATTTTTGAAAAAAAATCTTTACACCTCTATAGGTTGTGATTATTTATTTTATTATTATTATTTTTTTTGGAACGACAGGTTGTGATTATTTAATCTAAGAAAATCTAGAAAGTGTTGTTAAGGAAATATTTGTGACAAGCACTTCATGCATACGTGTGTGGACTGTCTTGGGTTTGTGATCAAACGAGAACACCATACAAAGTATAGAGTATATGCGGCCTTCATGAGTGAAACTTGCTCGTGTTGTCTCCCACACGACGACATGCTACTTCTCTATCTTTGCAAATTTTAAAATATAAACGAAGAGTGTTGAGTTTTCAACTGTCTCTGATTTGAATCGTCAGCTAAGCCGAAATAGAGCGAGCTTGACTCAAATTGTAGACCGACATGGCACGACTCCATTTTAAAACCTTGTTGAACACTTGAGCACAAGCTTGGCCCAGTTAAAAACCAAGCAGGGTCAACTCGGTTAGTTAACTCTTTCACTTTGATTTTCTATTTTATTTATTATTTACTATTTTTTAGTTACTAACTTGTATATTTCTTTGAGTGGTAGTAAAGAGACTAAAGATATTTTTTTTTTCATTTGAAAAAAATAAAACAAAAGAAATCATATGATATGCTCTTTTTTGAGCTCTTATGATTAGCTTTATTAACTGTTATAAACTGACAGACTATAGAGTAACTTATACAACTATATATAAACTTGTATACAAACTTATACGAATTCATATTGGATGACGTTGTAAGTATGTTGGTCATTCGTCTGTTGAGTTTTTATATAAATTAAACACCTTTAGTCATTAATTCCTCGATTACAACTTTGGATGATTGTTAAATAAGTGTCTAACTGCTCTATTAAAAATTAAAGGATGTTTGCCGTAAACACCAAAAGTCTTGCAAAATGTCAAACAGTTAGAACCAAAGGTGTATTTTTCAAACGTACGATCAAAAAAAGACCTTTTTTTTACAAATAAGAGGATTCTCTGGGTAATTTACTCTTCTTTTACACTTGCAAGTTGCAAACACCCATAGAATCAAGGAGTTGATTTACCGAAACTCATCGTATCCACATCCACATAATCATCAATTCGGTTCCACAAACCAGACATCACCGTGTTCTACCTCCTCTATATCATCCATGATGTTTTCATCCACCCAAAAAGGACAATCGCATGTTGCTTTCTTGTCTTTCCATTCCGATCCACACGTGTAACAAAATTCATATCCACATCTGCAAAAAGAATAAACTTAAAGCCTTAGGAATATGTTGCTGCAGTCAATGATTCTACAACACCTTATTCAAGCAAGATCTACTTATGAGTCGAACTTTAAAAATAGAGCTCAAGCTCTTGTAAGTTAAACGAGCAAAGCTCAAACTTAGACAAGCCCGGATTCGGCTCAACTAGGCTGTATATCGGGCCTAAAAAGAACGGTTTTCTTGGGACGGACAAGGGCGTGTGCAAACTGCATTTTGAAAGTTTTCAACAGTCTGTAACATTTTAATTGTTAAAAAGAAAAGATTATCACTACAATAATATATTAACTAGTCACAATTAATACATTATTATTATTTTTTTTACCAGCACATTTAATACATTATCGCTTATAATTTTTTTTCAATAGATAAACAAGTGGCCGTCTTCAAGGGGAGAGCTCAGTGGTGGCTCCATAACCAAAAGGTTGTGAACTTCAAGTCCTGTAGTCTGTGTCTAGAGTGTGTTTGTGCATTTGCCATTCAAAAAATAAAGAAAAATAAGTCCCGACCATATGGTTTTACTTGTATTGGAGCTACGCACTTTGAACCAACCCACCTTTTTTGCTACCTAACACAGACGTTATTATCACAAACTAGACATGCCTATGTGTATGTATCTTTGAAACCTTATCTAATTTATCTTGCTCACAAGCCTCACATGGACTATGTAAAACACAAGCATGCCAGGCAGAGCGGGACACTTAACGAGGATTCAGCATCTCTAAAAAGCTATAATCCATGCTTATACAAACTAAACCACTAGTTCAAGGCTTTTACATGGACATGGTCAATACTCTTTGTACTTTGTAATTATGTGACCAAATTTAAATCACCTTTTCTTCCCTGGGAACCTCTAAATACAGCCTACAAAAAATACCAGCTATACACGCAAATGTAAATACTTAAAAAAGAGGCAATTTCATTTGCACCCTCTAAACTTGTAAAGTATTATACTTACCCTAATCATGCTTTAAGAGCATATCTAGGCATGCTAAGTGAGGACAGTAAGGTTCTGGTAGTTTATTTCTACCAACACACACTTCGTAACTTTACCTTAAATTTACAGCAGAACCAGGTAAATTTATATAATCTAGTATTCTAAGAAACTTGCAAGCAAATAAGGACATAAGGTATTTAAAACTTTGAAAAAAGGTTAAATCTTTGTGTTAGGATTTAGGAAATTTTGTTGTCACTCCCAGTTTTTGTATTGAAATTTTGGTCAATATCTTTGCATAAAGTCATAGACTAAGAAAAGACATGAAGAATATGCAAAACTGGTGAAAATTACGTACTTGCATGTCATATGGTAGCAACCAGCTGATAATTCTATCATATGTTTGCATTTGTTGCACTGCCGCCACAAATTCCTCGCTGCCAGATTTTTAAGCAGTGATTTTTCCACAAGTTGTGTGGGGTTTCTTCTTTTATACTCAGCACAGCTCATATTTTCATGCCATGGAATCATGCACTTAATGCAAAAAATACCATGACATTTATAACATGTTCTAGCTCCAAAACCATCACCTGACTTAGGAAGTCCACGAACTTCAGTTCTTGACATCAATGTGGAGCATTTAGGATACGGGCAATAAACTTTTTCCGTCACCGGAATTGAATCTTCTTTCAACCGTTGTCTCATCATCTCAGTAAACTCGGGAGTCAAGAACTTCCCACAACTTTCGATTCTCAACTCATTCCCGCAACCTTCATGTGGGCATTTTGGTAACACCCCATTAACCAATTTCACCTCTACATGTTGCTTCATGCAAGAACAGCAGTATTGGTGTGTACAACCTTCAATTGAAAAGAACTGGTATAAAGATTTATCATCTAAGCATATTACACATTTCTCGAGCTTTCCTAGACTCGATACCACCTTGCTGATCTGAGACTTTATTGCTTCTCTTGCAAGCTGACACGCAAATTTGACATCCTTACTAGCAATAAGTAAAGGCTCACAGTGTGTGAAACATTTTCGAAAGAGATCTACTTTATCCAAAATCTTTATAATCTTTTGTTGTTTTGGCCTCCAATGCCCACTAACCTGAAATTGCCAACACTTACTGTAAAAACAATCTGACCGGTCTAATTACAAGCCATAAGTTTTAGTGAAAATTTCATATATATACCTATAAATTAAAAAAAAAAATCATATATACCCAAGGTAAACTTAAAATATCATATTTCATATATACCCTTAGAAACTAACTAAAATATCATATACACCCATTTCATTAAAAACAATTTCATAAAACACAATTCTACCC
This sequence comes from Deinandra increscens subsp. villosa, assembly GCA_039602395.1. Taxonomy (NCBI): domain Eukaryota; kingdom Viridiplantae; phylum Streptophyta; class Magnoliopsida; order Asterales; family Asteraceae; genus Deinandra; species Deinandra increscens. The sequence continues at coordinate 5,570,612 of JBCNJP010000003.1, forward strand.
TTATATTTATGTTTAAACTAACTATATATGTTTTCTTCCAACATTGATTAGACAACAACGGGTCAACGGCTTGTGATGCGTTTATGTATATATGTTTCCTTTCGATGATGTATATGAGTAGAGCTGCAACCATGATTGCGTATTAGATTAATCCTAAATCGTCATAGTTCTTGGAAAGGCTTTTGAGTGCTCTTAGAAGTGAATGAAAAAAATTTAAAGATTTTACATATCATTGTATAATGTATATGCTTAGCATTGTTGACGAGGCAAACTTTTAATCAATTAGATTTTCATAGTGGAAGTCCTTTTGCTCAATTTAGTGAAGAACATATGTTGATAAAGATTAAAATATAGGTTAAAAATCATAAATTTAATAGTTGTAAAATGGTGATAAACTAATATATATGATATTTCGTAAGTTGATATATATGAAATTCTCCCTAAATTTTATCACAGCTTGTGAAATTGCCACAGAAGACAGTTAATATGTTAGATACAGGCATACAGTATACAAGCTAAGAAATCATATTGTACAATCAATTAAGTTGAATTATTTGATAAAGTAAGGGAAGAACTTGAAAAGGGGGGAAATAAGAAATGAACTCACATATTGATACAGCTGACGGCAATCACAATAGAATGAAATTCTCTTGAGATTCAAAGAAATTGCAGCATTCAAAGCCTCAATCAGCGCCTGCCCCTCCACAATCTTCATATTAATCCGATCACCTTTAATCAAATCCAGAGGCTTTTTCATCTCGAAAATCATCTCATCCTTCGAATCGCATATCGCCACACCGATCGCAGCCACGGAGACTGTTTTATTTGAAGAACGAGGGCCAGGAACTCTCTCCTCGCTCAATAAGCCCTTGAAATAAACCCTAAATACCTCCTGATTATCTTCGTTGTTCTTCTTCGAGTTATTATTCTTCGAAGAAGAACACTCACCGGACGGACGCTCGAATTTGTTGATCCGTAGGGTTCGGAGGTCCGCGAGGTTTAGGGCGTGGTTAATGGAGATCGGAGGTGACGGTTTTGGAGAATTTAGTGACGAATTGGAGGGTGAAGGTTGAAGAGCGAGAGACGCTGCCATGGCTTCTTCGAGTTGGAGGCGGTACGCTAGTGCCAGGTCGGACTCGGCGGTTCTTGCCGCCATGAACTCGCGGCGGCGTTCGGCGGAGATCTTTTTTTGTTTGAGGTCGTTTATCTTCCCCGCATAAAAGAATTTGTTTTAGAACCAGTTCGTATTGTGACTCTCACGCTATGTTCCCGAGTTTACTTTTTTTTTTGAACGGCAACTTTCAATAAAAAAACGCCAAAACTAGCAAGAAGCTAGAAGGCGAAGACAAACAACAACTAGAAATTGAAACTACACCATTCGGACCACTCCAAATTCTCACTTCTACACCTATGATTATACCACAAGAAACTATTACATTTTATTTCTTTAACCACATGCGCTATTGAAGGACGCCTTTGATGAAATATGATCTCGTTTCTTTCCTTCCAAATACACCAACAAGAAGTGAGGATTATCACCCGAAGCATGGCCTTCTTTCGACTATTAGAACCCACACTTTTATGAAGACCGAACAAGTCCAACATGTCAAAAGCAAAGATCGTTGGAATCTTGCACCATTGAGCGACAATAGACCAAATCATCTCCGCTACTTGACATGTCACAAATAAGTGGTGAATGGACTCATCCGAGATACCACAGAACGGACACAATAGCGATCCCCGAAGCGAGTTTCTTTTTTCAAGCTCATCGGCGGTTGCCAACCTACCTCGAAACACCCGCCAAGCGAAAATATTAGTTTTCCTTGGCATGATATTACACCACTCATACACACTGTTTAACGTCGGGCTATTGGTCGAGTTTAAAAGGCACCGGACGGATTTGGTAGAAAAGTAGCCGCTAGGGTCACCTCTCCAAACCCAGCGGCTACCATTCAAAACTATAAGATGGCGAAGATGGATATCTTTGCTAGCTAAGTGATTCACGACCCCCATAATAACTTTCCACATACCCGGAAGATAGGAATTACACGGAAGAAAGCACAACCGCCTTGAACTTTCATGAAGGGCATAGATAACCCGGAAGATAGGAATTACACGGAAGAAAGCACAACCGCCTTGAACTTTTCCGAGTTTACTTAAGGAGAGAAAAGAAAAGAAGAGAAAGGAAAGGAAGAGAAAGAAAGAGAAGGGGAGTGATTCATTTCCTTCCAAATCCTTCCGATTTGGAAGGAAAGAAAAACAATAGAAAATGAACTAACTTTCCCTCCCCTTCCCTTCCTTTCTCTCCTTTAATGAAACTCGGGAACACAACTTTTTTTTGTTTCCTTCCCTTTCCCTCCTTAAGTGAAACTCAGGAACACAAAAATTTTTAAACTTACTTCCCTTTCCTTTCCTTTCCCTCGTTAAGTGAACTCGGGAACACAGCGTCAGATTAGGCAAATACGCCTCTTTTTTAATAAAAACAAAAGAATTCTATCATTCTCCGTATCGATAGTATGGTAAAATGGGGCGTATAGCTCAATACGCGATGTATAGGGGCTTTTGCGATCCAGATTTTTTTTCTTTGGTGTTTAAGACTACCTACTCCCTATACGGAGTCGTTTTGGGTAATACATCGCCTATTGATGTCTATCTACCACCTATCTATTCCTATATATTGAATGATTCGTTAAACCAGAAAACAATAACTTTAATTTTCGTCTGCCTCTAGTTAAAAAAATGCATCCCGTTAACCAGAACCGAGGCACGAGAGGCTTTAAGGCAACCATTAACCCAAGATCTTAATTTGGGGGGATAATTCATTTGGCCGAGAATGTCATCCAAGAAAGCCCAATTGAGAGAGTTAAATGCCTTTTCAAAGTCAATCTTAGAAATCATGAGAGGATGGTTGACTTTTTTACCACAAGAAACAATTTCATTGAAGACGAGTGACCCGTCGATAAGTTCATGTTATTCAAAAAAGCTATTTGGTGCATAGAGATAACCGAACCCACAACTGCTTCAATGCGATTGGGGGAAATGACCTTGGGGATACACCCAATGAGACTAATGGGACGGTAGTCATTAAAGTCAAAAGGATCGTCCACTTTAAGAACAAGATGAATAAATGAAGAGTTGCAACCTTTTCTAATAGTTCCGCTCTCATGGAAGCGAGTAAGGACATAAAAAAATTCTCCTTCAAAAAGATCCCAAAAGTGTTTGATAAAGGCAAAGTTAAATTTGTCCGGCCCAGAGGCTTTGTCACTACCACACATCCATATCGCCTCTTTTATCTCAGATTTAGGCCCCATTTGGTTTTTAAGAGATTTATATCTGAATCTAAATACAACATTTGAATGTGAAGAGGTGGTTAAAATGTTGAAAACTTAATCATTAAGAGGTGGAGGCCGGAGGCTGATAACTAGTCGCCGGAGACAGAGCCTAGTCGCTGGAGACGGAGCTCTAGTCGCTGGAGAACGAACGGCTCCTTTTTTAGGGTTAAGAAGAAATAAGATGTTCTAAAAGGTCTTGATGGTTAAGACGCTATTAAGATGTAGAACCTCTTAATAACCGGAAATAAACAAACGACTCTACATCTAAATATGTCTGACCGAATCATGTGTAACCTCTATTCAGAGTTTTTTCTTTTGCAAAATACACAGGGCCTTAGAGAGGTTGAATGACCCAAAACCTTCCATGTCTAACTGTCTAAGAGAGAATTTAAAACCGAACACTGAATTTTAGGCCTAGTCCGACCATCGTCTTTAACTTTTTTTTGAAGAATTTTCGATATTCCTTCTTAATCAAATTAGGATCAGTAACCCACTCACCACCGACCATAATCCCGTTAATATTTTCCGAAGCAAGTTTCTGATTGATGAGCCCATGAAAATAGGAAGATTTTTCATCTCCCTTCAACGCCCAATTCACCCGAGCCTTTTGCTTGAGATCGGCCATAAGGTTGTGTTCAATAAGCGCAAGATGGGCCTTCTTTTCAGCCCATAATTCGATGTCAGCCTCCCCAAGTAAACCGGTTTCTGAAATTTCGTCCATGAGATTGCAAAAAGGGGTCAGATCCTTCCTTTCACCCATTTCCTTTTCCTTATGCATGATATTCCATTTTTTGATAACCAATTTAATGGCTTTGAGTTTCGACGAAAGAAAGAAGTAGTTTTCCCTGCCTGACAAGATTGTGTGGAGGTTAAAAATTTAAACTCATTTTCCAAAAATTATGCATCAAAAAGGTTTTTTGGATTTTTGATTTGTTTTTAAAAAACATTTTCACTTTATATAAATTATGAGTAAATTACACAAATAATCCTTACATATTCATTTTTAGTATTTGACACAAACGTTTTTTTTTTAGGGTTATTGGATTTTATTAATCCAAGTTATTACCAATTGGTCAATATTAATCCCAATTTCAAAATTGCCCCACATTAATCCCAATTATTAAGGTGTTGGATTTCATTGGACCCCCTTTACATTTTTCTTCACTTCGTTAGGGATTTTACTCAAAAAATTCCCTTCGGGGTCCAATGATTATTAAGGTGTTGGATTTCAATGGACCCCCTTTACATTTTCCTTAACTCTGTTAGAGATTTTAGTCAAAAAATTTCCTTTGGGGTCCAATGAAATCCAACACCTTAATAATTGGGATTAATGTGGGCTAATTTTGAAATTGGGATTAATATTGGCCAATTGGTAATAACTTGGATTAATAAAATCCAATAAACCTTTTTTTTAGTATTTGACACAAACATTTCTTGTATTTAAAAAAGATCATTTTGACGGTATAAAAAAATTGGATTGAAGAAAGATGAAAACGAGCTTGATGCTCTGATACCAAATGTTATACATGAGACTTTGATAACAAAAAATAAAAATAAAAAACAAAAAACAAAAACAACAAAAACTGAACATCATTAGTTTTTGGTTCCTCAATTACTAAGTTTTGATAATTAGGGAAAAGTTAAATAAGTGTCTAATTACTCTTCTTTTATACTCGGAACCAGTAGACAACCCCTACTCCCCTAGAATCAAGGAGTCGAATTACGAAAGCTCATCGTTCTCGTCCTCAAGTACAAAACCATCAACATCCTATTAATCATCATCTTCGTCTTCTTCCTCGGTATCCATGATGTTTTCTTCATCCCAAAGAGGACAATCGCATGTTGCCTTCTTGTGCTTCCATTTCGCTCCACACGTGTAGCAAAATTCATATCCACATCTGCAAAATAAATAAACCTAAAGCGGTAACAATATGCTATTGCTATCGATGATTCTACAGCACCATATATATATTCAAGCAAGTTCTACTCGAGAGTCGAGCTTAAGTTTTAAAAATAGAGTTTGAAATGAGCCGAGCCTGGACATAGTATTAGGTATTATTTATTGTCACTCTCAATGTTTGTTTTGAGATTTTGGTCAATATCATTTTACAAAGACTAGTGTGGCAATAAAAAAGACAAAAAGAATACAAGAAATGATGAAAACAACTTATACCTGCATGTCATGTGGTAGCAACCAGCTGCTAATTCTATCATATGTTTGCATTTCTTGCACTGCCTCCAGAAATTCATTTTTGCCAAATTTTTAAGCTTTGATTCTTCCACAAGTTGTGTAGGGTTTCTTCTTTTGTACTCTTTACACTTCATATTTTCATGCCATGGAATCCTGCACTTAATGCAAAAATTACCATGACATTTGTAACATCTTCTAGCTCCAGATCCATAAACAGATTTAGGAAGCCTATGAAGTTCAGTTATTGACATCAATGTGGAGCATTTCGGATACGGGCAATAAACTTTTTCTGTCACCGGAATTGAATCTTCTTTCAACTGTTGTCTCATCATCTTAGTAAACTTTGGATTCAAGAATTTCTCACAACTTTCAAGTCTCAATTCATTATGGCAACCTTCATGAGGGCATTTAGGTAAAACACCATTAAGCAGTTTCACCTCTACATGTTGCTTAATGCAAGAATAACAGTATTTGTGTGTGCAACCTTTAACTGAAAAGAACTGGTCTATAGGCTTATCATCTAAGCATATGACACAGTTTTCAAGCATTTCTTGGCTTGATAACACCTTGCTTATCTGAGAATTTATCGCTTCTCTTGCGAGCTTAAACGCAAATTTGACACTGTTACGAGTGATAAGTGAGTGCTCGCAGTAAGTGAAACTTTTCCGGAGGAGATTCACTTCATCCATAAAGTTTATGGTCTTTTGTTGTTTTGGCCGCAAGCGTCCACTAACCTGAAATTGTGAACATGATGGCTTCTTATGATTTGCTGGAGCGCAAGGTAAAGAAAACGCAAATACAAAAGAATTGGGGAACGATGTTAAACAAAAAGAATAGAGCAAATAAAAAAACCGATACGTAAATGCAATGGTGTGAAATTTAAATCAAGGAAACTTAAAGAGAAGGAAAAAAAAGGCAAAAAGTATTACCAAAGAAAAAAGAATTAGAAGTAAAACATTCAAAGCACCAAACTTAAAACATAAAAGTTATGTTACATCTCAACGACTCTACCAATTCACCACCTATCTATTAGTGTTTACACACGTTAACTATGAAGAAAATACTTTTAAAAACAATAATAATCTTGAACATTTAAACAGTACATTGTCGAATCAGGTTGAATTTTTTGATAAAGTAAAAGGGAAGAACTTGAAAAGGGGGAAATAAGAAGGGGTTTCGTATAGACACACTCTACTTTTTAGAATTCACACCCCTTGGAGGTCACAGTTAGACCTATCTTTGACATTTCGGTGCGTGGTCTCCGGTATACTTCAAGCTTAGATCTAAACTTGAGGTTTGGTTTTGATTTTTTTTTTATAATAGTTTCAGATTCCCCTAGACATTTTATTATTTAAAAAACAGTTTTATTTATAAATAAGACAAAAAAAAACCTTTTATAAAAGAATAAATTTTTCTAAGAAAGAATTTTTTAAAGACTATCTATAAAATGAGTTTAAAAATAATCGAAACAATATATTTTACTAAAACGTAACAAAAGAATTTACTATAAACAGTTGTTTTTTATATAAGAGTAAATCTGAAACTTTTTTTTTCAACTTAAAACCACTTTTTATAAAAAGTAAAAATACATTTCATATAAAAAATGAAAAAAACGTAATTTTAAAAAATTAAAAACAACTGATTTTTATAAAAAATCAAAATAAACATTTTTGAAAAATAAAAAAACAACTTTATGAAATAAAAATATTACGCTTTTCAATTAAAAAAAGTATAAACGTTTTTTATGTAATGTACCACACGTGACCTTGAGGGCTATATGTGATATGTAAATCAACTGTATAAAAAGTGTGAGGTTTTTAGTCTAAACACGAGCTTTAGGTTGGATGTATCTTAAAAAGTAGGAGTATCTGTATTACAATTAATAACCAATAAGAAATGAACTCACATATTGATACAGTTGACGAGAATCACAAAAGAATACAATTCTCTTAAGACCCAAACCAATTGCAGCCTTCAAAGCCTCAATTAACGCCTGCTTCTCCACACTGATCTTCTTCTTCATCCCATCACCTTTACTCAAATCCAAAGGCTTCCTCATCTCAAAAACCACCCCATCCATCGAATCGCATATCGCCACACCGATCGCACCCACCGTTTCACTCAAAGAACCATGACCAGGAACTCTCTCCTCGCTCAACAAACCCTTGAAATAAACCCTAAACACCTCGAAACAAGCCCTAAACACCTCCGCATTATCTTCGTTGCTCTTCGAAGAAGAAGAAGAACCCTCCTCATGGATCGGACGCTCCGGCATTTGTGAAATAAGTTTCCCATCGTCATTTCCACGGTTGGGATCCACATGCAGTTTCTTCGTTTCGGTTTTTGTCTCGAATGTGTCAAACCCTGCGGTTTGGAGGTCGGCGAGGTTTACGTTTTCGTCGAAAGAGATCGGAGGTGGCGCGAGAGAGGCAGCCATGGCTTCTTCGAGTTGTAGACGGTACGCTAGTTCCGGGTCGGACTCCATGAACTCACTTCTGCTCATATGTTGAGAGACTGGCTTATTATATATATATGATATATGATTGTATTTTTGTAAATTATATTTGAATTTATTGTCCTAATTATCTCTTAATGAGTTACCTTAGATGGTTTTCAACTACTTAGGCATTGTTGATTTGTTTTAACATATATCTTGATCGAATTCGATGGAAACGAAATCAAGGTGTTATAAAGACGACGAGCTGTCATTTGACTTGTGGATGGAACTTAATGTCATTGCTTTACAAGTAGAGATGCACATTTTACCCGCGAAAACGGGTATCCGCGGGTACCCGACCCGAATGAAGCAGGTATTACCCATCTTAACGGGTAATGGGTATTATTCTTAAACCTGAAGCGGGGACGGGTCGGGTACGGGTACGGGTATGGTACTACCCGCCCCGTTTAAAACCCGAATATATATAATTTATATATGTCCTTTATATATATATATTTATTGCTAGGTGCACATTCAAATAAAGAAAAACATTTTGTAAAGTTTGAAGTTATAAAAGACGATGAAGTGGGTCCAAGCTTCGTGAATTTTGATATTTAGTTTTTTTAACGAACTTGAGAACGTGGTGATTGTCTTTTTTGCTATTATTATTGTGGGATTGAATTATGAAACGTGAATGTTTTACTTATTATAGTTATATTTTTATGACTTTTTAAAAAATTGGACTTTTTTTCCTTAAATGGGTACCCATCGGGTTCCCCGTATCCGTCGAGTTTTTTTTTACCCGTACCCGTCGGGTATTAGGCGGGGGCGGGGATGGATATGAGGATTTAGTTTGGGTGCGAGTACAGGTAATGAAGTCCCCGCTATTACCCGCACCCGTTTGCATCACTATTTACAAGACGGTGAAGCTTCTGAATTTTTTTTTTAACGGTTAAGATATTATTGGAGAAAATGCTCCTAGCAAAACGCTAGGACAAGAAACAAGGAAAGTCAACAGCAAAACTTGTTACTTGAGATGATGAGATCCCAATGCCGTAAATACAGCTCTTGCCAATGTTTATTTTCAGGCTTGACGACAGGTAAAGCATCTCAGACAATGGCGAAGTTTGACCTTAAATTTTACGGGGGGGATAAGTCGTCGGATGATAATTGAGGGAGCGATTCTTAATATATATAAATATTTTTGGAGAAAATTATGAAAATTAGTACTATCGGACGAAAAAACCACATGGGCAGTTGCCCCCCCCCCCCCCCCCCGCCCTGCCACACAACTAAGCTGCGCCTATGATCTCAGAATGCGATTTATGTTTAAGATAGTTGCGCGACCATCTACTCGCAAGAGATGACGTTGTTCGTGAACAGAAGATGAGAGATACTATGCCCGTTATTTGGCAACACCGGACTTCGAATGTGTCCCATATTTTCAGCCTTGCGCATAATGGAGGAAAGAGCTTCCATCGCAATAACAAAAAGGAACGAGGAAAGAGGGTCCAACATGTTCATTCGTCTATTTTCAGCTTTGGGTACACTCGAACCGATTTGGTTTCGAGAACCAGTTCCAACTACTTTTTTTTAAAATTATAAGACTTATTATTATAAACAACCTAAAAGGCACGTTTTATCATACATTTGTTAATGCTACGTATTACATGTTGTTCAAAAGCTCACAAGTTGTTAACATACTAAACGGACTTTCATATGTTCGTTCACATTTGACAACAGATTCTGAAACAGCATATGCATTGTTGCGAGGATCTTCCAATAGGTTCATTCATTTGTTATAGATTATGTGAAATTTTACAAGAACTGGTGTTAATGTTGTTCATTTACTTTTGAGCTCATCTAATGTACGTCATGTTGCGACGTCCTCATCAAACACTTCTTTTACGCGGAGTAAGTATCACCATCAGGTCCATCGCGATTATCAATCCCCATCTCCTCCTCAACTTTTAACATACAAAGAGCCAAGTCCTGCTCCTCTTCTTAGCTCCACCAGGCGACTTCCCCCGCTGAACGTGTAACAATGTAACATACAATTAGCTATAATAATTAAATAAACAAATAACACCTTTTTATTTAATAAAAATGAAATACATAAAAGACGCCTTCTAATTAATAAACAACACGTCAACATTATTAGAGTTTATGATAAATGATTTTGTTGAATATTATTGATGTACAAGAGCCTATATATACAAAGTATAAATACAGAATACACCCCTCGACAATACATAGTTATACATAATCTAATAGTCCCCCGCAGTTGGAGCGGGCGAAGGACGGACGCTCAAACTGGAGCGAAAAGTCTGAAAAAGTAGTCGAGGAAGGCCCTTGGTGAAAATATCGGCATATTGGGAGGAGGACGGCACATGCAGAACCCGTATATGACCGATCTGAACCTTCTCGCGCACGAAGTGAATATCCATCTCAACATGCTTCGTGCGCTGATGTTGAACCGGGTTTTCCGAGAGATAAACAGCCGATACGTTATCACAGTACACGATCGTCGCCCGCCTGATAGGTACGTGAAGCTCAGTCAATAAATTGCGTATCCAACTTACCTCTACAACCGCATTGGCAACCCCACGATACTCGGCTTCAGCACTGGAACGGGAGATCGTGGGTTGCCGTTTTGAGGACCAAGAAATCAGGTTGTCGCCAAGAAAAATGCAATAGCCCGATGTGGAGCGTCGGGAATCCGGGCACCCACCCCAATCGGCGTCCGAATAAGCTGTGAGCGACAAATCTGCGGAAACAGAAATGTGAATGCCATAGTCAAGAGTACCCTGAACATACCGAAGAAGACGTTTAAGAAACGCCATGTGAGACTCCCGCGGAGCATGCATAGAGAGGCAAATCTACTGCACAGCATAGGTAATGTCAGGTCTGGTAAACGTTAAGTACTGGAGTGCTCCGGCAAGGCTCCGATAAAACGTACTATCAGGCAATGGGTCACCATCAAAGGCACTAAGTTTCGATGCCGTGTCTGTAGGGGTAGCACATGGTTTGCAATTTGACATATTGGCGCGATGAAAGATATCTTTGGCATACTGTTGTTGTGATAAAAAGAGACCGTCTTTGGTTCGCTAACTGAGATGCCAGGAAAATGATGAAGACTACCCATATCTGTTAATGCAAATTCCCCCGCAAGAGTGGTAATGATGTTCTTGAGGAAAACCGGGTCCGAGGCAGTGAGGATAATATCATCGACATATAATAATAAATATGCAGTGTAGCCCCCTTTATGATAAACAAATAATGACGAATCTGAAATACTGCCACGAAAACCTTTGGACATAATAAAAGTGGAGAACCTGTTAAACCACGCCCGGGGAGCCTGTTTCAAACCATACAACGACTTATTCAGTTTGCACACATAATCGGGATAATTACCATCAACAAATCCGGGTGGTTGGTGCATGTACACGGTCTCCTCAAGCTGTCCATGCAGGAAGGCGTTTTTAACATCCATCTGATGAATAGGCCAAGACCGAGAAACTGCCAATGTGAGGACGGTCCGGATGGTTGCCGGTTTAACCACCGGACTGAAAGTGTCAAGGCAATCAATGCCAACGGTCTGCGATTTACCATTGCAGACAAGCCGAGCTTTGTATCTATCCAACGAGCCATCGGCTTTGAATTTATGTCTAAAAAGCCACATGCAACGAATAACCGGGCTATCATTCGGTCTTGGAACTAACGTCCAAGTGTTATTAACCTGCAACGCACTAAACTCATTGTTCATAGCACTTAACCAATTAGGATCCAATAAGGCCTTAAGGTAGGATGTGGAAACGGGTGAGACGTCCGAGGACGATGACACGGTCATGTTAAAACGAGGATTTGGTTTGAAGACCCCTGCTTTAGCCCGCGTTTGCATCGGGTGGGTATTAGGAATGGTGTTCAGTGGGGTGTGTGGTGGTGACGAGGGGTCGGTGGAGTGGTTGGACGGGGTGGACGGGGCAGGCGAGGGAGGCTCGGGTGTTGGGTTTGATGAGCCGGCGGAATGGGCCTGTTGGGGAGAGGCAGGTTGGGCTGTTTGAGGAGAGGTTGGCTGGGCCGGTTGGGGAGGGGTATGGGCGGACCGAGAGACATCATTGAGGCAGATGTGATGACCCGGGGAAAGAGAGTCATCTAGAAAATCATATCGGTGCGGTGTAGGAGGGTCCGAAAATAGGAAGGAGGACTCGTCAAAAACGACGTGTCGGGAAATGTGGACACGGCCCGAGGTAGGATCCAGGCACCGGTACCCGCGAAAATGCGCAGGGTACCCTAGAAAAATGCATCGAACAGAACGAGGAGCCAGTTTATGTTGTTGAGTGGCAGATAAGTTCGGATAGCAGGCACAACCGAAGACCCGAAGGTGGTCATAAGATGGGTGGCGTTGATATAAATAAAAGGCCGGGGTGAGGTAATGCAAACGTTTTGAGGGGAGGATGTTATGGAGATGAGTGGCGGCATGAAGTGCTTCGACCCAATAGGTGGGAGGAACATGACCGTGGACAAGGAGGGCACGGACAATGTCATTGAGACGTCGAATCATGCGTTCAGCCTTGCCATTCTGTTGGGAGGTTTGAGGACAAGAAAAACGAAAGGTAAGGCCATTAGTATCCGCGAAGTGTTTAAATTCATTGTTGTCGAATTCCCCACCCAAATCACATTGAAAGTTTTTAATTTTTCGATTAAATTGAGTTTGGATAAGGGCATGAAACTTGACAAAATTGGTGAAGGTTTCGGACTTGAATTTTAATGGATAGACCCACACATATTGCGTTAAATTATCAATTAGGACCATGTAATATTTATATCCATTATTGCTTTTTACCGGTGAAGTCCACAAGTCACAATGAATGATGTCAAAAGGAGCAAACGTTATAGAATTAGAATCAACAAAAGACAAGCGTTTACTGTTTGCAAGTTGACAAGACGAGCATACTAAAGATGACTCGTGTTTATTACATCGAATAAGAGAATTACGAGACAAAAAATCAAGGATAGTGTCGCCTGGATGACCCAAACGGTTATGCCATGGTGCCTGAGAAGCTGAAAGGTTGATGGATGCTGGAGCGGTGAATGGATATAAGTCCCCCGTGCTATTGTGTCGGGAAAGAAGGTTGCCACTCCGAAGGTCCTTCAAAGAAAATCCGTGTGGGTCAAATTCAATGGAAACATTATTATCTTTAGTAAATTGACGGACAGACAAAATATTTTTAAGGACTTGCGGGGAATGGAGGATATTGTTGAGGGAAAAGGTTTTATTTGGTAGGGTGTATAGACCATTACCGGATCCTGCAATTGGTAAAAGTTGACCATTCCCAACAAATATAGGCGGTGAAGGTAATGACACCGGAGTTAGAATATTACCTGGGTTGGCAGTGATATGATTAGATGCTCCCGAGTCCAAGTACCATGCGGGATCTGGATAATTCATCTGAGCAGTCTGAGTAGCAACGCCAATATCGTACGGGTTAAGCGCGTTCAAAACAGCCCCTGGTTGGTTTGTGGAGGGGGGTGGGCCGGCCTGGTAGGTGTTAGGGGGAGGTTGGGCCTGTGTAGAGTTCATGGGTTGTGGGTACTGGTTTGTGTAGTGTTGGGTTATATAACTTTTATCAAAACACGAGTACGCAGCGGAAAGAATCCTATGAATTAATCTAATTAACCGGTATTAGAACGTGTACCTTTTTAGCTCGGCAAGACTTGATCTCTTGGAGGATTTGATATAAATCCCTCTACGATCGCACACACGACACACCAATGCTATGTGCTAGCAACCGATCACGAACCTCTCTTTGATGTAGGCTTGGTCGAACCACACAAGAAATCGCAAACCCCTAGGGTTTTCTTGTTGCCGAATTCGAGAGAGTAGAGAGAGAGAATTAAGGTTTTTTCTTTATCTCATAAAGCAGCAACTAATCCTTAAACCCAGAGGGTCTATTTATAGGATTAGAATACTTGATAAACAAGTAAAAGGGATAGGCATAAGAGCCCTAGCGAAATCGGCCTAGAGGCCTTATCCACAACCTTTTCTCAATTGTAATCCAATTACAATTCTCTCTAATTACAACTAACACCCCTGTTAACAATTAACCGTTAGTTTTTAACGAAACCTCGTTAAATGTTCGTGATAAATATTAATTAACTATTAATTAATATCAATACATTTGGTGTCGAGACGTGTGACCCCGTAGGCTTAAATAATTTCCAAACATACGCTTACTATTACATGATCATATCCCTACAGCTCCCACTTGAGCTTGCAATAGTAAAGGTAATAACATTGGTTAGCGTCTAGCAACACGCCAATGCTCCCAGAAATATTTAAGTACAGTTTCTCAAAGTGTATTTAAATGGTACAGTCATTTACTATCCCTTTGTTACCGATACCGTGTTAAATATGGATACGGATCAAAGTCATTCCATACTTTAACGATTCTGTTTCTCATTCTCACAACTAACTTAAGATTACCAAATTGCAAATCGAGACATCTCTAGATTTCATTTGGGCACGGCCATGCAAACATCTTAATTAGTCCAATGAGGGGCCCAGTGGTATCTGCTTCAGCACAAAGCTGAAGGAACAAATCCTCTTGACTACACGTGTCAAGTCACATACTTCACTACACTTACTGAAAATAGCCCTTTTGTACTACCTTATTCAGGATAGTTAGACCTATATCAAGTAAGTGCAATCCATACATGCATGACCTGCTTGTATCTCAAGTCTAAGGATAAGTAAAGCAACCATTTACGAATTTCACTTAATGACTCCGATCCATAAAGTGATAATTCGTTAGTGGGTCAGTCCAGTATGCATCCAATGAATACCATGTGAGTTTGGTGGGACCATCCTAACCAATCACTCAGATTTTGTCTTAGTTTAACTATATTCCCATATAGTTAATCGACAATGGACAATTTAGAATACTTGACAAGTACTCAAGGATTAAACATGCAAATATAGGACACAACTTAACCATTAAATGAAATCAAACATATCAAATACTTTATTTCATTATATAAACAGAAATTGTTTAACATCCCTTATCCAAATACCGAACATCAGACATACATGATTTAACCAGCCAATTTAAGTCCCATGCCCTCGGCATGCCTTTCAAGCTTCGGCCTCGACAAAGCTTTCGTGAAAGGATCAGCTAAGTTAATATCTGTGTGAACTTTGAGTAATTTGATTTCACCTAGTTCGATCTGCTCACGAACATAGTGATATCTCCTGGCATAGTGTCTGGCGCCCTTCTGAACTCCGGGTTCTTTGGCGATGACTAATGCACCCGAGTTATCGCAGTACATGTCAATAGGCAAGTTACTTGTGGGGACAATGTCTAGCCCACTAATAAACTTCCTTATCCAGACAGCCTCCATTGCAGCTTCCGAAGCAGCAATGTACTCAGACTCTGTTGCAGACATAGCAACTGTGGTTTGTTTCTTGCTTTTCCAATCCACAGCGCCTCCATTCATAACGAAGACGTACCCAGACTGAGACTTCGTGTCATCTCTATCAGTCTGAAATCCAGCATCACAGTATCCGGTCACTTTGAGCTCTTGATCTGGATTTCCCCCATATACCAAAAACAAATCTCTAGTAGCCCGTAGGTACTTGAGAATGGTCTTAACAGCAGTCCAGTGACTTTCACCTGGATTCTGTTGATAACGGCTAACGATATTTTGCGCAAACGCTATATCGGGTCTAGTGCATCTTACCGCATACATTATAGAGCCTACAGCCGAAGCATAAGGGACTCTTTGCATACGCTTCACCTCATCAGGTGTAGAGGCACCTTGTTTGACCGACAGACCAAGTCCTTCCTGCATTGGTACATTACCACGCTTGGAATTCTCCATCTTGAATTGCTTCAAGATCTTATCAATATAAGCACTTTGACTTAGTCCAATCAACCGCTTAGTTCTATCTCTATAGATCTTGATTCCAAGAATGAATGCTGCTTCTCCCAAGTCTTTCATAGCAAAACACTTTCCAAGATGGGATTTTACATCTTGCAACATTGGAATGTGTTTTCCTATTATCAATATGTCATCTACATATAAGACAAGGAAAGTAACATTACTCCCACTAGCTTTGCGATATACACATGGCTCATCGGGATTCTGAACGAAACCAAACTTTTTGATTTCTTCATCAAACCGTTTATTCCAACTCCTCGATGCTTGCTTTAGTCCATAAACGGACCTTTGAAGCTTGCATACTTGGTTGGGATGTTTTGGATCAATGAACCCTTCAGGTTGATCCATATAGACTTCTTCATCCAAGTAACCATTTAAGAAGGCAGTCTTAACATCCATTTGCCATATCTCAAAGTCATAGTACGCTGCTATGGCTAAGAGAATCCTAATAGCTCTAATGTCTGCTACTGGTGAAAAGGTCTCATCATAGTCAACGCCAAAACGTTGAGTATAACCTTTCGCCACGAGAAGAGCTTTATAGGTGTGTACATTTCCATCCATGTCGGTCTTCTTCTTGAAGAGCCATTTACTCCCAACGGTTCTTGCGTTTGGAGGAAGATCAACCAGGGTCCAAACGTGGTTATCTTGCATGGATTTCATTTCCACATTCGCAGCTTCAAGCCATTTGTTAGATTCCGGATCTGATAATGCAGCTTTGAAGTTCGGAGGCTCATTGAGATCTCCTGATACGTTATCCTCGGATTCGACTAGACCAATCCATCTATCCGGATTACGTACGACCCTTTCGGATCTATGAAGTGGAATCGCAACATCATCGACTTGAGGTTCATCTCTTTGAACATTTCCCCCCCCCCCCCAAGTTGATGATTGCTAGTTGTTTCAGAAGGTGACACATCTTCTAGTAGTTCTACAATTCTCCCACTGTTCTCTTGAGCTATTAAATTCTTTTCAAAGAATTCAGCATATCGAGCAACACGAACAGTGTTTTCGGAGGGATTATAGAAGTAGTAACCCATTGTTTCCTTTGGGTATCCCACGAAGATGCACTTAGTAGTCCTGGGTTGTAATTTGTCAGGCGTATCACGCTTCACAAGTGCCTCACATCCCCAGACTCTTAAGTAAGACAACACAGGGACTTCTCCATGCCATAATTGATATGGTGTCTTTTCAACCTTCTTGGTTGGAACCATATTTAGAACGCGTACAGCGGTTTCTAGAGCAAAATCCCAAAATGATAATGGGAGAGTTGTAAGGTTCATCATCGACCTCACCATCTCTAGTAAGGTTCGATTCCTCCTCTCAGACACTCCATTATGCTGAGGAGTATAAGGAGGAGTAAGCTGTTGGACAATTCCACACGCTTTAAGATAATCCTTAAACTCTTGGCTTAAGTATTCTCCACCACGATCCGATCGAAGGATCTTGATGGTCTTACCGAGTTGATTTTCAACTTCGTTCTTAAACTCTTTGAATGTTTCAAATACCTCATGTTTATGTTTAAGCAAGTAAACATAACCATAACGGCTGAAATCATCCGTGAAAGTTACGAAGTAGCTAGCACCTTTTCTTGACACATGTCTAAATGGGCCACATACATCAGTATGGATGAGTCCAAGTAGCTCTTTTGCCCTTTGCGGCTTGTTCGGAAAGGGTTTTCTAGTCATCTTTCCTGAGATACAGGAAACGCATTGATCAAATGATTCATCATTTGATTGTAAGATCCCTTCACGTTGAAGTCTTTCAATGCGGTTTTTGCCAACATGGGCAAGACGACAGTGCCATAGATAGGTAGAGTCCAAACTAGTTTTGGCTCGTTTGCTAACTGTGAACATTGAATTATTTGAAACACAACCACGCATATCAATTTCATAAATGCCATCACAAGGAATAGCATCAAAATAATGAACATTATTTTTAGAAACTGAAATACCGATATCATTAAAAACATTAATGTATCCTTGGTTTTTCAACAAAGAAACTGAAATAACACCTCTAGTGATAGAAGGTGCATAATGACAATTGTCTAATACAATGGATAACCCAGAAGGCAGAATTAAATGAAATTCTCCTATAGCTTCCACAGCTGCTGGCAAACCATTTCCAACGAACAGCTGCAAAGCTCCAGGCTTCAGTTTCCTCCTCTTTCTAAGACCCTGTAACGAATTACAGATGTGAGTTCCACAGCCGGTGTCATACACCCATGAATCACTCTTAGAAAAGGAAAATAATTCAATTGTGAAGATACCTGAAGTACTAGTCCCACTAGTATTCTTTCTCTTCTTCATCAACTCAGCTAGGTAGGTAGGACAGTTCCTCTTCCAGTGTCCGACTTCACCACAATGGTGACAGATCTGGTCCTTAGCCTGATGCTCTTTAGGGGCCGGAGGGGTTTGCTTGGCTTTAGGGATATGGGCAACAGCCTTGCCTTTACCCTTGCCATCAATCTTGCCCTTCCCCTTTTTCGGTCGTTTAGCCTTTTGGATCTTACCCCCTTGATCATAAGAACTTGGGGGGTTTCAGTGGCCTTTTTAGGAATCGTTTTTTCATACTCGACAAGCATAGCATGAAGCTCAGGTATAGTCTTAGTCATACTATGCATGTTATAGTTGCGCACAAAACCCTCAAAATCCTTCGTAAGCGATTTGAGGATCATGCCAACTGCAACAGCACGATTATACCCATAATTGAGCGATTCCAATTTGTCAAAGTAGCTCTTCATCTTGAGCACATGACTACTGACCGATTTACCAGTTTCAAGCTTCAAGTCGTGGAGTTCCACAACTAGGTCGAACAATTCGACACCAGCTTGTTTTTCATACATCTTTTTCAGCTCTTTGATCATATCACAAGGTGTATGAAATTCGTATTGCTTCTGAAGATCAGGAGTCACACTCGAGATCATCATACAAGCAACCTCATCGTATCTGTTGTACTCTGCGTTGTAGAACGCTTTCTCTTGCTCAGAAGCATCAGCAGCTGGCTCGGTCGGCCAATGATGTTCAAGGACATCGGTCCTCCGTTCAACTCTAAGGACAATCCTCAGTTGACGGTACCAGTCATTGAAGTTAGATCCATTCAGCTTTTCTCTTTCAAACATTTGACGAAAAGCATGACCAACATTGTTTTGAGGAGGGTTTGTTGCCATCTACAAAACAGATTAAGTTCAAAAATCAGTATTTTTGATAATCTTTTCCTTAATAAATTTAATTACCCAATGTTTAAACATTTTAAACAATTAAGCTTATTAAGGCTAGGATCCAATTGACATGCCATCATTTCATCAGTTGATCTGCTAGAAATGATGCATTCAAATGGTAAGTGACGATCACTAATTGTATTCCAAATACAATTCCTAGATTTTATGGGACCCACAACTTGCACCAAGTGATTTGTAGTCATGTTTCATCCCATCTTTTGCCACGGGCCAAGGGTCTCACCGCCTAGCTCGTTTTAAGTCGTCCAGCCAAGAACGCACAAATTGTCCACCATTGTGTACCAATGAGTGGGAACTTGTCATGCAAATGCCATTTTACCATTGTGTACCAATGAGTAAGATGACACTCACAAGTGTCCTTTACAAGGTGGATGGCAAAGACTTAAGTTTAAATGGGTCAAAGCAATTTTGATGTGTTATCAAAAAAGTTATGTGTGAAGGCTCATGCACACCTTTACCACATAATGTGTTTATAAAATTCTTAGTTTGTCTTCCAAATCAAAAGAGCTCGGTAGCTCCATTTGCAACACACAAAGAAGCGTAGGGGTGAGGTTTGCAACTTTTGCAATTAAAAACCTACCCACTTTAGGGAAGCAGGGCGACCCGACTTATACCTCTCTTAGAGTGTGTTCAAATGGGTGAGCCGGTGTTTCTTTTGACTTTTAGGACACAAATTTTATTTTATAAACAAAATCATATTTCAATAGTTCTTTTAGCAAATTTCGATTTTCATAAAACAAATTTGCAATAAACCTTTTATTATGTCACAATTATCAGATAATCACATAATCTTAGGGTTTCTAATTATCACATATAATTTTAATTAAATCCTCTTTGATTTAAGTAATAACCATGAACGATTTGCATGAAACATCATGGTTTTTACTTCTTTTTAACACTTTAAAGTTTAAAGGTACAACATGTTGTTCATAACAATTATCTAATAATGATAAAAACTTGGATTTATAATTTTAGATCACAAAAATCAAATTTTTTTCGAGCTAAAAATTAGGGTTTCCGATTCGTCAAGAGGTTTTCGATCCATAATTAGAGTTTACGATCGGAAAGCAGGGGTTTTCGATTGAAACAGGGTTTTCGAGTGGGTCGGAAAAGCCTTTCCGATCGGAACCTTTCCGATCGGACACTTTTCGATCAGGTCGAAAAGCCTTTCCGATCGGAACCTTTCCGATCGGGCACTTTTCGAATGGGGTACTTTTCGATCAGTTCGTAAACCCTTTACGATTTGGATCGAGAAGTAGGGTTTCCAGTCGGAAAACAAGGGTCTCCGCACCGGAATAGGTTTTCCGATCGGAAATCAAGGGTTTCCGATCCGGAATAAGGCTTTCCGATCGGAAAACAAGGGTTTCCGATCGGGTCGAGAAGTGGTTTTTCGATCAGGGACTTTTCGATCGGGTCGAAAAGTCCTATTCCATCGAATTTTTTTCGTTTTTGCCAATTGCGAAACCTTTTCCAATTGTAAAACACGATTTTTAAATGAATCGAAAAGCTAGAATCTTGTTTTGGTTACCCCCTTCCAAGTTTTATTCCCGGTAATTAATTAAAATCATAGGTGGCTCGTGATACCACTGTTGGGTTATATAACTTTTATCAAAACACGAGTACGCAGCGGAAAGAATCCTATGAATTAATCTAATTAACCGGTATTAGAACGTGTACCTTTTTAGCTCGACAAGACTTGATCTCTTGGAGGATTTGATATAAATCCCTCTACGATCGCACACACGACACACCAATGCTATGTGCTAGCAACCGATCACGAACCTCTCTTTGATGTAGGCTTGGTCGAACCACACAAGAAATCGCAAACCCCTAGGGTTTTCTTGTTGCCGAATTCGAGAGAGTAGAGAGAGAGAATTAGGGTTTTTTCTTTATCTCATAAAGCAGCAACTAATCCTTAAACCCAGAGGGTCTATTTATAGGATTAGAATACTTGGTAAACAAGTAAAAGGGATAGGCATAAGAGCCCTAGCGAAATCGGCCTAGAGGCCTTATCCACAACCTTTTCTCAATTGTAATCCAATTACAATTCTCTCTAATTACAACTAACACCCCTGTTAACAATTAACCGTTAGTTTTTAACGAAACCTCGTTAAATGTTCGTGATAAATAATAATTAACTATTAATTAATATCAATACATTTGGTGTCGAGACGTGTGACCCCGTAGGCTTAAATAATTTCCAGACATACGCTTACTATTACATGATCATATCCCTACATGTAGGTGTAGTTGGGCCAAGTAGAATTTGGGCTTTGGGTAGGATAGGGGGCTGGCGGAGGGGGCTGTTGGTAAGCTTGGGCCGGCTGATTTTGGTAGGCGGATTGGGTGGACGGTGGAGGCTGTTGGGAATAAGTGTAGGAGGGGGATGGATTATAGTAGGATTGACGGCCACGTCCACGTCCCGCGGCCGGTATTACGGTAACCGGAATACCGACCACGTCCGCCGCGACCGCGGTTTTGCTGGTTGGGATCGTAGGGCCGATACTGGGGGGCTTCGGGTTGGCGGGGCTGCTGCTCATAGCCACGGTTCGGTGGCTGTTGGGGGGCATCTTGGCGGCGGTTCGTGAGAAGAGCAACCGGGTTCGCACGTGCTTGAAGGCGGTGCGACTCTAACTGAACCATTCCACGAGCGGTATCCCAAGTAACCGTATTCTGATTGATCATAGCTGCGACAGTGTCATACTCTGCGGGTAACCCACGAATCATCTGCAAAACTAAACGCTCGTCCGAGACCGGACGTTCGACATCGGCCAATTGCTCGGCGATGTCTTTTAGTTTCTGAAAATAATCTTCTAACGAATTGCATGCGGATAAAGTAAGCATGGTGAACTCATGTTCGAGTTGCAAGGCTCGAGAGCCTTTGTTATTCAAAAAAATAGTATGAAGTTTTACCCATGCCGCTCTTGCGGTCGTGTCGCTTTCAACCATACGAACGAGATATTCGGTAGAGAGAGTTGAACAAATCCACTGCAACACCAAGGCATCGATCTCCTTCCACTGAACGAATTCAGGACTATCTTCCTCCGGTGGCGGTGTGCCATCGATGTGATTGAGAACTTGATGAGCAACCGCTTGAATCTTGAACAACTTCACCCAGGTAGAATACGTGATGATTTTGCCATCGAGGGTTTTGATACGGGTTTGAATATTGCTAACCAAGTAGGCTGGGTGAACCGATGGACGAGGAACGGAGGGGCCGGCTGTGTCGATCTTGGTAGTTTTGGGGTTGGAGTCGTCGGCCATGATGATCGACGAAGAAGAGAAAAAAAAACGACGAGGGAGGTAGGGCCGGCCGAAAAAGGGAGATTAGGGTTGAGAGGATTCCAGGAATTATGCTCTGATTACCATATTAGAGTTTATGATAAATGATTTTGTTGAATATTATTGATGTACAAGAGCCTATATATACAAAGTATAAATACAGAATACACCCCTCGACAATACATAGTTATACATAATCTAATAAACATCACTCTAGAACCGCCTCATTACTTGGAAATGGTTCTATATGCATTCGACTATGACGATGCAAAGTGATCATGGAAAAGGTTTTGAATAAACCACACACTTTTTGCCTCGTGTTTTTCGCTACCATCCGATATCTCATACAAATCTTAGTTGTTCGGAACTCGTGTGTGCTCCTTGTGGGTATGACCCTCATAGCCTGTAGTCGTTGGTTCATGATAACATTTTGTTGTAGGCTATCATTTGATTATTTTTGTTTTTTTTTTTTGTTTTTTTTTTTGTTTTTGTTTTTTTGCGTTTTTTAAAGTGTTTAAAGTGTTTAAAGATGATAGAGAAGTAGTGTGATAAACCTAATATCTCCACCCTCTATTTATACTTGTATTTGGGGGTAAAAAGTAATAAAAATGACTATGTTACCATTTTTAAACATTCAAAAACGTCCAACGGCTAGAACCACTTCCTTAGGGGGCATAGAACCAATTTTTGAAAATGTGTGGAACCGGGTATAGAACCCGCGGTTTTAAGCAGTTAGTAATCGGTTCCTCTAACAAGCGGATGTTGATCGAATCCTGAATCGTTAATATAATAAACAGATAATAATAATAAAGATTACCTGTAAGCATCTGGTTGAGATCAGCGGTAGTTAGGTTGTCCATCCTGTGAGTAGCCTTGGTTCCCCTTTAGGGTGTATAGCTAATGATGGGAGAAAGAGTTCGTGAAGGGTCACGAACTAGAGAGAGAGCCGAGAGAGAAGAGAGAGAGGTCGAATTTATGTGGTTGGTGATTAACCCTTTAATCTCTCCCTAAGGGCCCTATATATACACCCAAGGGGAAACCCTAGTCTATCTAATAAGGGCAATTACGTCCATCAAATAATGCCAGATAGGGTTAAATAGGTAATTGATTATTTAAGATAAATGATTAAAGGACATAATAAGATATATATATTAACAAACCTAAACAAAATACAACTAAAAAATCCAATAGATGTCACTATTATATTCTTAATGCACAACTTACAAGTGTTTTATGCACAAGATCAAATAAACTTCAGTATTATATTCCTGATGCACATGTTACAAGTGTTTTATGCACAAGATCAAATAAAATATTTTATTCTATAATTAACCTATATAACATTTACCAACTTATGGTACTCCCCTTGAAGCGCCCGTTACAAGTCCCCTATGCATATGGAGTACAACTCTTTGAGCAGAGCGTACAAACCTGCTGCTTTTCCCCTTTTCCCGGTTCCCTTCCCTATTTGTGTGGCTGTAGAGTTGGCGTGTAAAACTAGCAAAGAGACCTCACTGTTTCTCTCATATGACAAGCGATCTCAATTGCATCTAAAGACAGCTCTCCAAAAAATGCTTCCGATCCATGCTTCTCCTTCCTCTCTCTAGCATGTATCTATTTATGTGTATTTAGGGTTTTTTGAATGGGAACCGATGATGAATTGCCTCTCTCTCGCAATTTCGTTCCGGGGTTTTGATCGAGGCCCGAATCGAATGATCTGATGAAAGCAGAGAGGTCATTCGTTATCAGGTTCGTGTGATATTTGTTTTGTTCTTTTCGGATTCGATGTACCCTGATTAGATTTTGTGTGTGCGTTTTACCGATGGATTAGAGATGATTCTTATGATCGTTGGTTAGCAAGATACCTCTGATCTATAGCATTCATTGTGGGCGTGTAGGTCTTTATTGTACTTGATGATCTATAACATCACTTTTTACCGATTTATGTTATGATCTGTATGTTTACTTTTTGCATTCATATGCAAGTAACTGCTTACAAGCTTTCCTCTTTAAGTTTACTTATACTAAGGTTCTGATTTGTTATTATTGTTCAGCGTTGTTTAATTTAGTTCGTTGTAGATGTTGTTAGATCTTATATTGCCAGTTTTATGCTTTACCTTTCTCTGCCTTTGGATTTTAGTGTTTTTTAGACATGAATGACTGTTTGTGTGTCTCATTCACATCTAGGTTGTTTGGTGTTTTTGGACTCTTTGCAGTCACATTTTCTGTTTGACATTAGCAAAAAATGAAAGGCGACCTTCAGTAAGAAAAAAAGGAATATGGATGCAGTCTTCAAAGACAGGTTTTAACACTACAGCAACCCGCCTAACCAGATTCGTATTAGGGCTGCTTTTGTGCCTCAAGATGAAGTGGCCAGTTACCAATCCAGGGGGCTCTGGTATGTTTATAAATAATGATATTCACATGTTCTATTTTCTAGATTTATTCGCGTTGTTCCAAGTGATTTAGTGTGATGTTTAAATTGGTGTTTGTATTGTGATGATAATGAATAGTTGAAGAAGGAGATGGAGTTGTTGAAAACTGTGTCGGTGTAAGGTTTTCGGGGGTGTTTCTTCAGATGATTTGTTTTGTATATAGGTGCAGTATTTTAATAAAATTTATGTTTTTTTTCTAGGTTTATTGTTACTTGATGAACAGGTATGTTGTTTACGTTTATTTCTGGCTTTTTTATTCCTGTATTACCTTCTTCTAGCTCTTCCATGTACATGTAGCATTACTCTTATTTTAAATAGATACATAGCTCTGTTTGCTCTGCCATTATATTTATGCCTTTTTCTTTTGTTGTTTTTGAAGGAAATCACTGAATGTTTGAAAGTATGAATCTTCACCATCGTCCATCTATTTAGGGTTTTGTGAATCTTTCCAGGTACGCATTTTGGTTTAGATTAAATGCATGTGATGTTGCATCCTCACTTTCAGAAATATCGAATTGGCTAATATTTGAAGTTGTATTGAACGATGGGTTCTTCGCTAATTCTGCAAATAATGAAGTCACCCCTTTTAAAAAGGTATCTATCTTGATGTAAGCATATGATTGCAGGTTCGCTTGAAGTTTTATGAATTCTAAATCTTGAACTGTTCATCACATAGAAATACGAAAGGGATACTAAGAAATATTGGAATATATTGGAATATATTCTTTTCTTGCAGGTTGGTCTTAGGAGGGAGTTCTTCTCGAGCAGTCGACTATGATGTACCTGTTATTGTGGCAATGCTTTTGGCACCAGGTGATGTAAAGAACACAACATTTTTACATGAAATTGTAAGTTCCACCTATATATATGAAAACAATACAATGGGTGCAATCCAGTTATATTGCCTCTATAAATAAATAGACCAGTTTATGGTGGACTGGTGGGCTTTAACATTGCTATTCATTTACGTAGTGTCGTAGTCTGAAGAAAAACTAAACCTTCATCTGCTTTAGGTCTGATTTTGCTTGCACTTCTGTGAAATACTTATGGTGATAATAATGTTTGCTTTATGAACTCCTTTCTTTCTCCTATGATTGTCTGTATGAAGGTTGTATGCCTATTAATCTAATAGGTATTAGAATCTGCTATGCTTAGATAAATTTCTTTTTAGTTTCCAGAGGTTAAAGTATAGCTTTTAGTCTAAAAGATTTAAGATTCTTAAAGGTCGCTTTAGTTATAGAAGCTATATGCTTAGATAAATTTCTCTCTCTCTCTCTCGCTCCCGAACGTCGTTGTGGCCATCGTCAATGGTGTAGCCGGCTCCATTGTTGCTTAGGTTGTGCTTCCTGGAGCGACTGAGCCACTGGTATTATGTATTAGGTTTCTGGGTACGAAAGGTAAAAATTAATGGGGTACACTAACGGGCTATTTAGTTGCTGTACACCAACGAGAGACGGTCAGCCGCTGGTGAAGAAATTAGTTGTTGTATTTGTCTTCGGGGTGCTTCCTGGAGCCATGATCGCTTCCCTCATCTATTCTCCTCCAGATTTCATCCATCACAAGTAATCATCTTCTCAACAGTGAGATCTTTAAAGGTTAGTTACTGTTGCAGATTTATTGGTTCAGAACTCTTGGTTGGATATTGCTTTAGAATTAGATCATTATATAATCATGTATTTGAAGTATTTGAAGTTAGGCACATGTAATCTGATTTTCATGCCTTTTAAATATGTTTATGCGCCTGTGTGAATTAGATTAAAAGAGATGTACAAAACTTGAACTTTGCGGAGCACACAAAAGTAATGATTTAAAGAGAATTCAAAAGGGAATCAACCCCCATGGCATGGTGGGACTGCTATTTTTATGTTTTATTTACAAAGGTTAGTTACAAAGTAATCAGATTTTGTGTTGATTGGATAGTTTGTCTAATGAACCTTTGTATTGCAGGTCCAGATTTGTTGTAGAACTCTTGGGAAGAACTCTGATGGTAGTCAGTTGTAATAGATACAAGCTTAAACTTGACCTACTTTTTTTTTGGGATTTGGGGTCACTACCCTAGATCTCCGATCGTCCACAACAAAAGGACGGGGAATATAACCCTAGATCTTTAAACATCCAAAGCAAACGAATGAAGAGTAAAGCCCTAAATCTCAATTTCAGTTTTTGTATTTCTTATTTGACAGGGAAAACAAAGCGATTCGACGATGGAGGTACACCTCTTTCATACATCGATGTATCTCTGTAAGTACGATTCGAATTTTTGTTCTATTTTGTTGTTTCCTTCGCTAATTTTGTTGTTCGCTGACATTTTGATGTTGGTTTGTGATCGATTTTGTAAGCTTCGCTTACTTGGATTTTAGGTTTGTGCAGAAGGTTAATTTTAAAGTTAAGTTCATCTCATAATGTGATTATTTTTTTATGTCTGCAATTGTTGTTGCTGTTCTGGGTTCTTGAGGACGGCATTTCAGAGGTTAGTGGTGACACTTTCTTATTATTTTGATTGTCTTGCCTGCAATAGAGCCAGAAGTAATCGAAATGGTACTCCTACAAGCACCAACTGAGCCACAAACACCTACACCGAAAAGGACTCGCAAATACCCAACTGATTCACCAGGTACAACCAATACAATAAACCACAAAACAAACTAAATTAACATTTCACTCACAAATCAATGAAAACAAAATGCAGAGGCAGGGAGCTCAAACTCAAAAAGGGTTAAAGAAAAGGACCAACGAAAGGAAAATGCAAGGAAATACCTTTTGTAAACACTACCACAGTACATGGTCACTAACATAAGGCCACTGTTTCAGAACTTGAAATAGGATGGACAAAACTATGGTCATTTGAGCCTTACTATTGTACTGAGAATGCAGCAACTGGAAGTAGGGTCCTATAAAACAACAAATCCCCCATCAACATAAATTACAACATAAACAAAATAACTATGGCTAGCTCACAAGGGAGCTTCAACCCGAGTGTTGATCAAGCAGGTGGTGGTAACATATATCATCAGCTTTAATCCTTAATTTGCTTACTAAAACTTTTGCATTCCTTTATTTTAAACAATTGAAGGGAAAACATATTGTTTTATAACATATACATTTGGTTTAGGTTTTATAGCAAATGATTATATAATTGATAAACTTTAAAGTTATACATAAGATGGCATGTTGCAAACTGTTGATGTGGCTATTTGTTGCTATTTTGTGTCAAACAAATGATGCTTATGTTTATGGCAGGGTGATAACTGCAGGTTTCCTTAATCATGGCAGGATTGGATAAAGATCGTTGACATGATGTGGTTGCTGGTTATGGCAGCCTGCAGTGTATGTGATGGAAACCTGCTTAAAATCAAGCAAGTGTTGGTGGAGGCTTAAGGCGTATGCATTGTCTAAAATTAGTTTGCTTACGACCTTCATATTCTTACTTGCATTGTGGTAAACTTTGTCGAATATTAGGTGTCGAATCAACATCAGACAGTTGCAGGTAGATCACTTTGCTTGATGTTATTTGATTGTTAGGCTAATTGATTGTTGAAAATGGATTTTCCTTATTAAGCTGAAACTTACATGATCAGTCAAGAGTAAAGCAAGTTGTTTTTTACTAGAAATTGAGAGTCGGTTTTAAGCTCTATGGTTCTTATTTTTTTAACATTATAATTGATGTTAAACGAATTTTTTTGTCTTGCTATGTTTTTTTTTGAGTACCACTGAAAGATTTATTTTTACTTTGCAGGATTGGAGTATTTTTATGATAGGTAACCAAGTCAGCTTGGAGTTTGAAGTGCAACAACTTTTTGTTGTAAATAATAATTGGAGTATTCTTTTGCTGTGTGGCGACGGGGGTAGGACCGGGCTACCAAAAATGCGCTTAAAAAACGCCCGTCGCGGAGCACGGATTACTTTACATCGGACAATCAAACCGTACTCCAACGGCTTGCCTTCCAATTGCATCGGGCGCGGAGCGCCGATCGGAACATCTAGTATATATACATATCCGAAAATATATATATATATTTAGATATATATATATATATAAATAATGTCTAACAGCGGATGGAAATCAATTCAGTTCTATAAAACCGGTTTTGGTTCCGGGTTAGATTTGCGAAACTGAAAACCAAAATAAAAAATCGGATTTGTTTTTCGGTTTCGGTTTCAAACCGTATCCTAAATCAGATTATGCCATTCCTAATCTAACACGTTAATATATACTTGTTATGTTGTTACTAATCTCATACATTGCAACAACTTATCCTCATTATATATAAACAATTCGTAAGTTGATGAATAGTTTTTTATGACATTGTTGTAATTTTCTTGAACTTTGAGGTTTGAGTTTGGCCTGGAATTGATGGCATTATTGCAATTTCTTAGAACTTTGAGACTTGAGTTTGGGCTGCAATTCTTAGCATGTATAATATATATACAATTCGTAAAAGCTGATAGTTTGATGGCACTATTGCAATCTCTTTGAACTTTGAGGCTTGAGTTTGGATAGTTTTGATGGCATTATTGTAGTTTGTTTTAACTTTGAGCCTTGAGTTTAACATTTGCACGTGGAAAGTACCAATGGAAAGTAAATCATCCACGCCTTCTCCCTTTGTGCACGTCGTCAACCTGCTTCCATCCCCATTCCCGTCACCCACTCTATCTCCCTTTCTCATCAACAATCCCATACCCATAGCACGCTTTTTCTCCCTTTCTTCTCAATAGTAACACAGTACATTCTACAGTGCAGTGGCGTACCAATTCTCTATTGGATTTGCTATATATCAGGTGCAGCGCCTTAATTTCTTCTCGGCACCTCCCGTTTCGTTCTCTGCGCTCGGTTCTTCCTCTACGGTTAGTGTTTGTTCTTCTGTTCTTAGATTGTATCACTTCTTCTTCTTTTTGTGTTTGTGCTATTATTTTTGTTGCCTTCGTGTTATATGTGTTGAGGTTCTTTAAGATCGTTTTATATTTGCGTATGTGTAACAGAGTTGTTGTTGCTGTTTTTATGCGTTGTTTTTACCTTTTGAGTGTTCTAGATTTGTGAGCATGTTACTTCTTAGATCTCATCTTCTGATTTAGGTGATTTATATGTATGTACATTGCCCTTATTTGTAAGATTTGGATTAAGAGAGGAATTTTTTTGGTATTATAGTTTTCCCAGTTTCCTGCCTTTGAGGTGTTTGATGAAAGTCCTCAGAAAATGTAAATAGACTAATATAGATAAATCCACTCTAGGGAAGTTTATGTCATGGGATACGTTTTTCAGATTTTTGTAATCATTGTTGCTTTGAATTCCTCTTATATATATAATTAACACCTTTGTTTTTTCGTATAAGAAACTTATGTCTCTTGAGCTAAGATTAGAAGGGTGGTGTGTTCTTGCATATGGACTTTCACTGGGCTCAGGCACATGTCCCTTAAAACTCGGGGAAATAGTCAGGGGTTTAACAAATGCGTGGTTTTTTGCATGATCAGGTCATGTTGTTCTAATTCTCTCATGTATTGTAATTGGAAAAAGTTAACACCTATGTTTTTGGTGCAGGTGTTGCATTTGGTTGCTGTCTCTGCTCAACTCCAGGTATAAGATATTTGTCGAGTTTTTAGGTGAAATTATAAAATGTCAAAGTTTCAGGTGACATTATAAATCTGAGAGATTGTTTTTCTAAACACTACACACCTAAACTCAGTGATTATAGGGTAGCAACAATATTTGAGGCATATTTGAGAGAACCTTTAAACATTTAGTTTTCTACAGACCCCATCTCCAACTAAATGGTTTCTAAAATGTATGTGAAGTTAAAAGGATTTAAATTTAAAAAGGACAAAATGCTAGAATCTATGAAAAACCACAGGATATGCCTAGAATACGAACACAGACAGATAAAGGCTAATTTGGGGTTAACTTCTTATGAAAGTTTTGATCCTGTTTATCATTGTTGTTTGTAAAGGTGTTATGTCTTAAAAAGTTTTCAGCATCGTCATCGCAGCTTATTACCTTCAAATTTCGCTAGGGATCCTCATAAAAAATGTCAACTTTTATAAAAAAAAAACTTTGAATCATTCTAAAACCATGAAACCCCTGACCTATAAACCAATGAAATTCATGTACTGAGTGTAATGTCTATTATTTGCTATTAGTAAGCAAAAAAGAAAAAGGATAATTATTTGAAAATGGATCAGAGGTTACTCATAATATTTTTTTATATTTGTATGAAAGTCCCATTATAAGTTTTTGTTTTGTTAGCCATCGAAAATTTTGTAAGTGTTGTATGTTTTATGTATTCAGCAAAATCTCTCCTGGTAAACTTTGCGTTTGTTTTTACTTTTGCAGCCTCATATACGTTGATTGTCCTAGCAATAAAGAGATGGATTTTGATTTTTTGACTTTAAAAGTTAATAACAGCCACTTTGCAATGCTGGGAAATTGTTTGTTTTTACTTTTGAATATACGTTGATTTTCCTAGCAATAAAGAGATGGATTTTGATTTTTGAGTTTAAAAGTCAATGTCATGTCAGCCATATGCAAATGCTTATCTCCTTTCTTTGCACAACTTGCAATGCTGGGAATAATTGTATTTGTTCTCACTTTTACGTTCTCATTTGTTTGTTTTCATTTTAGTAGTGTGATGATGTAGGTGTATTCCATCAAAATCTTTGTTTCCTGTTTGCCGTCTAACACATTAGATTCACGGTTAACTATAACTATAGAAGATTAACGGTAAAAAAACGGAAGCTAACCCCGCCGCAACGCGCGGGTGAACTCCACCTTGTATTTAAAAACAAATCCACCATATATACACATGCCCAACTTCCTTCAAAATATACCAAATTCAAAACATAACCACCTTAAAAAACATGTTCCCAACAAATGAACAAGAATCATTTGAAATCCAAACAACAATCAAAACCATTAGAAATGTATCCGAGTGGGTCGCGCCTTCTCCATCCTCGTGGCACCATACGGTTCATCGTTATCCATCCTCTTGTTGTTCCTAAACGCCCCGCAAGCAATCACATACGCAATGACCAATATGATGAGAACAACAATGTTAATAACCGAGACCTTTCTCCAACTCTTCTTCAAGCTCCCTAACACTCCCGCCTTGCACGAGTCACAGTTATAGCACAATTGCGCTTGATCGTTGCTCCAAATGTTGCAGTCGAGATTGCTAGGTAGGGTGGCCGCGTTCACTGGGTTCCATACGGTCTCGTTCACGTAGATGTACCCGCATTCTGTCGGTGGCTTGCAACATCCAGACTGAAATCATCATAGATTGAGTCACATATTAAGTTAACATAAGTTTATATTTATCTGAATGATTAAATTACAATAAAGTAATAGTTAAACGAATAAATATTTATTCGAAGTTAAACAGATAAATATTTATCCGAAGGATCAAGTTACATAAATCAATCGTGCTGATAACATGATATGAAACCGTATAATAACAGTATAAATATAAATGTTAAATTATATTTTATTTTATTAAAATTAAACCAAGTGATTGGTGTATTTAAAGTGAAAACTCTCTATTCTAGTATTCTAGGCATGTGAAATTGTGAATATCCCGTTAGCATGCTGCCAGACAATGATCCTATTAACAAATGTCTTGGGTGTGGCAGTTTCGTCCTTTTCTGTTTGACCGTCAAATTGGCCGGTGAAGATGAGGCCTTTAACTTTTAGCATAATCTAAGGGGCAGTTTTGTCTTTTTCTATTTACACCCTAATAAACCATGCTACTATTAAGCCTACATGTAGTCGTAAAGTCGTTTTTAGCGTTTTTAAAGACGTGTCGTTTTATTTAACAGAATAACAGGGGCTTCATGACTAAAAATGGTGTAGTTATAGAGCTCCATAACGCACATCTAATTATTACATACTTATATTATATAAAAATCATTCAAAATATTTCATCTAATCAAAAAAAGAAAAAAATAGACCAATCGGTGGGGGGGGAGGGGGAGGCGGAAAATCTTCCTAACGCCAGGAACAAAATTTTGCCCCTAGCTCCTAGGGGTGCTATGGGTGATGCTAAAATGAACCTTTCACGCCCACTATGAGTAATTTAAGAAGGTTAAAAGTGTGTAAAGTAATAATCAAGTATTAGTTTCGAAACATTTTACAGGAACTTTAAGTTACTAAATTGTTTGAAACACTTTTTCTAAAAGAAACACTTTTTAAAAGAAACACTTTTTCTAATAGATAAAAAATTAGAAGTGACAATAAAAGTTACATGTACATCCTATTGATAGTTTAAATAGACATCTATTTAAACTATCAATAGGATGTACAGTTATATACTTAGGCTATGTGTAGTCATAATGCCCCACCACGGGGCATTACGTGACATGTGGCAGTGACGTGGCAAAATGGGGGTTATGGGGGATGGGTGTGTAGTCAAGAAGGGGGGGTTATGGGGGATGGGTGTGACATGGAGCATTATGGTTGGGATGTGGCAAACAAGTTTGGAAAAGTCAAGGGGGGAGGGGCGCCACCTACATCACGCTCACGGAGGGGAGAAGGCAACATGGCGCCCCGGGGGGTGCCCAGGGGCGCTATGTGGGGCGTTATATTGGGCAAGGAGGGCTTATCACGCCCGATTACACATAGCCTTAAAATTAATTTCACAAATATATGCCGTTACAAAAAATTCACAAATCTACCATGTAATAATTAATTCTAATATTGCATACTTTTCACTATCATATTTCTCTTCATAATTTTTTCTCTTCTAAACCATTTCACTTCACTTAATTTAATTATCTTTAAAACTCATAAATTCACATATTTAGTTTTCAGTTCTTGATCTATATATATTATTTATTCACTAACCAAAAACATCATGAATAAGAAGTTATTTAATGTAATTTAACATGTAATTCCAGTAATAAGGAGAATATAAATAAATTTATCAATTGTATATTTTTAATAATTCAACTCGTGCAGTTTACGCTGTGTTCCAGAGTTTACTTAAAGAGGGAAAAGAAGAGAAGAGAAAGGAAAGGAAGAGAAAGGAAAAGAAGAGAAAGGAAGAGAAGGGGAGTGATTACTTTCCTTCCAAATCCTTCCGATTTGGAAGGAAAGAAAAACAATAAAAAATGAACTAACTTTCCCTCCCCTTCCCTCCCTTTCTCTCCTTTAATGAAACTCGGGAACACAACTTTTTTTTGTTTCCTTCCCTTTCCCTCCTTAAATGAAGCTCATGAACACAAAATTTTTTAAACTTACTTCCCTTTCCTTTCCTTTCCCTCGTTAAATGAACTCGGGAACACAGCGTAAGTTCCAACTCGTGCGACATGTATGGCCCACTTATTTTTTTTGTTTGTTTTAATTCCAACGGCTAGTTTAAATTTTAAATAAATGTATTAAATAAATAAACTATAAATTCTAATAAATTTAAAAAATCTAGTAAAATTAAAAAAATATATATAATATTATTTAAAAAAATGACTAGTTTTTAACATCTACTTCTTTGTCTTTTTTTTCTAACGACTAGTTTCTAACTACCCTATAAATATATCTACCATTCTCATTCATTTTCATACATTCAAACTCACATCTTTCATTTTCTTTAATATAATGCTATTTTAATTTTAATGTTATAAAATTAATTAACCATTTTATAAAATAAATAATCAATGAATTTTTTTATTAATTATTAATAAAATGATATTATGGAAATAAAGTGGGCGCATGTGGGAAGTGCATTATTTTTAGCGTTGGTCAAAAAGATGCATGTGAGAGAGATTTGTTGGGAGTTGTAAAAAGTTGATGTGGCATGCTCACTAGACACACATGTGTGAAGTGTGAGCTCTAACGTTGGAGATGGTCTAACATTGAACACCTTGGAGCATTCACATTTCAAACCCATGTTACACTCCATCTTCAAATTTCAAGGAAAAACATAAAAAAATATTTACAAAAGTTACTTCACCATTTTTTTCTCATGCTCATATATTTGAGAAAAACTAAATTCACCCCCAAATTTGATATCCGTTATTTGATTCTTCATTTCTATTAGTTTATATTATTTATAAGTTGATTTGAGTAGAATACGGAGAAAATAAAATAGAAAATATAATAAATAAGTACTATTTAATTAAATATAAATATATATAGATGTGGCATGTGGAAGTGCGTGATTTTTAGTGTTGGAGCATAAAGTGGGTGCATGTGGGAAGTGTGATTTTTAGCGTTGAGGCAAAAAGATGCATGTGGAAAGAATTTGTTGGGAATTGTAAAAAACTGATGTGACATGCTCACTAGACATGCATGTGAAAAGTGTGGGCTCTAACATTGGAGATGGTCCAAACATTGAACACCTTGAAGAATTCACATTTCAAACTCATGTTACACTACATCTTCAAATTTTAAGAAAAAACATCAAAAAAAACATTTAAGAAGTTACATCATAATTTTTTTCCTGTGCTTATATGTGAGAAAAACTAAATTCACCCTAAATTTGATATCCGTTATTCATCCCTCATTTCTAATCGGTTTATATTATTTATAAGTTAATTTGAATGGAAAATATAAAAATAAAATAGAAAATTGAATAAAAAAATATTATTTAATTAAATATAAATATATATAGGAAATGAGATATGATAAATTTTAAAAAGTAATTTATAAATTTAAAAAGTAAATTTTTTAATTAAATTATAAGTAAAGTTTTTAAATAAAATTGTAAAGATTGATTGAAAAACGGCTATATACTAATCCTCTATGCATTTTTGTTAAGCAACTTTTCCGGAAAGTCAATATCATGTGATCCTTCACGTTATTTTCATCAATTTGATTTACAATCATTAAACATATAAATATTAAACAATTATTAAACTATTTATGGAACCATAAATAACAAAAAGAAAATTTAAACAACTAAAACTTTATAACCCTTCTTTAACAAGACTCGAATCTTGACCTAAAAGAAGACAACACCTTAACTCCAATCACTCTATGAATTCGCGCCAACCCCCACCCCACATCAAAAAAAAAAACTAAAATTCAAAATCCTATAATCGCCACGAAAAGCTCTAAACCCGACGAATTAGATGCTACAATCAGCGAGTCAACTTGTACAGAAGTTCTGCAAATCGAACAACTCCTTTAACACGTTTTTAACGAGACTCAAACCCTAATCTAGAAAACAGCAACATCTTAACTCATTTAACGAGACTCAAACTCTAATATAGAAAAAAGAAAGCAACATCTTAACTCCGATAACTTTCTCGATTCGACTCAATCCCCCACCCATAAAAAAGAACATAAAAAAAACTCAAATCGGACCCGGATTCAAATCAATGGGAACTAACGCAATCAGCGAGTCAAACAACTGAGTCAACTCGTACAGAACTTCTGCAAATCGGACAACTCGAGTGAGTCATCAACCACTTATCCACACACTCACAATGATACCGGTGGCTACAAACCGGCAAAACCTTAACTTTCTCCCCATCTTCAAATGCACCCAAACAAATACTGCATTCAAACGTCGTCGTTTCATTATTCTTCTCCGACGAGTCACATCGGTGGATAGTAATCGGGAGCCTGTCGATCGTGGCGGCGCTGAGTCCCTGAACAACTTGAGCCGCCGCCGCCGACGACGGCGGCGGAGCAGAGGTCGTCCGGTGACCGGAGGAGCGGCCGACGGTGCACCGGGAGTAGAGGAGGAAAAGGATGGCGATAATGAGGAAAATGGAAAAAAGGATGAGGATATAGAGACGTGTGCTCCCGCGGATTTGGAAGTTAACGTCGTCGAAATCGTCGTCTCGCCAGGTGAACGATTGAGAGCGGTTGGACGGCATGGTTTTGCGGCGGCCGGAGGGAGGGAGGTGGCGGCGGCGTTAGGATGGTGCTCCGGCCATATGTCGACGGAGGTGGTGGGGTGGGATTGGATCTATAGAAAGCGTTGGAGTGATGGAACGAGTTGGGAAAAGGGACTAGATTCATATATTGTTAATTATATGAGTTGGAAAACTTTTATTATTAATATTATTATTATTGTTATTTTTTTTATGAACGTTACTATTGTATCTTAACATAAAGATATTTAGTGATTAGTTGTTTCTGAAAAAACAAAACATCTAGAAGATGTAAGCGAGTTGAGTTGGCTTGTTTATAACCAAGCCGAGATGAGACAACTCGTTTATCTTAACGAGCTGAAACAGTTAAAAATCGAGCGAGTTGAGTCGGTTGTCACGCCAGGTAGTTTTTTTAAAACAAAAATTATACTTTTTACACATTATTAATTATTAATATATAGTAAAACAAAAAAGAATAATATTTAACATACTCATATACTCATAATGAGAAATTTATAATTCAATTTTTATTTATTTACTTTCCAACAAAATAGATATTTTTATAAAAGAAATACCAAATAAATTTTGTGATTTGTTTTAATTTACTATTTTTTGATGAAAAATACATAGGACATTAGTTTTTAACTTAAAGATTGTAAATAATAAACTTATACTATTTTTGTTATATTTATGCATGCTAAAATAGTAAAATTTAGCCACTAATTTAAGCGAGTCAAACAAGGAACCCAACGAGCTAAACAATGAGCGAGTCGACTTTGGCTCAGGCTTGACTTATTTATAATCAAATCGATTTTGAGTAAGTAAATTTTATCGAACGAGTTTTAAAGGAGACTCGAGTTTTTTTAACAAGCATAGATATAATTTTAATAATTATTTTTAGTGTTTGTAACGAGAACATAGTGTTAAATAAAGTCAAATAAATTTTAGCGGAAATGGAAATGAGAATGATACCTGAATAGGATTGAGCTTCCGAAGATAATACATATCCGCAGTCTCCGGATACCCACCAACAACCCGACCCGTTTTCGCACACGCTTTCGAATCATGAACACACGATCTAATCTTCCCCCAGTACCCATCACTGGCGACCCGATCCTTGAGCCAACCCGAATAGTCCTGCAAGTAGTAATCCGGGTAAACCCGGTTCAACACGGGTCGACCGGACCCTTTATCGGTAACGGCGTAAGCAAATATGATGAACCCGATAAGTACGGCGATAATGACGAACATGGCCCAGAGGTAGAGGTACATGAGGAAGGTGTTCCGGTAGCACGCGCCGGCGATTCCGGCGAGTGAGACGACCATGATGGAAACGCCGATGACGATGAGGGGCCATTGGAGGAAGCTCATGCAGTCGGAGTTGTTGGCGCGTGTGCTGAGCCATATGCCGCCGGCGAGAATGGGAACGGAGAGGAGGAAGGTGAGGAAGTTGAGTAAGCCGATGAGGTGGTTGCTTGTTCTCATGATGGTTTCTCTCTCTAGAAATAGGTGGTTTCTCTCTCTAGGTTGATGGTTAAATCTGAGTCTCTGCAAATGCAGGAGTTGGGAATATTATATATGATCAAATGGAGCTTTTATATAAAGAAGAGAATCTCACATTTATACATGTCACTAAAAACATTCAACCTTAAATTTACATCCATCAAACTACTTATTTATGTTTATTAGAGGTGTTAATTACTAGAATCGAACTTTGAATAATTTGAAATTTGAATCGAATCGAATTCAAATTACTTATATGGATTCAAATGTCGAGTTACTGGAGTTGAATCCTGATTCGGACCAAATAATTTATTCGAGTTCGAGTCTGATTATTCTAAACCGCTTTAACTGGAATAACTCGAATAAGCATTGTATGTATTATTTTTAATGTTTATATATAGTAA
This sequence comes from Deinandra increscens subsp. villosa, assembly GCA_039602395.1. Taxonomy (NCBI): domain Eukaryota; kingdom Viridiplantae; phylum Streptophyta; class Magnoliopsida; order Asterales; family Asteraceae; genus Deinandra; species Deinandra increscens. Next base: position 5,609,171 of record JBCNJP010000003.1, read on the forward strand.
TATAATTATTGGGTGTAATTCTAATCGGAAGTTTTTAACGACATTTCTAAACTCCATTCCATTCGAATCCTACGTCCTACCTTTTTCCAATTTGAGTTTTGATCGACATTCCTAATCCTATACATAACCCTAAATTCTTAAACAGTAAGACAACTGCATCAACTTATATATCCCTATAGCATTGTTGTTCAACAGTTAAAGCCTTCAAGGTTTATCACTTCAACGCTAATCAGTATCACGTCTTCATCACTTCATCGGTTTATCCCTAGCCACATCATGTCTTCATAATGTATACACGTCTTAGTTAGTATAATTAGTTCATCTTCGTTGTTCATGCACTTCGTCGATTCATTCATGCTATTGTTTCCTTCATATTGTTTGACATGTGGACAACTTTTAATTATGTTATTGACCTTGACATGTTGAGATGTTAAGTAATATGTATAAACTTACTAGATATTAGAGATAATTTTTTCCTTATTTGATTTATTTGAACGGATTCAAATATGAATAAGCTTATTCTAATTGACTTAGGTACTTTATTCGAATTCGAATCTAGTTTCTAAAATTTTCAAATTCGAATGACTCGATTCAAATAATCCAAATTTGACTCGATGCGCACTCCTACTATATATAACCATAATCCATAAGCATAAAAAACAAACGAATATATATACTAAGACAAAATATCTCCCAAATATTAGGGTAAGCATATTAAAATAGAAACAAATTTTACCTCTATCTTATAGGATAAAAGACGATGGACAAAGAGATTCCTGACCTAAAAAGTATACAAGTATCAAGTATTAGTAGTAAACGTTCGTATGATAAGAAGATAAAAATAAGAGTAAACATAAAAGTGTATAAGACTAAAGTAGACATTATAAACATGTAATACGAATCAAATCAAGTTAGAATAAATGAAAAATAAAATTAATAAGACATACGAATCATTGTCATGGTCACACGAAAAACACGAAAAGAAGAGTAAGCTGTACGACATAAAAAACTGTAATTAAAGCTAAAGTAGATAAGGCTAAAGATCTCCGTAATATAGATCCACATAATAATGAAGATACATCTAGAAAGAAACTAACATTGTCTGCATAAATACAGGCAACCGTAAATATACATGCCAAGATACGAAGCCCTACAAAGATCTATCCATACCCTAAAGATCCGTAACATTTATTTGACTATTCAAAAACTCATATTATTCACCATATCTTTAAAAAGATACAAGTTTATCAAATAATGCATGATCTTTTGATCTCGTGATACAAGTTTATCAAATCATGCATAATCTTTTGATCTCATGATGAAAACTAAAAAAATATAGATAGGAAACCAACATTTTAGAAGGCTGTAATTATTTTCTTATGAAACAAGAACAACGACCCGTCTGCGTTGCGGGGCGAAAAATGACTTTAGAAAGTGTAAATGATCGGAATAATGCTTTATAAAGTGTAAAATTTTCAAAAGTTTAAGTGTGTGTTCCGTTTCCCGTTTTATAATGTTATATGTTTGGTAGCGTTAAGATTATTTGTTTCACCTATCAGTATTTTTATTTTAACAAATTGAACATTTTATTACTATAAAGTAAGTCCAGCTTTAAATCTTCGTTTCTAAGTTTTAGAATTTTTATTTTCAAACTTATTATGTCTTTCTATAGCCATTTAAACTCCACTATAATTAATTCAACCGGAGTCATTCGAACCAAATTATAATATACCCACATTTTTAATTGTCTACCGCTACTAGTTTAGAGTTATATCTTACAAAACTACTAGTTTAGAGTTATATCATTCACAATAATATAATCTTACAAAACTAATTAAGCTTTAGGCATTATTGGGGCATTATGGTGATGCTTTTCCTTTTTTGAATACGTACAAGCAACCCTTGTTAATTCGGCTTTTCTAAAAGAAGTTAAATTCTGGTAGCCATAAAGAGAAGAAGCATCCACAGCTATTTTCCAGCTGCAGTATAGGAAAAGGTTACTTCCTGTCTACTAGCTCTAGTTGAATACAAATTATATTATTTAAAGATGTTTACGGTTCGATTCGATGTAGTCTATATTTTACATGACCTCTTGGCCGAATCACCAACTAACATTTTGGGGAAATGAAAAACCAAACCCGACAGGTTGAGCGGATCAGCTAGACCAACAAGTTTTACCGATTTGATGGTGTAATAGTCCGGTGTTGACGGTCTCACTATTGCTTGACGATCTAAAATGCCATGTTTTTAAATTTTTTTCAAACTCATTAGTTCATAGTAAAATTTTAAAATGATAAAGATGACTCGTGATCATAATACATGTATATAACTATATAACAGTGAAGAAAAAAATATATAAATAGTAAAGGTTAAACTATCAGTTTTATTTACACGACTAGTTTCAAATTTCAAACCAAACACAACTATTAAAAGAGTTAACCCATAAACCAAATCAATAGGCTTGCTTCGGGTTAAACAGTTTAATCGGTTTCAGGAGTTAAAAAAACAAAAGTATAAACTGTTTAAAAACTTCAAAAACTCCCGTCAAACATGCGTCACGACTCCTCCCAATATCCCCATTGGAGCTGCTACTATCAATTTAAGCAAAATCCAACTTTATATTTTATTAAAGTTATTAACCCGTTTACTATAGGGACCGTTTGGCTAACGATTTAAAAATAATTTATTGGCTGATTAACTTTTTAAAAAGCTAATAAGTTAAAAATATTGAAAATTAACTCCAATAACATTTTTCATTTATCACTTTGAGTAAATGTTAGACATGATTGAATTTTTATTAGTTTTGAGAAAATCTAGCTTTTAGAAGTGCTTTTGACTTTTTTATGGTGCAACTACTGGTAATACTCTTGACTTAACCTTATATTCACATAATCCCAGTTTAGGTCATTGAGGTTGACTTGTGATGATAACCAATTTATCATAAAAGCTAATCCATACAGTTTTTTAACATTTTTCTCTTCAAAAAAACATATGACGTAAGTTAGTGAACACTTTTACCCAAAAACAATCAAATAATAAACACTCCCAAACTTACCTAATTATATTATATTCGTGGTGATTTAACTAATTAATAACGAAACAGCATGTCAAAAAGGGAACAGTCGCACATGGCAACAAGATTAAGACGGTATTGTGGGCGGTGGGTGATTTTTATTATATATTTGATCCGCGATTTACTCCCACCCATCTCACACCCATGCTTGTTTATGTTGCATGCAATTAAGACTGTAATTTTCAAATAAGAAAAAAGACAAATATACGTAATGTATTATCTTTAAGATCAAAATCGTCACATTTATATTTATAGTATGTTTAAGATTTAAATTCACGGTCTTTTTTTTAATTACAAAGGTATCATTTTATCACAAATTGTCCCCTTAAAGAGATACATAATATTTTCTACTATAAGTTATTTTAGAAAGTGTTTTTAACATACAATTCTAAAAAATAAAATATTACAAACACAGGCTCTTTAAAATCTACTTTTAAAATCATCTAATGTCTACGCTCTAAGATTTAAACATGCACAATTTAAATAAGGTGACGAACATATAATTAAACTAGGGCAAGAGACCGTACGTACATACTATTGACCCCAATAGGGTTGTCACCGAAAATTGATGAGAAAGTATAAAAGACTTGAACGAGCATAAAAATAAGTCCTAATATATAAAATTAGTAATTAGTATTATATTAGTGTTAAAAATATTTTTTTTTAAATTTTGATATATTATAACTCAAAATTACATGTTAACGAGAAGGGTACTTGCCACTCGTTGTGGTGGTGAGAGTGGCCGCCACCCCATGATATGACATAACCTTAAATATCAAAACATAAATAAAAGAATGCCATCGCAATACCTAATATCTTAGCAAGAAGGTAATCCAATATAAATAAAATAATAATACACACGTAAACACGTAAAAAAAAATAAGAAGGAAGAATAATAAAAAAAATAAAAATACAAAAGCAAATTTACAAAAGAAAAACAAATCAGAAAACAGAAAATGAGAATATTCTAAATTTAAATCTAAGACATTGAGGTTTTACCATATCCAATTTCCAAACATATTTATTTACAAATTTGATTGTCTTGTCTTTATATCTTTATACGTATATATACACGTACTAGGTTAGTAACCCGTGTAATACACGGGCTGAATAGAGAGTAATAGTATTTGAAAAATACAAAAGAAAAAGATATTGATAAAAAATTAGAAAATTATGATTGATATAAAATTCTTATAACATTAAAAAATTTATTATGTTTGATAAATTGTTGATTATTTTTCATAAAAGACTAAAATTATTGAGTAAATTAATAAAATCTACATTAAATTTATCAAAATTTTATTGTAAAATTTTAGTTTTGATAAAATTGGTAATTAATCTTAATTGATGATTACTAAATTGGTAATTGATTGTGAGCTTGACATGTAACGTTGATGATATGAACCATTTACAAATAAGACATTTGACAAAAATTTTATTACTTTATTAGAATTAAGATTTAAACCTATATAAAATAGGGGTTAGGTTCCACACAAAACCAAACATTATGTAAAAACTAAAAAACTTAAGCCTAAGGGACTGAAATTGAAAATATATATATAATATTCATTAAAAACACAGAGGGGCATAAATGGAAAATTGAAAAAAAATCACAAATCAAGCAAACAACTCTACACACCCCCCGTCAGCCTTGGTCAGCAGCATTCTCTAGCTCGCCGGTGAAGAACACAAGCTTAAGTTCATTCAGGTATTATTACGACAATGTTGCATGATGCAACATTACGACATTGTTGCATGATGCAACATTACCACAATGTTGCTTAAATGTCAGTTAATTTTTTCTCACATTGTTGCGCAACATTACGATAAATGTTGCATGTTGCAACATTACGACATTGTTGCATGATGCAACATTACGACAATGTTGCTTAAATGTCAGAGCATGATCAGAAACAGATTTGGAGAACCATCAGAGCTTTTGGCTGTGATTCCACACCATTTTTGATCGAAATCAATGGCTTAATCGAGCTAATTCACGTCGTTTGACTTTTACGGGTCAAAGTTCATACGTTTTGACCATAAAAAATTAGAGATTTATGTTGATATTTGGAGGTTCTCACTGGTCTGGTTAGTTTCAGCATCCAAATACGCATCCAACGAGCAAAAAATCATCGAGTTTTGTTCAGTTTGTGAATTTCCGATCATCTTCTTCGTTAAGCTAGTCGCCGGAATTTTTTTTAACCTCAACGAAACGTTACAACAATGGTGCTAGATTGATAGAGGTCGTTGAGACGAATCCAACGCAAGTTTCAGATTCCATTTTTGTTGGGTATATCTCGAGATATGGTGTTTTGAAGTTCGTTCAAGGCCACCGGAAAAATTTGTTGAGTCGCCGGAATCTGAATCGGAAATACGGGGGCTGGGCATCCCTGAAATATTTCAATGAGTTTTGTTGCGCAAAATGTCTAAAATACCCCCACTTAATTAGGTTTTTTGGTTTTTTCACTTTTATTAAGTTTTCCCCTGATCCTAACCCTATAAAATAGTAACCACATGTCATTCCATTTTCCGAACATGTATTTAACATATTCATTTTCCTAACATATTCATTTAGTTTAAAAATTTCTGATCCTACTTGAAGACTGGGCCTAAACAGTCACCACATGTCCTTGCCCAAAGTCGGCCCAACTCCCAAAATGAAAAAGAAAAATAAAAAAATCGTGTAAAGTGTGTGTTTGGGTAATGCCTCTCTTTTTAGCCGACTTTCATTCGCTTCTCGTTTTAACATGTTTGAAGAACGCATCTTCATTAAATTTGTGCATTACTTTACATAGCATAGTGTTACTAAGGTCTTCTTTCTTTTTGTTCTAAATAAATGGGTTCTCACGATACAAAGAAATCATAAACAATAATAATTTATGGAAAAATATGGATTTTAATAATATAAATTTTACCTTGTTGGTGGATGATAATACGAGTTTTGAAATTTCCTCACAATAATACGAGTTTTGTGAATATTGAATTCTAATGATACACCGTTAGTTTTCGACTAACGGTGTTAGTCTGTTGCTTACGTGACAGATGCCACATCAGGTGCCACACCGTCTACCTGGACGCTATAGGGTAAAAAAATACTCACCGGTGTCATGAGCATAATGTCTCCATCTCCATGTTATCTCCATTCTGATTGCTCTACTTCATTTAAATGATTAAAAGAAAAAAGCAAAAACAATAGTTGGGTAATAATGAGGGGGTTATGACTACACACTTTTAAGTCATACCCAGTCATACCCCTTGATGATATGGTTGCCACGTTACTCATAAGAGGGCTTACAAACCTTTCAACTTGTCAAACTTAAGGAAACGATTCTTTATTCAACACAAATCAAAACATCAAACCAAAAAACAGTTTACAAATCTCTCAACAACTTCAAATCTGACAAGAATGCTCTACTACATACTATCACTACGTTCTAACGGGAACAACTACTCATACATGAAGAAGAAATCAAGATGAAACCTTAGACCAGCGATGTAAGAACAAGAACTCTAATCTCATAAGATACTAGTGAATTTAGAGGGAATGTGAAGAGTATGTAAAAAGGTTCTCTAGGAAAAATTATAGTGTTTTTTTTTAATGCGTAACACACACTTTACCTTATAAATGGCTTATGACCGAACGGGTAAAATCCATGACCCGCATGTAATCCATGATCTGATCCATCTTTAACCTTTAACATTAAGCAGACTGGCCCCCATCTACAAGCTAAATGCAATTAGTTGCAAGTCAAGCCCATTTATCCAATCCGATGTTCGATGCAACTCATCAGTAACCCAACAACCGGTCCAACATATTAAAATAAAAACAAATATTAAACAATTGATATGATAAACAATATAATAATTAAATATCAGGGGCATTTGCATATCTCCCCCTCTAAAGTTGAGAAATTGCATATTTCCTCAAATCATGCTTTAAGAGCATTGTACATTATGCATTAAAAACTTGTTATGCTTTTATTCTTCTCCCAGCAAAACACGACTGAAAATTCCCTAAAGTTATAACCCCTCACTGGCCTCCAACCTCACATAACTTACTTTTGAACGTTTTTACATAAGAACGTTCATCCTCCCTCTCCACTTCACGTCATACTCTTTCTCATAATTCGATTGTTCGCCAATTTTCTTGAGCAAGCTATACTCAAGCCGGCTAGTGACTCCGACCATAATGAACCGTTTTCGACGAGGCCTCTGAGCCTCTGAGGCTCTGATTATAGCTTGGAATTTTTTGGATCTAAAATGCAAGACATGGGCCTCATGACTATTGGCCCATAAAATTCAGGCTTTTATAGTTTATACGATTAGTTGTGTCACTCGGGCCTTATTCGGTTAGCTTGTATATCCATGGTCCATAGTCCATAAGAACTTCAAAACAAAATGGTGCAATAGAACTAAAAGGTCACATAATTCACATCTTTAAAAAAAATTATTCAACCAATTATATATTGAGATGATATTATAGGTCAGATAAATATACATATAAAAAAACATGTTAAATCATGAAGATACCCATAATTTTTAGGAAATAACAGTTCTAATATGCTAGATACATAATCAAGTATATATATTTTTAAGTTTCTATATATAAAAGCATTTTCATTGACAAATTTATGCTTTGTTTAGACTCATGGTTTATAGAGATAGCCATTTGATCGTCGAAGGGTGTTTTTCGAGCCTCGCACCTTCGCTCATGTTCTATTTGTTAATATGTGTGTTGTAGCTTAGATCCAAATTTAAGAATGCTCGGTTCAAGCCTACAAGCGCGCAAGACTATCTAATAGATTCCGGTTAAGATTTATAGGATTGAAATATCATTAGTGATAGATCTATTAAAATGGTATTTCAGGGAGTTCAAAACAATAGAGATAATCGTACGTGAAGATAAAATTCAAAAAAAAAAAAATTTGAGATAAAAAATGTAAATGTACGTTTGCTACCCCTGAAAATCCGTGAGTTTTGTCTCTTGAGCAGTGACTAAACTAGCTTATGTCTAGGAGTAGCCCGTGCTACCACTTAAACTCGTGCACGTAGTGAATTCTTAAAAATATTTTTTTAATTGTATGTTTGCTACCCCTTAAAAAAATCGTGTTCCTAGCTTAAGTGGTTGAAGAGAGGCATCCAAAGACTTTATTAATGGGTTGGTTCAAGTCTCGACCGTAATTGGAGACCCAGATTGAGTCATGAGGTTTTCTCATCTATGGTTAGTTTCAGCCCGAGGGTGGTCTTTGGGTTGGGACCGAGTGGGACGGACAGATGTACGAGTTTCCCCGCCTTCAGGGACGTGCCAGCTTAGAGCCCTAAGGTCCTGTACTCAAAGAATGAAGATGACCGAGTCGTCGAGTGACCCAGTGACCCGTTAATAATTCAAATTTTCCGTTACAAAAAACGTTTTTGTCATTGATTTAGATTTATCCTTCAAATGGACCCAAATTCACATGATGGGTAATAAATTCACGGCTTATCCACAAATTCACATACATGTTGTTAGGTCAATGTTCCGATCCGTCCCTCCCCTGCCTCTTTAATTTCTAAGCTCAAATATCTTTTTCCTTTATTTTCTAAATGGTTTAAACTATATATTTTTTTTTGTCATTAGTAGGATTTTAAAAACTTACATCGTGAAAAAGAAACATTTTCATCGTCCTTTCCCTTATAAAATTAAACCTTGATTTTTCCCTAATTCAGATTTAGATCTGTAAATAAATTGATGATTACACATGTAAACCACTTTGCTTTCTTAATTATAGCCTTTTTATTTTATTATATATTATTTACTATTTATATTTATTTCTTGCTGTTCAAATTGTCAAATTCGGATTAGTCCACGTATTCTACCACCTCCAATCACGGAAAAAATAAAGTATCGTCTTGAAATGACGAAAATGACCTTGGGAAACAAGCACTAGCCAGTTTGAAGTGAGGGGTGATTCGGGTAATTTGAGTTGCATCTTCCTTCTGGCCTGACACTCGTGAAAACAATAATGGGGTGCACCAAACATGCTTCAACTGCTACTTAGATACTCAATTATTATTGCTGTTTATAAAATAAATAAAAAATAAAAAAAACTCAATTATTTTTCATTAAATTTCATCACCAATTCACCACTGCTTCCTCTGTGAAATAATTGCCCTTTGCAGGATTACGTACATATCATATATTTGTATCTACTGTTTATATGCATATAATTATATGCAATGGACAATATGGTTATATAATTTTCGGTGTTTCTGGATCCCATTAGACATTATGTTTTGATTATCTTTTATCGTTTTATTGGCTCTATTTTTTGAACGAAAAAAGATGAATTATAATTATAAAAAAAAAAACTAGTCAAATAGCTAGATTTCAAAACGAAACGACATTACAACGGTTAAATCGAAAAACAAAACGACACCATGACCCTGTCTAATTCGTGCATATTTCTCCTATTTTTGACCCATAAAAAATATAACTCCTTTGATTTTCCGAATATTTCCACCACCTCGTTCGGCGTGGGGGCTTTAGCTGGCTGAAGTCTTGGCCTAGTTATGTTAAGACTCGTTTCACGTTAAACCTAATTCCTTGTTTATATATTCTAGCAATCTAGCATTGAATTTGTCAATCTGATTTGAGCACAGAAAAATAGAAATCACTAGTTGCAGAGTGGACGTATGTCAGTTTAGATCGAACCATTATAAATTTTGTGTCTTCGGTTTCATCTTTGATTTTTTCAACTTCATGTGTGAGATATTAGTTTTGTTAATCTGCTTATCCACAGATTAATACACTATTACATCTTATCTATCTGGTTCTTAAATGGTGGTAGAGTTCAATTGGGTTCACGGGTATAGACCAATATGTCAAATTGTCAACCTTTGTGAGTTGACTAGATTGGATGATTGTTCTTGATCCCACTTCCTTCATCGTTGGCACAATATTCCACTACTACTTGAATATTTTTATTTTATTTTTTTAACCTTTTTAATTTTTTTTTAATTTTTTTTTGGTATCATTAATGGTCATGCTCACTTTGTTTGTTGTCTATTTCAAACACCCTCACACCCATTTACTCCTTCCATTTCACATTGAATTCTCTCCCATTTTGCTCATGAGTCTTCAAGCCACCACCATTTCTTATCTCTTTCTTCTTAATTTCTGGCTATTTTTTTGTTGCAGGTTTTGTTGCAGGTTTAGTGGGTCAGATAGCATTTAATCAGGCCGGTTGGTTATAAACCATAAACTCCCCATTTTGGTTTAATTTTGACACAATTTCAGATATCAAATGCAGACTCCAAAAACCAGGTTTTTTATTCATACATTTATTTATATATGTATTAGTTTTCACCTTTTCACAAAAGGTGTTAAGTTTTAACTTAGTTTGAATAATAATAACTTTGAATAGTGGTAGCACAAAGAGGTCTTCTGGATCTGAAGTTGGTCGGAGAATATCTCCGCGATCGGAATCATCATCAGCATCAGGGAGTGGCCGGAGCTCCGGTCGGGTTGTTCGGCAACTTAAGACATCCGGGCTTGAACCCGACCCGTCAGGAAGCCAATCAAGTAGTAGAACACCCAAAACTGCAAGTCCTAAAACCGTTGACCGCGTGTCGCCAAGAGGGCCCGTTACTGAGGTAAAATCTGTTGTTCTGATCGAATACATATATAACTTAATTTTTAATTTCACCGGTTATTTTGATTTTTATTTTATCGAAAATATTAACATTATTCTATATTTTATCAGTTATAACGATGTACTTTTACCATTCATAGTAACGTAAGTTATGAAAATATGTTTGTTGTTTATAACAATTTTCTATGTTAATTTTTGCTTATTTATAGTTTTTATTAGGGTTGACTGTTATATATGTATATATATAGATGGATTCAATTAAAACTAAAAATAATTTGAAATACTATTGCGAACCATTTTATTATCACCGTATAGCTTAAGGCAATGAGATCAAACTTAAAAAAAAAAAGTCATTACTTGATTCATCAGTGATAAAACTTAAAAAAAAGAAAGTTTCAATATGAATTGAACGGAATAATAGTAAAAAATAATCAAGTTTAAATATTAAATGTTATTTTGCTTTGAGCAATAAAATATTAAAAAGGATAGGTTGATTTAAACAAGAAAACGGAGCGAGGTGGAATTAAAAAAAAAATTTTCCACTTAACGGGAGCCCAAAAAAAAAAAACCCTACATAAAAACAAAAAAAAAAACTAAAATTTTTCCACTTCACGTATGGGTTTAAGGGATGACACGTGCCACCCGAGGACCTTAACTAGGTCCGCCCCTACGAACAAGCCAACCTTGACTCAAGCTCGACCCGCATCCAAACCGAAAAGGCCAACTTCAAATGAGTTTTTTTTTCTTTTCCAAGTGCACTTTGAGCCATCAGCTTTTTAGAAGTTCAGGTTTGAATGGTTCAAATTAAAATTGTTCACGTTTCATTAATGTATTTCATTTCGTAAACTAGCGTCTCTTCTCGGACCAGTGGTAACAACTTTCTTATCATATCAACTAATAACTATAATAATATTAAACTATTGACTTTGAATCCTAAATGTGAACAAATTGGTGTTTCTTTCTTTTGGTAGTTATAAAACTACTAACTTTCGGTTTAAATGTTGAATGGAAGTTGCGGAAGAATCGTCCAGGAAGAATTGTCGAACTCGAAACTCAAGTTACTCAACTCGAGGATGCTTTGAGGACAGTTAAGGATCAACTAATCGTGTCGGAATCATGGAAAAAACAAGCCAAAATAGATGCCGAAGAGTCGAGAAATGAGCTTTTAGCCTTGAGTTTAAGGCTTGAAGAGTCGCAAAAGCTTTTAGATCGGCCATCTTCCAACGACACGCATGTAAGATCTCATTCTGTGAACTATATTCATGTCTTGGTTATAGGGGTGTTCATAAACCGTTGAAAAACTGATCGAACCGTCAAATCAGAGAAAGTCAGCTGGTTCGGCCGGTTTAAGATTTATACGACTTGGCTTTGACGGTTTGACAGTTTAACAGCTAACTAACCGTTTTGAACTTGAAATCGGTCAAGTTAACCGAACTCGTAGAAAATATAAAATTTTGTCTAAACATAGAACCCTCAAAACCAGCCGGCTTGGCCAACCCATCTAGCCAGACCGATTTGGTTTTTCGTTTCTTGAAACTACATTTAGCAGTTTAACTCACAATTTTCGTCAAATTCGATATATTTCGTGACAGAATGAACACAATGATGATCAATCAGCAAGTAAATCCAATCTCAGCACCATCCCAAAACCGAGCTTAGCTGATTCAGCTGCACTGGCTGCTGCATTACTGGAGATTGACCAACTAAAAGTCAAACTCGACACAACAAGTGAATCAGAAGCTACAAAAACCAAACAAGCAGAATCAGCAGAAACAGAGGTACATATTTTGAAAGAAAACATGGCTGAAACACTTTCAGTCATGAAGGAAATGAAGAACCAGCTTGAAGATTGCAAAGTTTCAGAATCTCGAGCCCAGGCTTTCGCAACTGAAACTTTGTTACAACTCGAAACCGCTAAAAAGAACATGGAGTCCCTCAGTTTAAACAGTGATGCATATAATGCAATGGTTTTGGAGTTGGAACAAACGAGGGCGCGTGTATGTTCGTTAGAAGGGATGGTTGAGAGAATGAAGAAAACGGGTCAAGAAAGTGAATCGGATATGAGATTCAATGAAGAACAAGCTAGTCAAACAGTGGAGTTGACTGCTGAACTGAAGAAGTCAAAGGAAGATATTGAGGAGTTGAAGGCTAATCTGATGGATAAAGAGACTGAATTGCAATGTGTTGTTGAGGAGAACGATGATCTGAACGCGAAGTTGGCGAGTTTGATCGCGGGTATACAAGAAAACGAGTCGGAACAAGAAATCAAAGGTTTAAAGTCAAAGCTGACTGGTTTAGAGACGGAATTGAGCGAGAAGTCTGACGAAAACGAGAAGCTTAAACAAGAAATCGAAAAGCTGACAAGTCTAGAGATCGAATTACACAAAAAGTCAGACGAAAACGAGAATCTCAAACTCGAAATCCATAGAACGAAGGGTGTTGTGGAGGAGTCAAAACAAGATGTCAACAGTCTAAAGTCAAAGCTTACTATTCTAGAGAGTGAAGTATTTGAAAAGTCAGATGAAAATGAGAAGCTAAAACTGGAAATCAAGAAAATGGATGATGTTACTAAAGCGGTGAAGACAAATAACTGTGAATTGGATGAAGAATTGAGAAAGTTAAAACTGCAGATGGGTCAATGGCGGAAGGCGGCCGAGGTGGCTACTGCCATGCTTTGTGATGAAAACAGCGATAACAACGGTCGGTTGGTGGCGGATAGAGCATGGTCGATGGGTCATTATAGCCCCCGGAAAAAGATGGATACGGGTTCACCTTATAGTATGGAGATTGATAATGATAATGACGATGATAATGATGAAGGAAACTTATCAAAGAAAAATGGTAATATGCTTAAAAGGATTGGGGTGTTGTGGAAGAAACCACAAAACAAATGATCATATGATAACTTTAATCATATTTGTTACTTTCTTATGTAACAATATTTGTAATTCTTTAAAGAACAAAAAACCAAATTTGCAATTTCTTGTTATTTCAAGTGATTTGTAGTTTTGTAAGTAAATCTTTTTACTTCATATTTTTTTAACTTCATATCTATAAGCTACAAGTACAAGTCATAATATCTGGATTGTAATCCAGAACCACTATGTGAACAAATTTGATAGGAACCGGTTAGGAATGACCCAAACCGTAGGGTTTAACAAGTTTGTACCTAGGGGCATAAACGAGCTAAATTGAGCCTAACACCTACTTGAACTTGACTCATTTGTATTTTCTAGAGCTTGAGAACAAGTTTGGCTCGGTTCAAGCCTATTTTTTAGAGATCGACCTAGGCTCATAAACAAATGTTAAGGATCGAGATCAGCTGGCCTCTGCTCGATCTAATTTGCTGAAGAGCTTAAACGAGCTAAGCTCGGCTCTAGTCCATTGATGTAAGCATAAATGATAAATGCTTGATTCAAGCTCGAACAATTCGATTATTTTAATGATATAATATTTCAGTTTCAAACATTTGTTGTTGCAACAAATCAATGAACCATATAAATTAACATACAAATATTTCAGTTGCAAACATTTTAATCATTTGTTTCATTAAGGTACTCTTCGACATATATGTTAACTAGTTTTATACCCGTCCCTTGCCCAGATATTTCAATGTAATAAAATAATCAAGCGATATATATTATATATAATTTTGATAAACAATATAATATTTTTAACAAAATATATCTATTTCTAACTTCTACTCTGTTACAATTGATTTAATTAAGCTATTTCAAAGATGTTAAAGGTAATGCTCAAATATGTTTTTTTTAACACTACTACTCAAATATGTAATAAAATTTCAATAAGTAGAGAAGAATACATATGACCTTCAGTTATTCTGAGAAAATATGCCTGAAATCCACTGATTGTACTCATCCATTCTTATTATAAATGAGCTTGAAGAAGGGGAGCCTCCTCCACCATATACCTGTGTATTTGAAAAAGTCAAACAAATTGACTTGAAAAAGTCAAACAAACTGACATGAAAGGGTTCACTTCGGTTTTGTAAATGTATGTAACGAAAACCGAACAGCTGTGGTTGGTGATCGACAAAATTAAAACCCAGCCATTGGTTTCCAATTTTCTTCCATAATTTCTAATTTGTTTTTTGGGTTATGGCTCAATTAATGAGTTAAATTTTCTACTCAGCCCTAAACAAGTATATTAAAAAAGAAATATTACTGATGGAAAGAAACTAACTGAATACTCTATTTTCATGCATACCTTTGCAATTACAGATGTATCAGTACAACCATCTACACTCCTTAAGCACATTTTGAGATTCTTCCCTTGCATGTAAATAACCGCGCCAATAGGCCTGAGGTTATATATCATATATGCCAAGTCACTACCATATTTATGCAAAGAATTCTAACCAGGACAAATATTTAAGTTCACAAAAGATGGAAATTAACATATAAAAACATATAATGTAAGTTTGAGACTTGAATAGAACTTTGAAATACCTCAAACCAGCTGCTTCACTCTTCTTGCTGAGTTCCTTGCCAACTATATCACTTAAATTCGAATTTCCATCGATCCTGACACCCTAAAAAATGAAAACGGGTCGTCCATCAGAACACCAACATAAAAACTATCCGCAGAATTAATATAAATCATCAGGATTGACTAGATTAATTAAGAATGAACAATAACATACCAAACATTCCCCATATAATCCTCTGCCCAGCCTAACTTTATACACCTTTTCAAGATATTTAGTTGCTGCACTGTGTCGGCTAGCCATGTAAGCACTTCCAATTGCAACCAAATTCGTGACACTAATCTTCATCAACTGTTTACAAATATGACTCGAGCTAAGTGAAGTTTATATTCATATAATAAAGGGTCAAAACATAATTAATTAATAAATGTATTTATTAAGGGTGATAGTTTATAGAGAGCATAACTAATCTTCATCAACTGTTTACAAATATGACTCGAGCTAGTGAAGTTTATATTCATATAATAAAGGTTCAAAACATAATTAATTGATAAATGATATTTTTAAGGGTGATAATTTATAGAGAGCATAAAACCTGTTCAAACATGTGTGGATTTGTGATGCAATTCAACTTTGAACGCCAATTAGATAAGCCGATATTGAATTCTTTGATATCTGGCAAGGTCCATAGCCGAAGATCTGCATCCTCAATGTACTTAAGGACCATTTCCATTCTTTCTTGATCTTCAATGTTTAATAGACTTGCAGGCACCTGGTTACAAAAATACGTAAACTTGGAAACAAAATTTGTAAAAGAATCATGAAATAACAAAGTAACGCCTGATTTACTTGAACTTTTTTTTCAGATGTATGTTGTTTTGAAATGGCCTGATGACAAGTGAGGTTTTTTTGGTTGAGTTTGACTTTAAGTTCTTTTGAAATATGTTTTGTTTGTTGAAGACCTAAGGTGAGGTAGCGACCACCTCACCTAGCGACATCAATAGCAAAAAAGAAAAATCTCATTTCTCGCCCGAATGTTACAGATTATAGCTGACTAAAAAGAATCCTACTGGTCATCAGTCATCATCCACTTTCAAAGCAACTTCCTTCTAAAGAATTCTGATTTACTTACATTATTGCACTTCATTTCTGATAGTTTTGCACAAAAATAGTCATATGCAGCAGAGGAACTGTTCTTCTCCAAATTGAGTTGAAGTGAGAGATTGCCGTAACAATGCTCATACTTATGGATATCAACCAGTGTGGTTTTCCTGTGATCAAATCCTATTACCCTAAATGTTACAAAAATCAATCAGAGAATGAAGCGAAATGAAATGAGAAATATTACATATGAACAAACCCAAATCAAGAAACTAAAATACATACTGGCATGACGTTCTTCTTGAAAGCTCAGCTGCAAATCCTTTGGGGCCAAAAAAATCAAGAAAATAACATTTCTCAAGTCCATCAATATACAAATCTTCAACCCTGTTTAAGATATGGTAATCCAAAGGTATGATTTTGATTCATTTGAAAACGAAACTTCTAAGATTCAGCTGAGAATGTTAAATTGCTTTACCTGAAGGGTACGACAGATGAGAAAGGCAAGATGAGGCATGGGAGATTGAGGTGGCGGTGAAAGATGTGAGCAAATAGAGCTGAGAACGCTCCGGAAAACGAAGGGTAATTGTAGAGAACAAGGTTTCGTGTACCTTGTTCGCGAGCTTTGGTTAGTAATTCCAGTGCGGCATTTGATCGAAAACCTTGTGTGCGTGCTGAAGTTCTTGCTAGAAAACAAGAGGTTGAACTCCAATTCTTACTTATGAACGAAATGGAGTGATTCCAGTGCAACATTTCAATTGAATCTTATGCAAGGGTTGTTCTTCATAAGGGAGGTTATCGGTTGTGACCAATTTCAACAATCAGGATTAATAACAGAAAGCGGTTACTTACGTGATTGAGATGATTGATTTTCACCTCCTTCCTTGTGTTGGATTTAGAGTCATGCCTAGCATTGGGCTAACCATATTAGTTTCACACTTTCACCAGCTTTTTCCCTCAATATGCACCTAAAACAAAAATTACAAAGACCATTAAGGGCATTAATGGATTAATAATCAAATGAGCTTATGAAAACGAAACAAGGAAATGTAAACTAAAAGATTAAACATCAAGAATTCGATTTGTTGATTTGCATCAGGATTGAAAACATTGCAACAAAGGTTAAAAGTTAAAACAACTGTATCTAATTACTTAAAATGGAATCAAAATGTAAGTCAAACTAGTATGGCTAGTCAAACATCATCAGTACAGGCCTAAATTGCTACTTACAAAAGCATACAAACAGAGTGCAAAATCAAAATATAAATGTGGAGGAGGTATTCTTCTCTATAGCAATAGATATAAACAAAAACTCGCTGAAACTGACTCAAAAGGAGGTATTCTTCACTATAGCAAAGGTATTCTTCAACAGTCTCGGATAGCAAAAACGTTCATTCAGTTGATTAACACACTAATTGTTCAACGGCTCCTTTTAGGTCTAAAATGATAATTAACAAAATGAAAAGTAGTCACAAAACTGTTTCAAGTTTCAACAGAGTGCGCATCAAAAGTAGATTCGAGGCTTCTGATACTGGAATTGAATTAGGAGAAAGTAGGAAATTACCAGAAACGGGCGACGATGGGTGGTGTACTGGTGTCCGATGAACTGATTAGCCGACGATGCGTTCGAGCGATGGATGAATCGATGATTTTAGTGTAAAAGATTTAGGGTAAAATAGTAAAATCACAAGCGTAACAGCAAACTTCAAACCCAGTTACCCGGAGTTATATGACAAAAATATCATTCATGACATCCGTGAAACGCTCACAGTGGAATAACCGAGACGATTTATGTTATACTATCCTCGGAGAAACTCACCCAACTGATGGTAAAGCCGGGTGTCTCATGGCTCGAACTCATGACCTATTGGTCAATGAGTCACATATCATAGACGATATACCACTAGGAGAAATCCGAGGGACTTTGTGCTTTTAGTTACTTTTGGATTTATGGAGTTTATACAAGTGGGTAAAATCTACAAGGCTTAATTTACTTACTTATGGTTGTGAAGCTTTGACTTAGAACGAGTTATATTTTAGGGTTCGAGCTCTGGCTCGTTCGGAATTTTTATGATCTGATATCGAGTAGCTTATGATCCCTCTTGATTCGTTTACACCCCTACCTGTAACACTATACTTTGAAACTAACTTTTAAAATGGTCAAACGCACATGAAAACTGATTTTGAGCCCAAACTGGTTCTAACTAGGGGTAAGCAAAAGCTGAACCATAACCGAAAACCGAACCACAACTAAAAAATATTAACCGAAATTAATCGATCCGTCGGTTATGGTTAAGTGTATCTTAATAACTGGATCATTGGTTATGGTTACACTTAATTACCCTTGGTTAACCGAAACTGAATCGAACCTTCTAATTTTCAATTATTGTGAGCATATTTTTATGTATTTATGTGTATCCGGATATTTTCAGCCAGTGAATCCATATGTATCTTACGAGTGAATCCCCTTACAATGATTCACTTTAGCTTAGCTGGTAAGGCGCCAAAGTTATACAGCCGAGATCCCTTGTTCAATTCCCATAGGCGTCCTTTTTTAGCCATTTTTTTCCTCTTTTACTTATTTTTTTTTAATGGACACCCTTATTAGGGTTTTAAACAAATCTCGCTTTGCCACTGTCGCTCCCTCTCCAGACCCTCCTTCAATTCGTCGCTCCCTCCAAACCCTCCTTCAATTCCTTCCGGCCTTCCCCCAAATCAGTCGATCCCTCCAACCTCGTCCCCTGGCCTCCTGGCACCTGCCCTCCGGCCGTCGTTTTGCCACTGTCACAGCACGAGTTTGCTGCAATAAAGGCCCTTCTGCGAATCTGTATGCTTCGATTTGTACTTTAATTTGATTCCGATTTAGTCAATGATTCGTTGTGGTTGATATTCGTATATTTGCACGATTATACATACATGTGTTTCTGTTTCTGTGCCTTTTTATCATTACTGTTTGTTGATTGTAAATTAGGGAATTTGTAGAAATCATAGGCTCTGATCTTGCTTTCATTTTTGAAAGCATTGATTTAAATTAGGGAATTTGTAGACATGTCTTCCCTATAGAATCTAGTATACGTCCCTTGATTGAAAATTTCTACATCTCATTGTAGAGCTGTTATCCAAAGTTGTTGCTATCTTCTCATTGTAAAACTCAAGTCTTACATTTGTTTGTTGAATTATGAATAGGTAAAATGACTATTGTTTGTTGAATTATGAATAGGTAAAATGAGTATTGAAAGGTTTTTGACAAGAACACCATCAAACATTGCTTGTTTTGCTACTTGTTTTCGGGAAAAGATCATAATGATGCATTTGTGACTGAAGGGGTTCGGTGTTGGCAAAGGAAACAAAGGTTAGATATTCATGTTTGTTCCGTAATTTCTAATGACAGTATTTTGATTTATTATCGTATCTTATATTTGTATTGTTATTAACCTTAACCGACCTGACCCGACCAAACCGATTTTTTTTATATTTAATTGGTAGAATTCCGACCGCCAAAAAAAAAGTGAACCCAGTAAAAAAAATTCCTGGATCCGCCACTGACCGAACTAATGGTTATGGTTATGGTAGAGGCCATAACTTAACCACAAATGACTTTGCACACACCTAGTTCTGACAATCTTGACCCATTATAGACCAGCTTAAAACCGAAACCAGTTCATGCTAAGACCCGCTGTAAGCGCCTCTATATATAGTCGTATACGGCGACCACACACCGTTCCATTTTCGTGGGCCTATAAGTGAGTACGTTGACTTAGAGATGTTAATAAGCTGATATGGAATCTAAAACTAGTTTCAAACCAGATTAGATCCCTCCAATTGTTACGCTTTAACCAAACTCGACCCTCAGTTTTGAAATCAGTTTCTAGTCATGTACTTCTAAACCGCTTTCAACCCGATTAATTCGAACCCAACCAACGTAAACCCCATTTAAAAGTCGATCCGATGTAAACTCGGATTAGTTTCCTTACAAAAACCGGTTTCAACATGAACATTAAACGGGCCCGAACCGGTTTTAGAAAGTACCCACATGTGCAGTTTATTAGTTTGTACTTTGTGGGTTTATACTTTATTGCGTGCTAATGGATTCCATATATGATGTGCTTTTGTGGGCCAAGAAGGCTGTACTGTAGGCCTGTAAATGGTTTATAGTTTAACATGATGGGCCGAGAGCTAACTTATTATAATAATTAAATTCTGTTTATTTAAATGGTTGCCCTTATTGGCTTATTGTTAGTTAATTATTTTTGGCCAAACTAAATGCTTTTAATCGATTATTGAGCTAGACATAATTAATTTGTGAAATGACTTGTGTTTTAGTGGTATTGATGATGATATGAGACCAGTTGACTGAGAAGTCACTAGTTCGATCCTTGAGCCCTCTGGGTTTTACCACCCGGCTGTTCACGGAGGTGAATTTTTCCTGAGATGGACTCGACTGATGGCACGGGTTACCAGCACGGCTTGTACTCGTAGCGTGTCATGGGTAACACCATTATGCCATATGTTCACCCCTAAGTGGTCTGGTTAAAGGTCAATGCCATTAAAAAAAATCTATTTGACACTTAATTTTTACGTAATATACAACTTCATTTTTCAAAGATAAAGCATCTTGATGGGTCAATGGATCAACATGACTTGCTACGTGGTTTTGGGTCGCTTTGTGCGCCTACAACATAGTCTTAACATACTCAACACGTTGTAATGTAACATTTTTTTGAAACGATAGTTGATTTAAGTTTTCCCTTTTGATTGACGCCTGAGTGAGGCTGGTTACAAATTTCTTTGCGAGTTTCGCTATCGTATGCATGTTTAATAACTCATAGTTCGAAACTTTCATGATATTAACAAGAAAAATGCTCATTCATAATCAACCTGTATAAATTCAAGTTGATAAGAAAACCATAGGAAGTAACATAACCCAGCCGTCCTTTGTGAATCCACATATAAAAGCCTATCAATTCATGTTTTTATTGTTTCATTAGATCAACTGTGTTTGGCGCGCCATAAGATAGCTTTTTGACGTATCAAACGGGGCTTTTTTTTAAAGCTAGTTTTTTAAAGAGCCCCGTTTGGTAACGTCAAAAGCTAGCTTATAAGCTGAAAAGCTAGTTGGAGTAGCGTTTCAACTAGCTTTTATAATATTTCCAGCTTTACATTTTCTCTAACTTATAAATAAATACATTTATTTACATTTATGACATGTACTTTCATGTCATTTTATATTTTTCAACTAGTTTATCCGCTAGTTTTTATCAAATGTTATTTTTTATCAGCTAGCTTATCAGTTAGCTTATCAGCTAGTGCGCCAAACACAACCTGGGTTGCATTAAATTTAATGTAACATTTTATTACGTATTGCAATTTTTTATGTGGATTCACAAAGGACGGCTAAGTATGAGATACATTTTTACAACCGACTACAAGATTGATAAGAGCATGCGGCATACTTAGGTGGGTTGATGGCATGAGTCTAGGTGGCACCAAACTCACACGTGAAACATCATCCCGCCTAGGCGTGGGTTGGTGGCGTAAGTTTGTAATGTTCGAATTACAATGGGGGTCTGATGTGTGTGTCTTGTTCCATGTGTATCATTACTTGTACTCAACTCACACGACAACTTATGGACTCATACCTCGTTTATGTGAATTGATGTGTGAGTCTTGTCACTATCACATAGCAGACTCATACCAACAAACTCACACCGATATATTTCATACCCTAATACCAAAATACCTTCCACATCCATGTCATGGTCATCAAGTTTTTAAGATCTTTTTGTACCATCAATGTGATTAGTTTTTGTTTTGAACTGACGTAACATCATATGACGTCATCATGGAGTTAGGTCTAAAGCTTTTAAGTCGATTTTATTATTTCCATTCTTATGGGGTATAGATGTTATCTATTAAACATATAGACATATAGTTCATGATAACAAGTGAAAATAATTAACAATCATGGTTGTAAATAAATAAACATTTAATTATTGATAACCATATTATTAATCTTGAGAATTAAATTTAGTATAATAGTTTTAATTATTTTCGAGAATTATGCTTAATAAGACTCATATAATTATTTGGTATGGTGGTTGTATAATCATCTCCTCCCATGTGCTCTAGCCACTATGTGTGGGTTTGGCAAAGGTGATGTGCGTTGTTACTCTGAGTTCAATTAAAAACTATTATCTCTAATAAAAACTAGATTTGGGTGTGATTTTCATAGAAGACGGTAATTTAATATCATTTATTATATAGAGTGGATAAAGTAGTAAAAGTTGGTTAGTTTTCTTAAGCTAAACGTAGTGGGCGTAAGCCTTATATGGTGCTACTTATAGTGTCCTAACACCGTCTCTCATAGCGTCTCAATATCGCCCTTCATAGCGTCCTGAGGTAAAAAAACGGTAGCTTGTTAGGGCCATAGCACCTGTAAAAATGTTGAAACCAAAAAGCTATTCGTTGAGGGCTAGTTTATGTTTAAAAAAAAACACTTTTGTTCAATATAAATACACACACAAAACACTCACCTTTTTACCATTCAACTCTTCAATTTCTCTACCACTTTTATAAAAACATAAGTACATAACCACTAAAAATATATGCCCCCCAGAAGAACACCAATTGAACGCGATCTTGCTGCAGCAAACAAGCAGTTGATGATTGATTATTTTGTTGATGCTCCAGCCTACCACAACCCAGAAACGTTCTTTATACGGTTCTGGACGACTAAACATATGTTCTTACGTATAACTAATGATTTGGAAGAACGATATACTTATTTTCAACAAAGATGTGAAAGAAGAGGAAAACTATGATTCACCTCTATTCAAAAGTGTACCTTGGCGTTACGCGTTTTGGTGTACATTACCACAACTGACATCAACGACGAGTACTTAAAATGACCGAAAAGAGGACGAGAGCCACGTTGGAACATTTCACTAGAGGGATCATTTATTTTCATAATTGCTTCATTTATTAAATAATGTTTCGTTTTTATTTATATTTATATATTTTTTAAATGAATACATGACATATACGGGCCAAGTTATTTACGAAAGCCGACGTCGAATGATCTGCAGCTTATATATGACCGGCATATGGAAGTACATGGTTTACCCGGCATATGAAAGTACATGGTTTATCCGACATGTTCGTCCATTTATAGTTGAAAATGAAGCTGAAGATGACGTCACGATGATGATGAACATAGCAATGAAAATGAAGATGACGATCCCGACGACGGTTAGTTTTTTTCTAGCTTTTAATGAAACTATGTTAGTTTATTTATTTCTTTAAATTAAAAAAAACAATAATTTTGTAATCATTAAAGTTGGACTTTATGACTACACACCTTAAATTCATAAAACCCCGTAACTGGACTCACAACCCATGCAAAGGCTTTATGACTACATATAGTCTTAGAACGAATAATCCAGGCTAACATTTAAGAGTGAGGGTGTTTTAATAAGAGCGAAAACAGGAGGATGACGTGGGTAAAAAGACAAGCCGAAACACCCCTTATGTCTACAGCTTGAGCTCGAGGAGGGGAGAGTTCAGGTCCTGGTTACTGATGAAATCTTTGCATAACGCTTGTAATATTTTAAAAGAGAAACATCGAATTAAATTTACGTATAACCAATCTGTAAAACATTTTTTACACACTTTTCACCTACTTTTTCCTACAAACATGACGGCGACCAAGATGTGAACAGCAAAAATACAATCATCATCTAACGATCCTATGCATCAAAACAAATGGGAATGAATCTGATGACCCGTGACAACGAGTTGAATTCTTAAGATAACCTTTTATGTTTTCCGGCAAACTCCTATATATAAGGGTAGGCGGAGTGCTTGCCGAATGGCTCGGCATGGAGGGCGACACCAATGATGCCGAATCGACATCCATACCGCCATCATCGGCATCATAGCTTCGGCATATTTCAATTGATTTTCGGCGGGACGATGCCGACCCATACCGAGGAGAAGAGACCGTTCAACGGTCATATTTTGGACCCCCTACCAAATCATGCCTTAGGCAAGCATACCCCCTACCAAATCATCAAATCTACATCAATCTTCTCTCTCCTGTTGGCATCACATCATTGATTAGAATTTCATGCCTAAAGCATGCTTTAAATGAGCATACCTCCCACCCTAAGCCCCAATAAGTACAATAGCGTAAGTAATAAGTTCTTTCAAACAACAAACACCTACTTTGAAGATAAGTAAGAAATGGTAGATCTTGCTTTCGACTCACCATCGGAAGAGCAACCGCAATCCGGTCTCGTTATCTAGAATGGTAGTAGTAGGAAGAACCCAATAGCAAATGATAGGGCTGACAAATCGTGTCAGACACGACCTGTTAAGACACAACACGATAAGACACGGCACGATTGGTCTCAAACACGAACACGACACGAATACTTTTCGTGTCTAGTTTTCAAAACACGAACACGACCTGTATTTTAACGGGTCGACACGATAAAACCTGTTTAGACACGAAATTTTAACTAATTGACAGTCGACACGATAAAACCTGTTTCACTACATGTTTAGACACGAACACGACCTGTATTATAACGGGTTTAAGAATTGAGAGATGTATGAGTGTATGTTATGACAGAAATGGAATAGAATTTTGAGAGACGTCACCTAATAATCTAATTCTAATATATCTTTAAGATATTATTTAAAAAATATATATATTATTAAAATATAAACGTGTCTTAACAGGTTAACAGGTTTCGACTTGTTAAGACACGAAAATTAACAGGTGTTAACATGTCGACCTGTTAACGACACGAAACCTGTTAAGCCCAAACACGAAACCTGTTAAAATTGTCGTGCTTCGTGTCGTGTTTTTGTGTCTGTGTCAAAATTTCCAGCCCTAGCAAATGACCATGAAGAGGTCGTACATACGAAGGACTAGACTCACATCTTTCTAGGGAGGGATGCAAGAATGCTCGAGTGAAATCCTAGAAAGTAGGAACTCACTCAAATACAGAATGGGTTGTTAATTACTTAGAATAAATGATTAAGACACCCAATGTTTTTTTCTGAGACACAAAAAGTTTGTGAAAATGCATTCTTTTTAGCTCTTTTGTCGATAAGTTTTGTGTTTGAACATTCTCTTTCTCTTAAAAGGAGTGAAGAAGATTGAATATCAAATGCTTAAATCAAAATAACTCATTCTTTTAAAACCAAAAACAAATAAAGGTTGGATGGTTTTTGGAAACGAGTGGTCGTTTATTATGTGAAAGTAGGTGGACCACGAGACTTTACCATCCACTAAGAGAATTTAAAATGAAGGAACACGTTGTTGGAATTTTGGGGGAAAACTAGTGGAAAATCAGTTTTTCACTAAGTGTGGAAATCAGTTTTTCACCAACTTTGGACATAAATAAAACACAGATAACATAGGTTGTTGCATATGTATTTTCTAGGTTTGTATAGTACGTTGTGAGGGCTTTCCAACGCACAAAACCACGACCAAATCCGAGCTCGTATGAATGAGATATCGAGGCTCAAAGTTGAGGTCTCGCAGCAGTGAAAACAATGAAAATAAGAGAGAAAATTCTAAGTATAGAATGTCGAGTCATCCCACATTGGTTGGGGTGAAAGAGGTTTATTTTCCAATGAATCCTTCCATTGATTATTAAGGATATATATAACAATTACATGCCAATCTATTCTAGGAAATAATTACACAATAATAAGAGATCCTAACTAATTGCAATACAAATCAATTCAAATCTCTAAATATAATACAATATACTATTACACCCCCGCAGTTGAAGCGGGAGGTTGACGGATGCTGAGACTGGATCTGAAGTCCTCGAATAGAACACGTGGCAGACCCTTCGTGAAGATGTCTGCAATTTGAAAACGTGAAGGGACATGTAAGATACGAACTTTGCCGCGATGAACCTGTTCACGTATGAAATGAATATCCAACTCTATATGTTTCGTGCGCTGATGTTGAACATGATTGCCGGATAAGAAAATAGCGCTTATGTTGTCACAGTAAACCAGAGAAGCGCGAGACAGTGGCTGTCGAAGTTCAAGTAGTAGATTACGAAGCCAGCAGAGTTCGGCGACAAGATTAGCAATGCCCCATATTCTGCTTCGGCACTGGAACGGGAGATGGTGGTCTGTCGTTTGGACGACCATGACAAAAGGTTGTCTCCAAAGTACACACAATAGCCGGAGGTGGAGCGACGAGTGTCCGGGCACCCAGCCCAATCGGCATCAGTGTAGGCAAGAAGTGTGGGAGCCGACGAGGCCTGGAGTGTTAAACCAAAAGAGAGAGTGCCCTGTAAGTACCTCAGAATGCGCTTCAAAGCATTCCAATGATCAAAGTGAGGGGCATGCATATACATGCATACCTGTTGAACCGCATAGGTGATGTCGGGCCGAGTAAAGGTCAAGTATTGTAGGGCTCCGGCAAGGCTCCGGTATAGGGTCGGGTTATCGAACGCGGGTCCAGCAGAGGCACTAAGTTTTGGGTTTGTGTCAACCGGAGTGCCGACCGGTTTGCATGTCTGCATAGCGGCTCGAGCAATAATATCCCGAGCATAGTTCTCCTGAGATAGAAACATAGTATCACCTGTACGAGTCACCGAGATCCCAAGAAAGAAGCTGAGTGGTCCTAAGTCTTTCATAGCAAATTCTGCGGAAAGATGCTGGAGCAGATGTATGCGTAGACTCTCGGAAGAGGTGGTGAGTATAATGTCGTCGACATAGATAAGGAGGTAAGCAGTGGCCGACCCTTGCTGAAGAATAAACAAGGAGTTGTCACATCGACTTTGTGAGAAACCAAGTGTGGTGACGAAGTCGGTGAACCGTTGGTACCACGCCCTGGGAGCTTGCTTGAGACCATATAGAGACTTTTTGAGCAAGCAAACATGATCGGGATAATCCGGGTGTCGAAACCCCATAGGCTGATACATGTAGACGGTTTCATGGAGATTCCCATGAAGGAACGCATTGGACACATCCAGTTGGTTAATCGCCCACGATTTTGAGAGGGCAAGAGCCAAGACCGTGCGAATAGTAGCGGGCTTTACCACCGGGCTGAAGGTGTCTCCACAATCAATGCCAACCTGTTGTGTCCTGCCATCACAAACCAAACGTGCCTTGTACCTCTCAAGGGTACCATTAGAATGAAATTTATGTTTAAATAACCATAGACTACGAATCACGTGCATATTATCTTGGCGAGGTACCAACTCCCAAGTCTTATTTTTAAGAAGAGCATTATACTCGTCAGTCATGGCGTCCTTCCACTCGGGTGAGGACAAGGCATCTTTAGGGTTGCGAGGGATAGGAGCAAGGGAGGTCGTGTGAAGGTTGAATGGTTGTTTTGGTTTGGTTATTCCGGACATAGACCGGGTTCGCATGGTACGGAGAGGAGGGGCGGGGGAGGAGGGGGTACCATGGTGTTGGTCATTAGGGGGAATTATGGGTGAGGGGGGCTGATTGGAAGTGGGGAGAGGCTGAGCATTTGTTACGACGGGATCAGGAGGGTGAGGAAATATTGGGGTGATTGTTGTTGGGCCGGTTTGTGAAGGTGGAGTTGGGCTAGATGGTGAAGGTGGGAATTGTTGTTGGGTGGGGCCGTGGATAGTAGAGTCCACGTAAGGCCAAAGGAGGGGATTAAAGGGAGGGGTCAGGAAGTCATAGGATTGAAGGGAGGGACTAGGTGAAGTGATTTTGTAAGGGAAAATGGTTTCATCAAACTTGACGTGTCGAGAAATAATAATTTTGTTGGTGGCTAGATCTAGACATTTGTAGCCACGGTGATTGGAGGGATAGCCAAGAAAGAGGCATGGAATGGATCGGGGTTCAAGTTTGTGAATGGTGGTGGAGGGGAGTAGTGGATAGCAAAGACACCCGAAAACGCGTAGATGATCGTAGTCGGGCGTACGGTGATAGAGAAGAGAAGTGGGAGTTTTATACGAGCGGGTTTTGGCGGGTAGAATATTTAGGATATAGGTGGCCGTCGCTAAGGCATGATGCCAAAACGTGTTAGGTAAGGAGGCGTGCGATAGAAGAGTTCGAACCACATTATTTATGGATCGAATGGTGCGCTCGGCCTTACCATTTTGGGAGGAGGTGTGAGGGCATGAGAAGCGAAAGGACATCCCATTTTGTTTGCAAAATTGTTCAAACGACGAGTTAACATATTCTTTCCCGTTGTCACATTGAAACTGTTTAATTTTAGATTCAAATTGGGTGGCCACATGATTATAAAAGTTGGTGAATGCTGGGAAAACTTGTGATTTCGTCGCTAAAGGTATAGTCCATAAGAAATTCGTGAAGTCATCAATGAATAATATATAGTAACGGTGACCGTTGGAACTCAAAATTGGAGAGGTCCAAAGGTCACTATGAATTATGTCAAATGGCTTACACGTAAAAGAGACAGAACTATAAAATGGCAAACGAATACTTTTACCGAAAACACAAGATTGACAAACGTCTTTATTAATATTCCCATAAGAAATAGAACAAGTGTTTTTAAGATTATGCAATAAAGTAGGTCCCGGGTGACCGAGGCGTTGATGCCAAAGTTGATGTGATGTAGCAGAGAAGGCGGAAGGAGACTTTATTTGTTGAAGAAGACTGGGATGAAGGGGATAGAGGTCACCCGAGCTGTTGCATCTAAGTATGGGCTTCCTTGTCTTGAGATCCTTCACAAGAAAACCAAGGGGGTCAAATTCTATAGAAATTAAATTGTCTTTTGTGAGGCGTCGAATAGAAATAGGATTTTTGACAAGATGAGGTGCGAGAAGAATATGGTTTAATTGTAATGGTGGGAAAGGAGGTGGGAGGGTGTGGTTACCTTGTCCCGTCACGGGAATGGTCGAGCCATTTCCGACAGTTATATTTCGTAAAATGCTAGTATTAAAAACAGACGAGAGGATACCTGCATTATTTGTCATGTGATTTGTTGCGCCCGAGTCCATGTACCAGTTGGAGTCCGGTGGATAGAGCGACATGGTGTGAAGAGCTTGCTCGAGATCGGTCGGTGTATAGTCTGCCAAGTGAGCTTGAGGAGGCGTCCCATGTGTGGGCTGAGAAGAGGGACGAGGTCCAAGAAGGCCAGCGGCTGGGCTTGGGGCAGGCCCAACAGTTGGATAGGGGCAGGGCCCAATGGAGGGAGTCTGGGCTTGATTCATGGATCGCTGAAGGAGGTTCAGGAGGGGGCAGCCCACGCAAGTGTTTGAGGGGACCAACTTTGCGTGGGATTTGCACTGTTTGTGTAGGTGCGCCTATTCCGAGTTCCCGACCGATTGCGAGCCTGACCTTGAGACCGACTATTATTGCTACGAGGGCGCTGCGACGCATTAGCCGAGACCGAAGAGGAGGCGGCGGAGGCCAGAAGGGCCGAGCCGGCGGCCTGCGCGCTATGTAAAGCTTGGGTCGCCTTACGAGTTTCTTCGAGGAGCAACTTCGAGCGAGCATCGTAGAAGTCAGGGAGGGGATCGCTTTGCTGAAGAAACATGGCGATCCCTTCATATTGCTCGTTGAGACCAGATATCATCTGGAGAACAAGACGATGATTGCTTACGGGGGAATCAACGTTGGCCAATTGATCCGAGAGGGACTTGAGTTCCTGACAATAAGCAGACATGTTCGGGAACTGATCAAGACGAGTGTTGGTGAGCTTTTGATCCAGTTGGAGAGCCCGAGAAGTCTTGTTATTGTGGAAAATGTTGGCGAGGGCGGTCCACGCCTCATAGGCGGTGGTATCCTTTTTCATGACATTGGTGAGGAGTTCGAGAGAGATGGAGCCGTAGATCCATGTAAGGACCACGGCGTCCAATCGAACCCAGTCAGCCGCCTCCTTTTCATGGGCGGTTTTACCGGCATCATCGGTAGGAACGGGTTTGGCAGCGGGTTTAGGCAAAAGGTGGTCATAGACCAAGTATGCCCGGCAATGGATCTTGAACAATTCAGACCAAGACCCATATTGGTTGGAGCCGGATTCAAGGGCAAAGGGTAGGATGTTCTTGACGTTGCTCACGGTGCATGCGGGATGGATTTTTGAATCCATGGCAAGAAAAGGAGAATGGAAGATTAAAGGGAGAAGGTGGCAGGGAAGAAAAAAAAACGTGAGGGAGTAAGAGTTTTAGGTTAGGATCGATGGTAGGAATGATACCATGAAAGAGGTTTATTTTCCAATGAATCCTTCCATTGATTATTAAGGATATATATAACAATTACATGCCAATCTATTCTAGGAAATAATTACACAATAATAAGAGATCCTAACTAATTGCAATACAAATCAATTCAAATCTCTAAATATAATACAATATACTATTATGGGGGATGAAACCAAAAGTGGTTTATAAGGTGGTAACCTTACTAACTATTGTTTTCTTGAGTAGGACACATCCCTTGGACCTTGAGGGGTCACACTCGCACGCGTGGCGTAGGCGCAATATGGCGCTTTGATGGCGCACTTTGCAATTCGCATGGCCTCGAGCCGCCTTATTGTTTTTTAGCTCAAGCGAAAAGGTTCAAGAAGAAGACTGAGCAAGTGTGGTTTAGCCGGATGGTTGGAACGGAAGGTCAAGCGGAGTGTAGAGTTGAACCGAAAAACAGGTTCGAGCGGAACCAGTTCAGCCGGAAGGTGGTTTAAAAAGACCTGTGTTGTTCGGGCGGAACCTGGGTTCAACCGGATACAACTGTCACACGTGATTCAGTCGGAAATCACTACAAGAGCGTGTTTTGTGCCAAATCATGAAATTTCGCGTTAATTAAAAATCATTTTGCATTAAGTACGTTTAATATAAAGTTTGACTACGAATTATTTCTGATTGCTTCTCACGCCTCAATACACTAGAATTCACAGAATTCTTACTCTCTCTCTCAACTCTCTCATCTCCTCTCAAGAATTTATTCTAATCTTCATCTTATTCTTCAAGGACATCAAGGTAGTTTCGGGCTTTGAGTTGTCCCGGCCGTATAATCGGTTTAGGTGATTGTACACTGGGAAACAAAATCGGGAAACAAAACCGGTTCTTCAGTAAATCCAAAATTTGTTTTAAGGGACTCAGGTTTTAACCCGAAGTCTTCACCAAGGTTTCCCAAATTTGTTTCTCAGTTCATTAAAATGTTTAAACTTTGTTTTATATTACAAAATTTAATATAAGTTTCAAGGTTTCATTTCATTTCCAAACCTTTTTCAACCTTCTGTTCAAAATTTAATTTTTCATTAATTCATGTTTAGTGGTTTCACTCCCCATTTGTCTATTTCATTGTTTAATTTACTATTCCGTGTAAACTCTTTTAGAATGTTTGTATTGTTGCATTCCTTCTAAACGTACTGTAATTTTCTTTCCATTTCTTTTATATTGTATTTCTTTATTTTATTCCTTGTAATCGTATTAGTAAAAGTAGATTTCTTTTCAAATGTATTATAATAGACTAGGTTAGTAACCCGTGTAATACACGGGCTGAATAGAGAGTAATAATATCTGATAAATACAAAAGAAAAAAATAATGATCAATAAACTTGAAAATTATGATTGATATAAAATTCTTATAACATTTAATATTAATAAAATTTACATTAATTTGTATCAAAATTTTAAAACAATATTTTAATTTTGATAAAATTGGTAATTAATATTAATTGATGATTACTAAATTGGTAATTGATTGTGAGCTTGACATGTGGCGATAATGATGTGGACCATTTATAAGTGTGACATGTGGCAAAAATTTTATTGCTTTATTAGTATTAAGATTAGGTTATTTTCTTTATTGTAATCGCACACAATAAAAAATTTATTTTATTTTAAATCCACGAACGAGTTTCCTACACATGCGAATGGACATCAACAATTTTAACATCAATTACAATACCATGTTTAACAAATAACGATCATCGTCAAATGAAGATATAATACATGAGATTTCCTATTTCATCTAAATAAATCTTGAGTTTATTATGAAGAATATTAAAATTTGAGGGGCCTCATCGTTTTTTCTAGTAAAATTGTATGTTTTTAAGTGTAATTAGCAAGCTTTTAGTGGGGGCCAGTGACCGCTCTAAACCCCAAATGAATCTGCCCCTATGCGTACCCGTTGCTCTTTCAACTAGGGGGAGGGGGTGTCAAGATCCACCTATTCGACGACTTGGTTGCTGTAGGATTGGAAATGGGAGTTTGAAAACGACTGTTGCTGTAAAAGTTAGTGTTTGACGAAAAGCATCAAAATTTTGACACGCTCCAAAATTTTGAAACTTGGTGGCATCTTGAGAATATGAATCGGCTCCACTAACCTTTACCTTACATTTTTACGTCTATGATCATTTGAATATGAAGTTTACGAAATTTTAACTAAAGATGTGTTTATAGAGATAAAATAGATAAAAGGTGTGTCAAATCTAGTTAAAATGTTTGATGAATATAGATGATTAATTTTTTTTTTGAACAGCAAACATTATATTAAAACAAAAGCGGGAGAAACCGAACCTAGCAAGACGCTAAGCCGGCCCAAACAACCCTTACACCATACACATATTTCCCCAATCCACTCTTTTCCTACCTCTATTGTTACACCATAATTCACACAAGCTTTTCACATTACACATAACTTTGCTAATAGCTGAAGGCCTCCTTTGGAAAATAACCTCGTTCCGCTCCTTCCATAAGCACCAACATGTCACGTAAATCACCGCTTGTATGAGACCTCTCCTGCACACTGGAATACCTTCCGACTCATGAATCCTAACAATGTCGTCGAGAGAAAACGCCAAAAGAGACGGGAGCTTCAACCAATCCATAACCCCCTGCCAAACAATCGTAGAGAACATGCAGCCGGTAAATAAATGCGAAACCGACTCGTCCCCATCCTCACATAACCGACATCCCACCGACCCTACCGGAACCCCACGATGCGCCAAGGCATCCAACGTAGGAATTCGACCCCTATGAGCCCTCCACAAGAAGGCATTGACCTTCAAAGGAACCAAGTTGCACCATGGCATGGGTTTGCCCAAGCTCCCACCTTGCGCCTGCCCAATCCTCTTCCTGATTCCTTTGGCCGAGAAATCAGACCCAGACGCCCCCAACCACCTCCACTGTCCATTCAAGCATATCATTAAATTTTCTAAGTTAACCTCCTTCTCCCTTAACACCTTATGCACCGATGCCACATTTTTCCAAACCCCCGTAACCGAAGCTTTGCACGGAAACACCTCCTCCCTGCCTTGAACCACATGGATAGCCCGAATGACACGGGCCCAAAGAGAATCACCCTCCGTTTTAAGCCGCCATAGCCATTTACTTAGGAGGCTCAAATTAAAAGACTCCAAATCCACCAAACCTAAGCCACCTTTATCTTTATCCAAACAAAATTTGATCTTTTAATATATTAAAAATAGTCATTGCGGGTAGGGGCCATTTTTTACTACCTTTCCGCTCTTAAGCTAAAAATGATAAACCATTATACTTTGAGAGGGAAGACTAAGATGAAAACCCCTTATCCGACCCCAAGGTACACTCTTTACTCTAGTGAATATTAAATATGTAATAACTAGATGTTGAAGCGTGTGCTGCTGCGCATTTCCGTTTGTATAACTTACGATATTTCATTAAGAATTTGTGTAGAAGCTAAAATGAGTCAATGATGTAAAAGTAAACTAAAGTCTAAAACCAAAGCAAAAACTCTTTAAAAAACTATTTAAACTTACAGAACAATTCTAAGAAAGATTTAAAAATTATATGACATCATTCAAATGGTATGAAATAAAGTTAAAATTAAACCAAAAAGACGTTTTATGAAAAGAATTTTGAAAACAATGAAAACTTAAAAAAAATTGGTACCTACTGTTCCTTAATGTTGTATTTTGTTTAATAAATTAATTAATATGTTAAAATGAGGTATGGAATATATAAGAAAATAAAATTTAAACAATCGCTTCTTTTCCAATTATTTTACGAATCATCTTCAATAAATAATGCTAAATATTATTAAAAATAATCAATAGAATATTGTACATCAATGAGACAAAATCTGTGGACAAAATCGACCAATAAAATAATTGTTGGGGGGTTTACGTACAGATTGAAATGGGGATTTGGTACGCTCACTGACACCAATCTTCTCACGCTTAAATCTTTCATTTTGTCTTCACATACATCGATTTTGATTTTCTCTATATTTAATGTTAGTGCGTTTTTTTTTTGGACATCTAAGTTTCATTTAAAATCATTTTACACAACATTAGTTTATTTTTCTTAATTATAATATAACTTTACCAAAAATCTCGCAAATAAAAAAATAATTGTATTGTCATAACGCAACATAAAAAAGTGAAAATGAAAAATGAGCACAGAACGACGTTAAAAAAGTTAAATTATTGTAAGTAAACCGCAAATACAAAAAAGATACATAATAATGTTAAAATTATAAACCGAACGCTCAAAGTATTGAGCTTATGACCTAAAAATAATGTTACACGATTGTATCCGTTACACCACAAACTTATATGCTAAACTCGTCACGTTCGGAGAAAACAGAAAACAAAAAAATAAAAAGAAAAACAGTAAAAATATAAAAATGAGTACTTTAGTAAAGAACAAAGCAATTTTTTTTTACCGCAGCTACTGTAATAAAGAAGAAACACCATTTAGAAAACATGTGTAAAGACACAATCTATTTTAAGATAAACTCATAAACATAAATTGTTCATTTTTACTGTTCAAATTTTTACTGTTCAAATTTTGCTGTACCCTTTGAAAAAGAGCCAATTCTATTACTTCATCTGTTGTTTGGTTTCTGCTATACAGATTTCTTTTTCAATTGAATATTTTGTAATACGTTTTTATATTAATTCCTACTTGTCACACAAAGAAATAATGAAGTTTCTTCCTAGAATTAATTGGTTAAATCTATCATAAACAAAACCTATATAACATAAGATTTTACATTCTGATTAATTAATTAATTATATGTAAATACGTAGAAGCACGAACGGGTCACAGGTGAGCATCTTGGGGACTAGTTTGAAAAAAACCGATAAACCGACCCAGACAGATCCAAAGCACAAAAACCGGTCCGGTAAATTTAGCCTGGCCGGGTCCAATCCTTTGAACCAAAGTCACATCAAATGAGAACAATTGGTCATGTCCTAAACAACATATGCCGTATTAATGTTCTTAGATTGGGAAACAAAAACTGGTTCTTAACTGTCAAACATAAACAAACAAACAAACAAATTTAGTTAAAAAGAAAGTACATAAATCTATCCTCCCCTCATCCAAACCAAAATATTTTAAAAACTAAAATTCTCCTGAACTACCATTAATTGAACAACAACACCACAAAGATCATATAGAGTTCTAACTTCTACTTCAACTACATGAGAGGGCTGTTTATGAGTCCTTGCCAATTTGTCGAGCCGATACCGTTCCATCCTCCGATAATCGACCTCCCCGATTCGACCTCATGAACCATGTTGTTCCCTTGATCTCCTCCACCCGCGCCCATCTGCCATGGAAATCCCCATAATACCCCTCCTGATCTGCCCTCCCCAACTTGCTCGCCTGACCGCATCATGTTGCACGCTTCTTGCTTCACCGTCGTCATTGCCACCGAAGTTGTGGTCGCACCACAACCGATTTCTTGACCTTGATGATTATGGTCATGGAACATTGGGTTCATCAAGTTTTGATCTTGATCTTGATTTGTGCCCATATTATTGCTCAAACCCATCAAGCTTCCCACACCACCCATGTCCCCATTTCCAAGATTATACAACCCGTTATCAAAACCGCTAAGCGGGTGGTTCGTGTGGTTCGGGTTCTCGAGAAACCCACCCCGGACCGCATGATCAAGAAACCCAAGTTGGTGTTGGTGGTGTTGGTCCCCATTCCCATTCCCATTCCCATTCCCACCACCCAAATGATGCTCATTGTGGTCAAAGTGGTCAAACCCACCCATGGTCCCATTTGCCTGGCTTTGGAGCCTAGCAAAAGCAAGTGAGAGATCAGTGCAGGCTGAGTCATATGGCAAGTGAGGTAGGCCTGCAAGCAGGTGATTATTTGAACCACCAGAAGAGATGATATTGAGTTGATGTTGGTGAATAAGTTGGTGGTGATCTTGAACCCCTTTGATCTTTGAAAGTGCAGAGCAAGATGACGAGTTTGATGACGTGGCGGATGATGATCCAGATGATGATCTCTTGTTCTTCCTGCACCCTCCTCCCACTGGAACATTTCTTAGGGTTCCTCCTTTTGTCCAATACCTCCTGCAGGATTTGCAGAAGTATCTTGGCTGTGTGAGACTGTAGTTATTGTAGTAACAGAATTTGGTGTTGCTTGAATCACATCTTGGGCATTTTAATGCTTCTTCTGGTGGCCTTGGTTTTTTGTCTTGTTGGGCTTTTGTGCAAACCAACATGCTCTCTAGGGTTTGTGAAGACATATGGTCCTATTAACACAAATTCACATCAAAATCAATCAGATCTCTGAATCTAACAAGAAGCAATTTTGAGATGAAATTAGCTCTATATGTTCAAATTCGGTAACGAATTTGAACATTACAGAATCATAACCGATTGTTACGCAAAAAATCGAACGAAAATACGAAACCTCAACTAAGTGGTTCAATTAACAATTTCCTTTCATAAACACCGACGAAGTTCAATTAAGGCAGAACTTGTTGCCTGTTTGCCTTCTATTTCCTTGTAAACAGGATTTAGTAAGCAATTAAGGCACCGATTAAGAAATCGAGTGATCAAACTATGAAATTGCTTATTAATCTCTGCATTTGATTTTCCCCTTTCGATGCAGTGAGACTGCACCGAAAGGAGAAAATCAAGCAGATTAGTTCATATGAACCCTAATTGCGAAAAAAATTCAACCATTCGGTTTAAATCTACTCAAGTTATCATGAAGATTAAGAAAAGTGAAGAAGATTTAGACATATAGTAGTGTATATATATATGTATATATACCTGCTGGTGATGATGGTGGAGGCCTGAAACATCCATTTCCACTTCCATGAACAGTTGTTTTTGAGTGTTTCTGTGTGTGAGATGGAGATGAAAGAGTGAAGAAGATTAAAGGAGTTTTTTTTCTAAGTTCAAAGATATGAGGAGAGAGAAAGTTAGAGAGAGAGAGAAGTGAGCTTCATGCAAGGTAAATATGGTTAAGGGTACCGGCTGCGTGTATATATATACACACGAACATATACGTACATAGTGTCTGAATATATAGATTTTGTTTTGTGAGTTGTGTACTTGTGTGTATGCATATAATGGAGACAATTATATGTTGTGACTTGACTCATCGACTTCAAGTTTGTTTAAATATATTAATGTTAATGTTAATATATTAATATATTAATTTGTTGATTATTTTATAAAAAAGTAAAGCCAATATAGGATCCATGGATATTAAATAAAATAAACTAAGTTTTAAGGATATGTAGTGTATTCTAAAATGTATTATTTATTTATTCGTGTACGTATAGTTCTCAATGGGAGTAGATCATCATAGTTTGTCAAATTAACATAATTATTTTTTATTAATAAAGTAATAACCCGAGAAAAAAATTTGAAGTATTGTCAAGCAGGGGCATGAGAATTGAGATCATTATTCATTACTACATAATGTGTTACTCCTAATTAGTCAGCGACTATAAGTCAGCTGTTTGAAGTTGGAAAACTAGATTTTACTATATGAACGTTGTTATGAGGATAACGTGAGTATATAAATTATAGTTGTATTGTTAAAGTGCAACATAAAGAAAACGAAAATAAAAAAAAGACAACGGAACAACATTAAAATTAGAAGTCTGGTTAAATATAATACTAAAAATAATTGGATATCTAAATGCAATAGTATTAAATTAAAACTAAAGCCAAGTTTCTTGTAGTGAAAAGCTTTAAAAATGATTTAGAATTAATAAAAAAAAATACTAATAAAAGTTGTGACGTGAACTACACAAAAAGGGAAACTTAAATGCAAGAGTTCGAAACATAAAAAAAAGACTAAAATAACGCGTTAAAAACACTAAATAATTAAAAAAAACAAATAAAAGGTGATTTTTATAAAAATTGCCACACGGCATCCACCGGTGGAGCCATGTGGACCAATCATGTTATTTCATTATTTAATTTTAATTTAAGAAATAATTCTTACAATACCTTTAAAATTCTTAATTGTTGTTATTTAATAATAATAAATTAAAGGCTTAATGGAGTTGTATCAACTACAAAAACTATAGACAAAAACTATAGACATGCTTAAATTAATTGTATAATAAGCAATGAAAAAGAACACAAGTTTTATTTTTATATATAGGTGGGTAATATTAATTCACTCTTATTAGCTATAAAATAGTATATGGTAGGACCATATGACATAGGTGCCGAAACAATATTGTGGTCCTTTAATTTCTCAACAAGTATACGAGTTTGATACGAGTTTCTATGTTTTATGACGTTTTTTTTTTATCATGAATCAGTTTTTATTCTGTTGATAGATAGTCATGTTGATTCGTGTTGTGTTTTCTTAGCCTATGATTCTTTTAGATAGGCGAATATAGAGTGAAATTATAATAAAACTAAAAATTTTGATGGCTAATTTACAAGTATATATACAACCATATATGCATTATCCATAATCTTCTAATGGTTATATGTTAAAGAAAATATTTTATTTGATGGATTTTTTTTTAAAAAAAAACATAAAGATATTAACTTAAGATACAACTACTCTTTGCTCATCCACACCTATGCCACCACCACCACCCATAATCCACCATCACATTGGGGTCATGTATTTGCCATCTTTCATTTTGCTGACTCTATTTCTCTTTTTAGTTTTTCTATATTGGGACATCTACAATCATATGTCACTATTTAATGACACGAAAAATATGTTGGCTTGATTTACTTGTATACAAAATTAGCTAATATTAGTTAAAAAGATTCATTTCTATTACTTGAAAATTAATAAGGTTGTACTCATTTTCACTAAATAAGCTAAGGAGGTATGTTTTGTACCATGCTATCAATAGGACTATTAAAATAATAGTTCTTGTTAACTAAATAGGTGTTTAATACAAAGACAATTTTAATTAACAAACTATGAAAAACCGTAACACTTGAATCCAATGCTATAAATGTAATACCCAAGATGGTTTTTAAGACAAAACTTAGTATATTAGAATCAGTTTCTTTAGTATTCTATGATGTTTAAAATCAGTAGTATTCTATGAAGTTTGTATAAAACTTGTTATTAAACAAACAAATGAAGTAGATCCAACTTTATGAAAAATTAACATTCCATCTTTTAAGACAACTTTGAAAATCTAAATACTATTTCAACTTTAAAAGAAATACAGTATTTCCATGATAAGATAATGTAAGAAAGGGTGAATGGGAGTAATGTGAATGGATAGAAGGTTTGAGACATTGACTATACCTTCCTTTCATCTTACTTCAACAAATATTCTTTCACATCTTAATAGTTAATATTTTATAATAGGGAGAGTGTGGAGGGCCCTCTTTGCTTGTTTGCCCTATGATGTAGACCTTGTTTGATAATGGCAATGCCTCCACTCAATAATATATTGATATGTTTAAAAATAGATTGTATTATTGCGCTCATCAAATAACCTAAATTATTTTTTGCTTGATAGTGATTTTCTTTTAGTTTTAGTTTTTTTATATTATCATTTGAACAAATCAAAATATTATAGGTATTTATTCTGGTATAAGATTTTTTTTAAACAGTGAAAAACATTTTTTAAATGGTTATATGACCGCTTTAGAAAATGACATTGTAAAAAAGTATCGTATTATTTGAAGCTGTTTAAAAAACATCTCTATAAAATAAGTTGATCCTCAATCGCTTTAAAAGAGCGATAGATATTTTTCATATTTTTATTTTATGAACTGATGAAAAAATTAATTACACAAAACCGCTAAAAAAAGCTCTTAAATTTTATTCTAAACCGCTTCAAATTAATTTTCGTAAAAAATATTTTATTGAAATTGCTATCCATACAACTAATTCACGCATTTCCAGTCAATTCACATCGGCCTGTCCAAGCCAAAAGAAAAAAAAAACATTTATTTAAATTGTATCCACTAATTTTTTCTTAATATTATATGTTTTTATTAACTATTTTTAGAAAGGACGTTATATAATAACATACTTTTATTCTTGAAACATATCTATATATATTTTTTTTATCTCGATATGCACTAAAAATTCAAATAAGTTGTTATAGTTAATATTGGCGATATAGTTATCATAATGTATAGTATGTTTAGACTTTAGTGACCAAAGAAAAAGAAACAAGAAAAACAGCAAGCATGACATAGCAACCATCATAGCAAGTTGATGGAAAATTAAATGACCTTATTGAAATGAAGAAAGTAGTTGTGCCATATTAGAACAAAACTAAAACTATTTTTTAACCAGAAAGAGTATGGAATTAACCAGAATTGGTACTGATGCTACAGTCTCCGGAAGCGTCACATACACCACCATAAGCGTCACATATACACCATGAAAATGTGACTTCCTTGAAACATGATTCTTCTACAAAACCCAACACAGTGGTGAGGGAGAGAAAGAGATAAATGACACACTGAGTTGGCTCACGAGCATACCGACAAGAGAAGAGATAAGTCACGATATCCTGAATGAGTCACTAAGTCCACAACAACTTGCATTAATCAGTGCCACAGAACCAAGTCCTCATAATTGAGTGTTCGGGGTAAGTATTTCTCAAACCCATGAGTATGATGAAGCTAGTGAAACTCATGAGCTTGTCAATGAAATTAACAGAGCCAATCGAAGCACAATAGGACAAGCAAATGAAGCCACTGTCGAGAGGTGCACCCTACCACCGAGAGTCAACCGTGGTATCCCTTCGAGACATTATACACCAGAACGGAAATCTAGAGGCTCCAGGTTTCCCATGGTTAATCTAGCCAAAAGAAACTTAACAAAATATGCCAAAGCCTTCGAGTGAGCATTTATGCTGAACAAATCCCAGATTGCGCTGAGAAGCCTTGAAGTCATTGATTTGGAGAAATGCAATGAATTTAGAGATGGGTGCACTGATAAAGAATGATAAGTGGGAAAAGTGCAATCTTCCATCGGGGAAAGAAACTTGTTGGGTGTCGTTGGGCTTCTCAAACAAACACAAACCATATGAAACCATCAAAACGTATAAATCACGAATAGTTGCAAAAGGATACACTCAGACATATGGGATAGATTATTCAGAGACTTTATCTCTAGTTTCTAAAATCGACATAATCAAAGTCCTTTTTTTGTAGCAACTATCAAAGACTAGTCGCTTCATCAATTTGATGTGACAAATGCACTTCTACATGGTGAGTTAAAGAAAGAAGTTTACATGGAAGCACCACCTGGGTTTACAGAAGAATTCAAGACAAAGGAAGTTTGTAAGTTAAAGAAACCTCTCTATGGCCTCAAATAGTCTCCTCGAGCATGGTTTGGAAGAATCATCATAGCAAGGAAGAAATATGGTTTCGTACAAAGCAACTTGGATCACACTCTTTTTTCTTAAAAAAAGACGTAAGCTGATAACCTGTCTAATCATATGTGTCGATGATATAACCATTATAGAAGATGATGATGAAGAAATCAACAAAGCTAAGAGATATTTTGTTCTTAAAGTTTGAAATGAAAGACTTGGAAAAACTTAAGCACTTTCTTGGCATTGAAGTCCTAAGGTCAATATATGGGATCTCCATATGTCAAAAGAAGCAATGTTAGATCTTCCGGCAGTAGGGCTGAGTATCGGGTCGACCCGGACCAGAATCAGACCGAACCCACGAACCCGTGAAACCGTGAACCTCTTAAAATCTGAACCGAAACTGCGAATTGTGAAATCGGTTCGGGTCGGTTCGATTTCATGGGTTGGGTTAGCGGTTCTTGAAGTTGTGGACCGCGAAATCTGATGCTTGGACATGTTTGGTATTTGATAATTTCAATGGACCA
Organism: Deinandra increscens subsp. villosa; assembly: GCA_039602395.1. NCBI lineage: Eukaryota > Viridiplantae > Streptophyta > Magnoliopsida > Asterales > Asteraceae > Deinandra > Deinandra increscens. The sequence goes on from JBCNJP010000003.1 coordinate 5,651,444, forward strand.
ATTAAACCCGTGAAATCTAATGAAATTATGAGTGATTATTTCAAATTTTGAACCCCCCCAATAGTCTAATGAAATAATGAAGTCGTTTACGTATATTCACTAGTAGTCAAGAAGTAATCCTTTATTTATCACCTGCGATGAAGCCATATGAAATAATGAAGTTAATTCCAGAAAAGCACACGTAAATACATGAATGTAAATCTAATGGAGGCTAAAAACGGATACATGTAGATTTGATTGTCGATGGAGTCCTAGAGTGGAAAGATCGAATAACTTGGAAGGAGGGAGATTTGATTGTCGGCCTTTTGGAGGAGATTTTGAGAAGATTAGAAACGTTAAACGTCAAACATGATTATACCCAGATTACATGAGTAGGGCCTAGTAGGATTAGGGTAGCTCATTAAAAGTTAAAACTAATTAATAATTATAAATTTTAAGTTTTAAATTATAAATGAAAACCGGTTTCGCGGTTCCTAATAGGTTTTGGACCGGACCGACCCGGAACTGCCAAAAGGTTAAATGGAAAACCGTGAACCGGCTCGCTAATTAGTTTCGCGGGTTTCACGGGCCGGTTCTAGCAGGTCTGTCGAGTTTCGCAGGTCCGAACCGGATTTTGCTCACCCATATCTGGCAGAAACAGAGATGCTTAACTACAAACCCGCAAAAACCCTCATGATGATGAATCACAAACTCCACATGATAAAGGGAGCAGAAGCAGCCAACAAAGAAAGATACCAGAAGTTAGTAGGCAAGCTAATCTATCTCTCACATACTAAGCCTGATATAACCTAGCTAGTAGGGGTTGTCAGCCAATTCATGCACCGGCCTCAATTAACACGTATGGAGGCGACATGGAGGATTATTAGATATCTCAAATAAACTATCCGTCATGGGGTTTTCTTCAAACCAAACCGACACTTAGAGATCCAAGCATATACTGACGTAGACTCGACAGGAGACAAAAGGAATCGAAGACCAACATTAGGGTATTTCATCCTAGTAGGAGGAAATCTTGTCACATGGAGAAGCATAAAGCAAAAGTTTGTTGCTCTATCTAGCGCTGAGGCAAAATTCAGAGGAATAGAACGTGGTCTTGCCGATGTTTTGTGGATACATAAACTATTAACGGAGAATGGATTTCTCCCAACACAGGCTTGCAGAATTATGTGTGACAATGAAGCATCAATCCAAATCTCAGAGAACCCTGTTCAGCATGATCGCACCAAACATGTGGAAGTTGATCGACACTTTATCAAGAAAAAGCTAGAAGCCGGAATTGTTGAGCTCCCATTCGCTCGGTCGGAAGACTAACTAGCAGACATATAAACCAAGGTTGTTAACGGAAGAATGTTCTGTAATTGTCTGGCCAAGTTGAATATCGGAAATCCCACTATTCAACTTGAGGTGGAGTATTAGAAAAAGGAAAAATTGGGATAGGAGAAATCAAACTACATCATTTCCCTTCCATACATAGGGTCAAAGACAACTTTTCTACAACTAATTCACCACTTGTTTCCAGCCATTTACTTCCATGGTTAGTCATTGTGTTTAATATAAATTCGTTGTAATCGGTTCTTTGTAGATACACAAAAACAATTTAATACAATAACTTTCTCTGTGGCTCTGAACATCATTTGAAATCACTTAGCCTAAACGATAATCTTCCATACCTTGAAACACCAATATGCTATTAATAGAAAATTTAACAAGATTTGGCTCACTGCTTTTGATACAAACTAGCATTGCTATATATAGAGAAAATTACTGACAGTTTAGCGACGAACGGGCTGTCCGAAAGCTTAGCCACATAAAATACGAAATCCAACCTGATAAAAGGTGATGGTACATTGGTTAATCAGTCTCGGATCACCGATGGGTTGTTAATTCGTCGATTAATTTGTGACGGGTTACCAACGAGCCTTTAAATCTTTTTCTAACAAAATACTAAAAAATGTTGTCACAAATCCGTTGATGTATTTTCGATGACTAAATCTATCGAAAATTTTCCGTGGAGGAAAACATATATAGTTTTCTTTTCTAATAGTGTCATGTTGTTTTGATTTTATATATTTGATGATGTATAACTTCATTTTAGTGATTATGAAGTCACCTCCCCAACATTATAGTTATATTTAAATTGAAGGAAAAATCACATGAAATAGTAATGGATGCGATGTGTCATCATCATTGTGCTGGATGTCACAAATAATTTGTTTTCCATGGTAAGCTTTCTCTATTTATTTGACACGTTCTTGTCGTGAGTAACCAGATTGGGGTGTGTTTTGTTTGCAAAACAAGTAAAGAATATGTACCAATAGACTCAATGCATGCCTCTCCACAATTATTATTATTACTACTACTAATTACTTTGTTATCATTTAAGATAATGCAAGTTTCGAGTTAATTATTTTTATTTATTTAAGGGGGCGGAGTGGGTGCCTGACGACCTGATACTGTCCTAGTCGGAAGTCCGACACCCAAATGACAAAAATGAGATCACCTCAAGCTGTTTTTAAAAGGTGCGTGAGCAAGTGTTAGTGACGGTGGTGTCGATTTCGAAACAAAAACTTTTACCTTTTTAATTAGTATGATTTAATTAAATTTCGTGGACGAGAGGAGAGATGTTGATGAAAATAAGGGGTATTAGACCACCCACATCGGTGGTATTTAGAAACGTACGTACGTACGTACGGCGTACGTCACTGATGTGACGTACGTACGTACGCGCGTACGTACGTCCCCACGTACAGCCATGTACCGAGAATAGTGGGCCCCCCTTTTTCTTTTTCCTTTTTTCTTTTATTCTTATTAGTAATAAATATAAACCTTTTTCTTTTTTTGTTTTATTTTAAACCTTTACTAATTTAAATAAAATATAAATAAATTTCAAAAACATTTGAAAAAAATTCTAAAATTCATAATTAATTAAAACATTAATTCTAATATTTTGTTTAAAAAATAACGGCTATTTTTTTATTTGTCTTATTATAACGGCTAGTTTTTTAATATAAAATATTAATAACGGCTAGTTTTTTTGTCTTCTTCGTAACGGCTAGTTTTTCATCACTACTATAAATACACTCAGTATTTATTTATTTATTTATTTTATAAAAAAATATTATTTTAATTATGTCGATAAGTTTTTTTTTAAATATTAAAATATACGTTAAATAAAAGAATTAATTTGTTAACTAGTTTTTAAAATAAAGATTAAATAAAATGGTGATGTGGAAATAAAAGGTGGTATGTGGGGAAGTACTTGATGTGGAAAAAAAATGGGTTTTGTGGTATGTGGGAAGTACATGATGTGGCATGCTGACTGGACCAAAAAGGTGGTATGTGGGATGTTATTGATGTGGGTGGTCTTAGGCCTCTCTCAATGGTGGTGTCACCACCTCTTCACCACTATGTCACAAGGTGACACCATTAGCATCACGGTGTCACCCATTAAATATCCACAAAAGTTTCACCCCTATGACTTAGTTGTGACTTACACAAAATTAAAAAAAATATTAAAAATGGTGGCCCACATGATATATTGCAGGTATAATTTTAATAAATGAAGTGGTGAAGAGGTGGTGAAGAAGTGGTGAAGAGGTGTTATTGGTAGTAATATGTCATAGGATGGGTAAAGGAGGAAAATATGACGTGGTAGTGGTGAAGAGGTGGTGACTTAGTCACCATTGGGAGAGGCCTTACTCTCTTTAAATATAAGCTAGTGAACGTTAGTAAAAAGATTATAAGATTTGATGTGACACTAATGTATATAAGAGAGAAGATATACATGAGAAGAATGTGGAAACCGAAAGTGATGACTCCCCGTATCGCCACCCTTATAGAGTTATAGGTTTTTTTTTTAGAACAGCCAAAGATTTTATTACTAGCAAGAAGCTAGAACAACAAACTTACAAAGTACATATAGAAGCAAAAGAAAGACTATAAAGAGTACAGGGCGTTTTTCGACCATTGCTGCCAATCAAGAGAAGGTAGGTTGCCTCGATGTTTAAGCCAGATGAACGAGGTGGCTTTTACTTCCTCAGCAATTGTTCTAGGGAGTGTGTTGAGTTTTTGGAAAACCTTCCCGTTCCTGGCGGTCCATAAGAACCAGATAGCGCAGGAGGCCACAGATAAGATCATGTTTTGTGCTTTTATACCCAGGTGAGGCAATGGTTGCTGCAGCAAGTCTTTAACAGATCCAGTGATTTCAAACTTGTGATTGCACCATGCGCTAATAAGGTTCCAGACTTGAATGGAAAATGGGCACGATAGAAACAGATGGTCCGACGATTCTTCTGGGTGAAGGCACCATGGACAGTTCGGGTTTGTAATTTCAATACCTCGTTTGATCAGCTCCTTTCTCACAGGTAATCGATTAATCGCTGCCCTCCAGGTGAGAAAATTTACCTTTTTCGGGATCCAATGCAGCCAGGTTTGTTTGAAATCGTATTCAACAGAGGCATTCGACTCCAGTTCTGATCTGATTTCCTTCGTGCTAAAAGTCCGACCATTGTTGAGGATATCAATGTTACGACAGCGCAGATCGTCATACGCTTGAGGAATCATCTTCCACATTCCGGGTCCAATAAAACTTGTTTAAAGAATAGAATACAAAATAACAGTATCTTATCTTGTAAAAGTAAAGTTTATATTTTCTATGCAATTAAATCGCTAAGGTTGGAAATGATAAACCGAATGTTAAGTGAAAAACTAAAAGTTTGTTTGTGTCAGTTTATTTAATAGACAAATAGTATAAAAAAACTTTTCATGTTGATTTAGTTAAATAAAAAAAATTAAGAGTAAAAACTCATTCAAAGGAACACGAGGCTTGAAAAGATATACAAACATGTAGAAAAAGAACAACCCCTACACCAAATATAACAAAGATTACATGAAAAATACATCATTTATCCCGGGTAATAGAATGACTCTTCAATATTTGTGTTATCTAAAGGAAATAATTGGAAGATGGAACTATAGTCTTTTAGTTTTGTATCTTTTATTGAATCGTACCTACACATCATATGAGTACACCCCTTATGCGATTCTCATATAGTATCTCCCTCTATAAACTTACGAAATTGTATATATCATTCAAACTATAATTAAAGAACCTTGTACATTATGCATTAAAAACTTGTATTTTGATGAAATATAAAATTTTGTTCCAAAGTAACAAGATATATATATGCAATTCCCCCTACATTTTATTAAAGGAGATCGTAATCTCATTCGTTGAATTCCAAAACAAACCAAAACATATTAATAGGAAAACTAAACCCCACTAAACAAGGAAGGGATATTGAACTAAAAATAAATAAAATTATATCCTAAAATACGAGGAGAGCATAGCTGCCAATATTCCCCCTCATTTGGAACGTGGTGAAGACGACATGTTCAAGCTGGACCGAAAGGAATCAAAAAGGTATCTGGGTAGCCCTTTTGTAAAAATGTCAGCATATTGGTGAGGAGAGGGAATATGAAGAACACGAATATGGCCAATCTGAACTTTCTCCCGAACAAAATGAATGTCCATTTCTACATGCTTTGTGCGCTGGTGTTGCACGGGATTGCCTGACAGATAAACAGCAGACACATTGTCGCAGTAGACGATGGTGGCCTTCCGAACCGGAACACGAAGCTCAAGTAAGAGATTTCGGATCCATGTGGCTTCGGCCACAGCATTTGCAACTCCTCTATATTCAGCTTCGGCACTGGAACGAGAGATGGTAGGTTGACGCTTTGAAGACCACGAAATAAGGTTACTACCAAGAAATATACAATATTTGGAAGTTGACCGGCGTGTGTCAGGGCAGCCACCCCAATTGGCATCAGAATAAGCGACGAGTGAAGTATCCGGAGATACTGTGAGTCGTAGACCGAGATCCAGGGTACCATGTAAATATCGGAGAACTCTTTTCAGAAACAACATGTGAGGTTCTCTAGGGGCGTGCATGAAGAGACAAATTTGCTGGACGGCGTAGGTCAAATCGGGACGTGTGATAGTAAGATATTGCAGCGCGCCAGCCAAGCTGCGATATACCGACCCGTCGGCGAGAGGTACCCCCTCTGTGGCACTAAGTTTAGAGTTTGTATCCACTGGTGTATGACAAGGCTTGCATGACGTCATGTTCGCACGATGAAGGATGTCCCGAGCATATTGAGCTTGCCCGAGAAAGATCGACCCATTGTCACGAGTGACGGTGATGCCAAGGAAGTGATGAAGAGGGCCCATGTCTGTCATAGCAAATTCACGTGAGAGACGTGTGATGACCTGGTGTAAAACTGACGGATGGCTAGCCGTGAGAACAATGTCATCAACGTAGAGGAGTAAGTAAGCAACCTGATCCCCATGATGGTAAATGAAGAGGGAGGTGTCACAAACACTGCTATGAAATCCAAGGGAATGAATGAACCCAGAGAATCTGGTATACCAAGCACGAGGCGCCTGTTTGAGGCCATACAAGGACTTCTGGAGACGACAAACATGATTCGGATAATCAGGGTTTACGAAGCCCGGTGGTTGTTGCATGAAGACGGTCTCTTGAAGGGTGCCATTCAAAAAAGCATTCTTGACGTCAAGTTGGTGTATGGGCCATGACTTGGAAACTGCTAAGGACAAAACAGTGCGAATCGTCGCAGGTTTGACGACTGGATTGAATGTTTCCATGCAGTCAATACCAACAGTTTGAGATTTCCCATTGCACACGAGCCGTGCCTTATATCTGTCTAATGAACCGTCAGCTTTAAACTTGTGTCTAAATAACCACATGGACCGAATGATAGGCCTATCCGCCGGTCGCGGAACAAGCTCCCAAGTATTATTAACCTGCAATGCACTATATTCATCATTCATGGCCCGAAGCCAATTAGAGTCTGATAAGGCTTTTATATAGGATGTGGGGACAGGAGAGATGTTGGTGGAGGTCGCAAAAAGGTAACGGGGGTTAGGTTTGTGCACGCCAGCTTTTGCTCGGGTGTGCATGGAGTGGGTATTAGCGGGTGGTGGAGGAGTGATCGGGTTGGGGGTGTCGCTGGAAGGCTGAGTCACCGCCTCGGGTGGGGATGTAGATGGGCTAGAGAGCGAGGTGGTAGTAGTAGCGGGTGTGGTGTCGGGTGTAGTAGGGGTGTTCGGTGGTGGGGAGGGAGGCGGTGTAGGATGGGGAGGTTGGTTAGCGACAGGGGGTTGAGGAGTGGTAGTGGGAATGTTGATGAAATTAAATGTAGAAATATCATCGTCGAGGAAGGCATAGGTGTTTGTGGAGATAGGGGTGTGAAAAGGAAATGTGTGCTCGTCGAACGTTACGTGACGAGATATGTGAACCCGACCTGTTTGAGGATCGAGGCACCGATAACCCCGGAAATCGGCGGGATATCTGAGAAACACACATTGAGTGGATCTGGGTGAGAGTTTGTTGGGTTGGGTAGCTGACATGTTAGGGTAACACGCACACCCAAAAACACGAAGATGATCGTATGTTGGGTGACGTTGGTACAAGGCAAAGGCAGGAGTAAGAAAATTTAATTTCTTTGTTGGGAGTATGTTATGAAGGTAAGTGGCAGTGTGAAGGGCCTCCACCCAAAATGTGGATGGAAGACGGGAGTGCACAAGGAGGGCACGAATGACGTCATTTAAACGACGAATCATTCGTTCGGATTTTCCATTTTGTTGGGACGTTTGAGGGCACGAAAATCGGAACACAAGCCCATGTTGATCGGCAAAAGTTTTAAAGTGGCCGTTATCGAACTCCCCTCCTAAGTCACACTGAAAGGTTTTTATGGGGCAGTGGAATTGAGTTTGTATAAGTTTATGGAATTTGGTAAAGTTGGTGAATGTTTCCGATTTATATTTAAGCGGGTACACCCAAACAAAATTAGTAAAATTGTCAATAAGCACCATGTAATACTTAATTACTTATAGCCAGAATTGCTTAGAACCGGGGAGGTCCATAAATCACAATGTATTAAATCAAAGGCTTTAAAAGTACTAGACACTGAATCAGTAAAAGGCAAACGCTTGCTGTTTGAAACTTGACATGAATTACAAATCAGAGAATCAACATGTTTATTAAACTTGACATTAATAAAACGACTAAGATAGTGTAGCACGCTCGCTCCGGGGTGCCCGAGACGATCATGCCATGGTGCTGATTGAGATGCGGTGAGGACAGCGGAGGTGGGCGGTGTGAACGGATAAAGGTCTCCACTGCTATTGTGGCGGGAAAGCAGACGTCCATCCTTGAGGTCCTTCAAAGAAAAACCAAAAGGATCAAATTCAATAGAAACGTTGTTATCAATAGTGAATTTGCGAACGGATATGAGATCATGGATAACCTTGGGATAGTAGACAATTTGGTTTAGGTGGTATGTTTTATTTGGGGTGGTATAAAAGCCATTACCAGAACCACTAATAGGAAGCATCTGACCATTTCCGACAAAAATAGGATTAACGGGCAATAAACTTGGAATTTTTATTTTACCTGGATCGGATGTAATATGAGACGAGGCGCCGGTGTCCATGAACCACTGTGTGTCATTGCAGTTGTTATTCATCGCGGTCATAGCGGAGCCTATATCACTCATCGAAAGAGCATTGTAGCCGGGCTGAGTGAAACCGAAAACAGGAGCTTGTTGTTGCATTTGCATCACATGCGCATGGGCCGGAGAGAACTGTGCCGAATGAGATGGAAATGGGGTAGGTGGTGGAGTCCAGTTGCTGTATTGATTTTGGGGCCCATTTATAAATTGACTAGTCCCATTTGGAATTGGACCACCACGATTTTGGTTGGTGCCATACCCGAAATTCCCCCTGGCATTAAACTGGGGCATATTTCCCATCTGACCCCATGTGAGGTTAGGGTTCGAGCGGTTCCCCCCTCCGCTATTGTTTGAGCGGCCATCGTTTCGTCGGCCACGGGCCGCTTTAACAGGATCATAGTTCTTACCACGATAGCCGTTAGGATAGGGGGATGGAGTGGTAGATACACCGGGAGCCGGATTGCTGTTCCTGTTCGCCGTTTGAGCGTGATTGGGGTTCGTATGAACAAGAACCGTGTCTCGACTGGAAGAGGAGCGGGCCGCCTGTCGTTGTTGTTCAGCCTCGACCATACCGCGAGCATCTGTCCACGTGGGGCAACTTTGGTTGATGATAGCCCCAATGGTGTCGTATTCAGTAGGCAACCCTCGGACCATTTGTATGACTAATCTGCTTTCCGAGACAGGTTGGCCAATATCACCCAGTTGACCGGCGATGTCCTTCAACGTTTGACAGTATTCATCGAACGAGGCGGATGCGGAAAGAGTAGCGTTGGTGAACTGTTGCTCTAAGGTGGCCGCGCGGGCGTGCTTATTGTTGATGAATATTTCCTGGATTTGGGTCCAGGCTTTCCGTGCGGTGGTGTCGTCGGCAAGAATTCTTTTGAGGATCTCATCGGAGACGGTGCTATACATCCATTGAAGGATGAGAGCATCGAGTTCGGTCCATAACTCGTATTTGGGATCATCGGTAGCCGGCGGGTCCTCGGAGCCATCGATGTGATGAAGGACTTTGTAGATTTTTAGATGGTTTTTGAAGAGTTTTACCCATGTAGAATAGGTTGTTTTCTTCCCATCTAAGGTGCGAATCTTCTGATTGACATTGTTGACGGTGAAGGCTGTATGGATGGTTGATTTTTCGGAATTGGTGGTGGAGGACTCCACTTTGCCGTCGTCCACCATGTTGAGAGGGTGGTTGCCGGCCGAAGTCGACTGGTAGGGTTTTAGAGAAAAAAATCTCCTCTGGCTCTGATAACCATAAAGGAGATCGTAATCTCATTCGTTGAATTCCAAAACAAACCAAAACATATTAATAGGAAAACTAAACCCCACTAAACAAGGAAGGGATATTGAACTAAAAATAAATAAAATTATATCCTAAAATACGAGGAGAGCATAGCTGCCAATATTTATTACCTAAATTTGAACATATATATATATATATATATATATAGTGAAAAGTTCATTGTAGACACCCCCATAAGTGTAGACAGGTAGACACCCTTTTTCACCATTAGATCTAATGGTTGTGATTAATTTTCTTTTTTCTTTTTTTCTTTTTTCTCATTAATTAGAAACTTTCACATGTGAAAAAGAGCTATTTCACATGCGAAAGTGTCTACAATGAACCTCACCCTATATATATATATATATATATATGAAAATTAATATTATATATTTTTAGCTAGTTTCATACATTTTTATAAACTGCTTTCTTTAAATGTATTACATTGTTTCTTGTATGTTCATTTGTCTAGTTAACGATTGTTATGCATAAAAATATCGGGTAGTATCTAATATTAAGAATTAGAGTTTTCTTTAATTTTTCTAATCGTTGTAAGTACTGGTTTGTTTCTTGAAACGATTGGGTTTTCTTTTCCATGTAATGTTTTGTCTTGGCTTTCACTAGCTCTTGCTAATGTTTTTGTCTTATTTTATTGAATCGCCGTTTAAAAAATAAACCTTATATATTCATTTGCTTTTATTTATTTGTTTGGTTAGCTAGCTTAAACGAGCAAACGTGAACAAGTTCTCTTTAATTTGTTTATGACCCTCCTTTTGATTATTTTCATAATAAATTAAGGTGTGACTGACTACTAAACTAGTTGACATATGACGATATATAATTGGTCAATCACCTTAAATTAAACAAAAAAATATATATTTAATAAACAAACATGCATAATTCTAATCCATGAAGACATGATGCCACTTACATTTCTACCAAACCAAACCCCCACATCTGCCTCCTAACCACCACTCCCACTCATCTTCTTATTCTTTCAAGCGACCAATTTGATTCTACCAACCACATCTCAAATCCTATGTCAACTAAAAAAAAGTGAGACATATACACAAACATTTTGCCATATCTAGAATGTGAAGAAATTAATCTTAAATCAGATAAAGAATTAATAAATCCCAAATATGAAGGAGATCAAGAAAGCAATCCTAGCTAGCTAGATCATAACTAATGCTTACAAATCACAATACTCAGAGAACTTAGATCACCTGGTATACTCGTGTGGAGAGGAGCGTGGAGCCTCATCACGTCACCAAAACGACGTGATACACCGCCCCGGAGTGGCGTTGAAGCCCCGCGTGTAGAAAGTTGCGGCGTGAAGAAAGTTGTGTGGTAGTTATCCTCCAACCAAAACATGCCACAAATTTTGTTTTTAATTTCTTTTAGTTTAAACTGATAAATATATTCAACACCACATACCACCCCACACCATGTATATCCCTTGTGTGTGATGAATTAGTGTGATCCAGTTCACGTCCACATGGCACTCATTATACCCTCATCACACCATGTATACCACATGCCCTTAGTTCGTATGCCCATGTTTTACGGCATGTGGCTAAATAACCTTCGGGCGGGCCAAAGCGAAGTAAAAACTAGAGTTCAAATTTACTCCCCCCCCCCCCCCCCCCCCCCCCGATTTGAATTATGTGTTTTGTACTTTCGTTTTCAGTTTAGTATAAAGATATGTTCGTTGTAGTTATGAGTTGTCTCTACATGTATATCCATTCTGACATAATAGTTCTTGTAGGTGTTCTCAACGAGACATTCTGGTGATTGAAGAATGTGCCTGACAACCAAAATGTTGGGATTTATATTTTACAGTTACAGTTAAGTTTGTAATGTATTTATCTTAGAAACTCTAGAAATTGGAGGATATATATCACAAATTGTGTTTAATAATTTGCAGTGAATTGGTTTCAGAGAACAATGACATAAAAATTCATATCACATACATAAATACATTGACCCTTTTTGTAGTAAACGAGATGGTTACTACCCTGCGCGTTGCTGCGGGGTTGAATTTGTATACTGAACGAAAGTCAAAAAATCAAGTGGTATAAAACGTAAAAGTCTAAAAATCTCGTGGTGAGTGTATCAAACTATAACGAAAGTTAAAAAGTTAAGGGGTATAAAACGTAAAAGTTTAAAAGTCTCGTGGTGCGTAGCGTTGAATTTGTATGCTCAATGAAAGTTAAAAAGTTAATGGGTATAAAACGTGAAAATCTAAAAGTCCCGTGATGAAAGTATAAAACTATAAAAGTATACTAAAAACGAAAGTAGAAAAGTTAAAAGTTTCGTGGTCAAAATAGATGACAACAAAACTTTAAAAAAAAAACTTTAAAAGTTAGAGAGTTAAGAAGTTAAAGGGTATAAAACATAAAAGTCTAGAAATCTTATGGTAAAAATATAAAATATAAAAGTATACTAAGAACGGAAATAAAAAGTTAAAAGTTTCGTGGCCTAAGTAGAAGACAACAAAACTTAAAACAAAGAAAAACTTCGACGAAGTATAAAACTATGAAAAAAGTCATCGCAAAATCAAAAACTCTAAAAGTATACTAAAAATGAAATTTGTCGAATAAAAAATGAAAGTTAAAAAGTTAAGGGGTATAAAACGTAAAAGTATAAAAGTCTCGTGATGAAAGTAAGAAATATAAAAGTATACTAAAAACGAAAGTACAAAAATTAAAAGTTTCGTGCCCAAAGTAGAAGACAACATAACTTAAAACAAAACCAAAAAAACTTTAGAAGTTAGAGGGTAGAAAACGTAAAAGTATAAAACATATGTGGCCAAACTATGAAAACATAAAGTTCACTATTTCATTAATAAAAACAAATTGTAAAAGTTTAGGGGTAGAAAGCATCAAAGCATCAAAGTCATGTGTCCAAACTATGAGAAACAAAAAGCTCACTATTCACCTATCATATATCATTGTTATATATATAATGAATGTCTCCAAGAAGATAACATTACAATAAAATTAAATGATTTCTCCAACCAAAAATTCAAGGGTTGATTAGTTCGATAATGTTTAGGCTGGTATACTGGGCATTAAAAGCTTTTATGTCGCCCCTCATAACGCCCCCAACATCGCCCTTAGGGGCGTTATAAGGGCAAAATTCCGTTGATCCGTTATAAACATAGCGCCCCTCCCCCTTTTCTCCCATTCGTTACCTTTATCCATCCTTTCTGACTGGCTCTTATAATATTTGAAGGGTTTTTAAAAAAGATATTTACTATAACTGGGTAATAATTAGGTGGTTTCTATGAGATTTTATGACTACACAACTTTTAGTCATGGAGCCCCTTGGTGACTAAGATGACAATTGACACATGTCACAAAATGTCCAAATGAAGGCTCCATGACTACCCATAACCTTAATGTAATGTACACAAAGATTTAATCATTCAACAAAAATTAAATGAATCGGTGTAACTTTTAACCATCAAAATTATTATTAGCGACTACCTATTTACACCGCTAATCTCGACCCATTCACCCATTACATAACTATTGATTATAAACACAATAACATAAGTTTTGTCACACAAACATAATTGTCTTAAGCTAATTATTTATATTTATATTTATATTTATATTTATATTTATATTTATATTTATATATATATTTATATTTATATTTATATTTATATTTATATTTATATTTATATTTATATTTATATTTATATTTATATTTATATTTATATTTATATTTATATTTATATTTATATTTATATTTATATTTATATTTATATTTATATTTATATTTATATTTATATTTATAATATATATATGTGTGTGGAGTAAGTGTTATTATTACTCATAATTCATATGGACAGATGTCGCAATGCCTATTGATGTTCACTAAATAACAAAAAAAAAAAGTGTGGCTATTTGAATTTACTTTAATAATATTTACTGTTTTATACAATGACATCTTACAAACAACGGACTCAAAATGACAAGAGAAAAAAAAAAAAAAACACGAGCATATATAAAAAGGTAGTAGTAAACATAATTAAATAATTAAATGGTTGATTGAGTTTCTTAGTACCTAAGAAAATGACAAAACGACCAAACACAAAACACATGCATCCCACTCACAAAATTATCAACCCAATTACAGCACAGTAGAGCAATTTTAACCAGAAAAATAAATTCAGAGTTATTTTTTTACAGCTTAATTTTATAAATAACTTGTCGGATTTAAATTCTTAACCTTTAGAAAGATAATACTTTAAATAACACCAAAATATTATTAAGCTAGAATCCTTTTATTTTAAAGTTATTTATTTAATTAATTATTTGCTAAATATAATGTGTTAAGATAGCGTAACTCATGCGCTAAAATTACTATTAGATCCACATTCATGTCCATCGTTGAACTAAAATCATCAACTTTCGAAGATGATCGTCTCGTTCATACCATAAGGCTCCATATTTTCTTTTATGGGGTAGTTAAATAAAACTTTTTGTTAGATACTTTCTTTTAGTTAGTTTTAGGTTATTAATTTCATTTTGGCTAAGACTTTGTTTTTCTTCATATAAAGATCTCTATTGACCTATATCAATAACATTTTTACTTGAAGCTTGTTGTGGTGGTGAATCAACCTGACACCCACCGAGGTTCGATTCTTGGTGTTGCTATTTTTCTTTTAAACGTTTTTTTGGTGATTTTTATGTAGTTGTAATTTCATCGCCACAACGCGTAAATCTTAACATGAAACATGAAAGACAAGGCAATCTCCATCTCAATGCATAGGGATAATATTTCTTTCAAAAAGATAAAAGATAGTTAAATAAATATTAATATTATCTTAGTAGAAAGAGTTGTAGTAAAAATCCCAACAAATATGGGGATGACAAAAGATGATAGATAAGAAAATTAGAAGGTGGTCGTGGTGGGTGTTTCAAGGTTGCCAACAAATATTCTAACTTGTCATTATCTTGTCAGACCCAAATAAACAAACAATCATTCATTCCACTCAAATCTTCCTTGGATCCTATCATACTTGTGGCTCGTTTCTCCATACATATACATACATATATTTATATATTAAAAAATGTTGGTGAAAACATATATGACAAAATTTAGTAAGAGTTTATAATATGTGATGTTGTGAGTTCTGTTCAAAGGTTTACAAACCCTTGAAACTAAATGAACCTTCAAAAATATGAAAAAAATGTGGTATTAGATATGTAAGGTTTGGTTTACGGTTTATGTTTGGTTCATGATTTAAATTTAAAACTCACTGTTGTTGATATTATCTTTTTATTCTTTTTTAGAATATATATTTATATATGTATATAATATTCTTGTATCATTTTTCTCCTCTTTCAAAGTTTGATGATTGCGATTTTGTATAAAAAAGTAACTTCTAAAACATGTTTAAATCTATCATATTGGTCAGAATGAACCGTTTAGCCCATATGTCGACTCGTTCAACTTGACCGATTTTAGTTGTCATGTTATAAAATCTTAATTAGTGGTTTGTTCTAGAATTTTGTTAAAACATATCAAACCCCAACATGAATTAACACCCTAGTTCTATCATACCAACAAGGATTATAAAACTTCACATTGCTTGGTTCACTTTCTTCATCTATCATAACCTTATATCAACTGTTGTGAATATTTGAACCATTTGCTTTATGTTACAAATTATATATATTTTGATAAGAAATCGTTAATTGTTAAATAAAAACAAGAAAACCCTAGATTTGATTTGAAGTAGTTATGGATGATGTGGGGACACAGGCATGATATATAGAGGTGTTGGGATTGAGTCAGGTTTATTGACTGGTCAAACCATATTATGAGTCAGAGAGAACAAGTGTCAAGAAAAGTGAGGGTAAATTTAAATTATATAAACTAGATAAAATATTCATTTTTAATAAGATTAAAATATGAAACATTAGTAGCTAGGTGATGAATCCAAGAAATTCTGTTGAAGTAATAGAACATCTTCACATGGAAACTTCTTCAGCTTTGTCTCATTTTCAAAGTATGAACTTCACACTTTTCTTTTCTGACAATTTTGTCCCTATCAATTCTCATGCTTGATTCATCCTATTCTCTTCTATCTTATAACTAAAAAATTATTTTAAAAAAATGCTAAGGTTTAAATCTTGAAAACTTATACTTATTTTTTAAATAATAAGAGATAGCTTAGTATTAATGTAAAAGTTGGCCGGTAAAAAACTTGATGGAATATAGTTTTCCAACCAAAGAATTACATGTAGGTTTAAATCCTGTAGAATATAGATATGGTTATTTAATTAGTTGTTAATTGTCGTCTTAAATTTATCTGGATTATGAAAGTTTGGATTAGATATGACTATCAAATTTTATACAAACCAGATAAAAGTATAACCATTTCAAAATTTGTTATAATGAACAAGAACAAATAAAAATATGTTAAAACCTTAGTATATATTAAATATATTTTCTTTATGAATGTTATTGGAGTTTTAACATTCGAGTTTTGATATACTTAGCCTTCTATCATGACCATCACTGCACATTTGCACCTATAATCCCTCACGGGTTTAATCCAAAACTAGAAGTAAAACCCACTATGATCAATTAAACTCAAACTCATATCCACATATTGAATTCAGTAAACTCTCACCCCTAAACTATGAAGATAAATAAATAAATAAAATTAGTGCGTATGTGATTTGAAAAACAAAAATCATAATCCTAGAATAAAACCACCATTTTCTTCGCATAATCCTGGTTACACAGTCTTTTAGCGGATTTGCCGAATGCTTCCCTACTGGCTTTACCTAGTGAACTTTCGGACAATTATCCGCTCTTATTGTCTACTAATGTGTTGGATTTTGGTGCCTATCCGTTCAGATTCTTTAATTCATGGACGAACTTTCCTGGTTATATGAAAACAGTGATTGGGGCTTTGGGTGACAGTATTCACCATAATATGGTCAGGACTGATCGAGTAATATCTGGGAAGCTTAGAAGTGTCAAAAAGGCACTTAAATCCTGGAGCTATGCACATCGAAGTAAGGCTGATGAGGAACTCCAAAACCTCAATAAACTAATAGAGGAGATCGAGCTCAAGGCAGAAACCATGGTGTTAACAGTGGCCGAAAAGGATCAGAGGCTAACAATAATGAAGCAAGTGAAAGAATTGTAGTATTTAAAGGCATACGACATCAGGCAAAAGTCTCGCATCAAATGGGTTGTGGATGGTGATGAAAACAACGGGTTTTTTCATGGCTATATGCGTTCTAGAGTTGCCAAAAATCGCATCAATGGATATGATTGTTGTACAATGGTAATTGGATTAAAGATCCTACCACCATTGAAGAACTAACTTTTCAGTTTTTCAAAGAGAAATTCGATGAACCTATGGTGACAAGGCCCACGTTTAGATCTGATGAGTTTAAGAAATTAGACGAGCAGCAGTCCGCGTCTCTGATCGTTGAGGTTTAATTTTAAGTTCATCAAAACACACTGGTCATCTTTATATCCCTTTTTAATTGAAATGTTCAATCAGTTCCATGCAGATGGTGTGATTAGTCAGGGTTGCAACAGTTCTTTCATATCCTTAATTCCCAAAAAAGAGAACCCGACTACACCCGCTCACTTTCGACCGATCAACCTCATTGGGTGTATTTTTAAGATATTATCCAAAGTTCTTGCTCTAAGGTTGAAAAGGTTAATTAACCACATCATCAGTGATTCTCAATCTGCTTATATTAAGGGCAGATCAATCCTGTACAGCCCCCTAATCCTCAACTAGACTATTTCCTGGATCAAGAAATCAAAGAAAAAAGCCTTTGTTTTAAAGTTGATTTTGAGAAGGCGTTTGACAGTCTCAACTGGGGTTTTCTAGATTCAATACTTGACCAAATGAACTTCCCAGCTCTATGGTGCACATGGATAAGAGGGTGTCTTTCATCAGGTAGATCACCTGTATTAGTTAACGGATCACCAACCAAAGAGTTCCAGATTTCCAGAGGGGTTCGACAGGGAGATCCATTGTCTCCTCTCATATTCATAATTGCGATGGAAGCCATTCTTATAGCCACTCAAAAGGTTGTATCCTTGGGCCGGTTTAAAGGTAATGAATTACCAAACAATGGCCCGGTAATCTCTCATCTGCTTTATGCAGATGATGTCGTGTTCATCGGGGAAGGATTAATCTCAAACGTCGAATATATCTCCAGGTTTCTCAGATGATTTCATTTATCAGCAGGGCTTCAAGTTAACCTTGACAAATGCAAAATCTTTGGTATTGGTATGGAGCCCACCTTTGCTTCCTAATTAGCTTATGTGGTTGGGTGTCAATTTGATGGTCTTCCCTTCACATATCTTGGCATTCCAATTGGAGCTAACATGCGTCTTAAAAAGAATTGGTCTCCTGTCATTGACAAACTCAGATCTAGACTCAGCAACTGGAAGTCAATGGTGCTCTCCCAAGGTGGGAAACTGACCCTGATTAAGTATTCAGAGAAATTTCTTTTGGGGTTCAGATGTTGATATCAAGAAAATCCTGTGGGTCTCGTGTGATCGTATATTGGCTCCTAAACAAAACGGGGGTCTGGTAGTGGGCTACCTTGTTGCCGCTAATAATTAAGGCATTGATCGCTAAGTGGGGTTGGAGATTCAAAGATAATGGAGATGCATTATGGGCCAAAGTAATTAAATCGATTCACAGCTCCTCCAAGATCCATGGTCCGATACCTATTCGTAAGTCCATTCCTGGATATTGGAAACCCATTGTCAATTCAGTTAATGATTTACAATTCGAAACCATTGATTTTGGAATGAAATAAGAGTTGTTGTTGGTAGTTTTTGGCATGATTCATGGATCGGATTTAGAAACTTAAGGGACCGATATCTGTCACACCCCCAAATAACCACTAACGAAGTTTATACCGTTAAGGGGTGCACGCAGACCAGGACCACAACCATTAGTTACAAATACTAAATGAACCAGAGTAAGGTTCAAGCATTAATAATAAAAACAGTTTCTAAAATATACGCAGCGGAAAAATAATTGTCTTAGCACTAACCACGTGCTTTACATAAATAAGTCATTGTATCTAAATTCCCAAGTTAAGTTTAATAAAATTTAAGTCTTCACGTGCCATGCCAACCTTCAGCGGATACTCTTCAACGATCTGCAAAAGTGAAAACCACACAAGTGTCAACCTAACGGTTGGTGAGTTCACGGTGGGCATGACATGCATTGGCCCGGTCTCAATAATCGTATGTATCAACATATATAAATAGTATGGTTTTGCAAAACATTGCCAAGAGTTTGATTACCGAATATGCACTAGTTATGTAAAAGTTAAAGCAGTCAACCGATATCGCGGGTAGCTAATCCGGTTTCCATGCACTAAGGAAGTCGTACTAGGGCTGAAAGCTGACGTAACAGTGTACGGCATTTGCCGTTGGTTTGTGCCTCCAGTTGTGTCCCATTTGGGATGCCCACAACTAAGAACAGGCTGATATTGTACTCCGTTCGGCCCCCGGCCGGTTGGTTACACATTTGTGTACCGCGGAGCAGGGTTTGTCAAACCCTCAGTAGATCTACCCAACATCCCCTCGCTTTCCAGATCATCAGTACTAAGTTGAGGTCTTTAAGTTTTTAAGCATCCTTAGAAATCATGTGATATCATTTGGTTTAGACTTTAACCTACACTAGTCATATTAAAATGTTTATTCCGGATTTCATCTGAAATCCCAAAAAGAGTTTAAGTGTCATAATAGTTGGTTCCGGATTTCATTTGAAACCCCAAGGATGGACAGTTGCAAGTGTTCCCCATAAAACACCCCAACTTCCATAACAGGTATCCCATTAGGCAATACCTCAAATTGTCAGCGTTGTTTTCCGTTTAGTATGTTCGTTGTGACCCAAACGGGCTCACAATTAAAGGGTTGTGAAACTCACCTTAGGTTGCTCAGCTACACTTTTTAATCCAATTAATGTTTGCTAACGAAGACCTAATAATCACATTAAGGTCTTAGGTGTTAGGTTGTGTCTAAACTTTAACTCAACGTCACTATGGCCCATAACATAGCACGTTGGAACTAAGACTCGACATAACGACACACGACACCGATGGTTGATCATAAACAAGGGTTCACATATTACAGAAATCAAACATGTATCATCATAGCATAATCATGTAAGTCATGGCATAGCATATAACACTTAGCATGGTGCAACACTTAGCAAATTCTATACAAACAGGCAGCAGTTTCGCTAGGCACATAACAGTTTCGCTAAGCTAGTTTCGCCCGGAACTAGTGAGGCTCGGACTAGCACAATTTCGCTAACTAGTTTCTCCGAAACTGATGGCTCAGTTTCGCTAGTTAGTTTCGCTGGAAACCGGCATAGTGTCGCTAGCTAGTTTCTCTCGAAACTGGCATAGTTTCGCTAGCTAGTTTCTCTCGAAACTGATTTGAACTTTCGTTCAGGGACATTGGTCAAGGTCTAGTTTCGCAAGCAATTTCGCAAGTGAATCATGCACAAAAATTCACGGCGACACTACTAGTTTCGCTAGTAGTTTCGCCGCATACGATTTCAAATAGTTTACACAGTTTCGCTGGTTGAAGATTGCCTTAGTTTCGCTAGATGATCATGCAGTTTCGCTAGTCGCGAAAAAAAGGGTTTTCCAGCCTAAAAATCAATCTGTTGGCCTCTGTAATGCACATGCGTTATAACTAGGCATAGATAATCATTCCTAGGCATAAAACAAACATTTTTATCGGCTCATAACATACATATCATCATCAAATCTCAGTTTTGGCAAAAATCACATAAATGACCTAATTTACCTAGATCTATAGCATGGATGATTATGGGACGTAAAGTTGATGACTTTCTGATAGATCTAACATGTACAACATCTCAGATTCAATTTCAAGCGTTAACATGAAGATTCTAGCATGCTTTTTAATAAAAACCTAAAGCAAACATAAGAACTCAAGGTTTGGGACTCACGGGATGATTTAGATGATGATGGATGATGATTCAGGGACTGGAAATCGATCCTTTGGTGACCTCTTTGCCTTGGCCGAAATCAGAGATGAGAGTGTGTGTGTGTTTGTTGTGTGGTTTGAGCAAATGAGGCTATTAGGGTTTATTAAGATTATATATATCAGAGGCTAGTTTCGCTGGCAGTTTCGCTGGCCAGGCGAAACTAGCTCTGGTCACATGTTGATCGAGTAGTTCAGCTGGCTACCGGGCGACACTACAGTTTCGCCCGTAGTTTCGCTGGCGACCAAAAAAAAGACAAGTTTTCCACATGATCAAGTATTTACAATTTGTCATGCAATTCACAATACTAAGTCATGTATTTAAATCACATTGCACATAAGGACAATAAATAAGCACATAACACCTATGGGCGGGTTCGGTGATCAACCAAAGGTCGTGGACGTATTCGGCCTAGTTATGCATTAGTTACTTAAGTTAACACTTATGACGTAACTAACGGAGATTGTCTAACGGAAGTTAACCTTGGAATTCTCGGGTGTCACAATATCCGTCTTTATATAACCAGGAGAAAATGAAATCTTGCACAGTAGCTGATCGTGTTCCACTGTCCCAAGCAGGAAGAATGCCGAAGTGGGATTGGAAAACCCCTCCCGTTGATATGTTCCTGGTGTCCCTTTTGGAATCATAAATCTCACATTACCAATTCTCCACTCAAAGTGATCAACGTATCTGGTTGGGATCAATGATAATAGATTGTCCACATCTAATGTTAGAAGAAGAATGGAAGTCTCCTTTGGGAATTTTACTTACAAACACTTATGGCTTAATTGGTCCCCGAAAAAGATAAATGTGTTTAATTGTAAGGCTGCCTTGAATAGAATTACTGTCAAAGAGGAATTATTGAAACGTGGTGTATCGTTGCCTCTCACAGCTTGCTCATGGTGTGTGTCGGGTGTAGAATCGGTCAATCACACCTTAATCAATTGCAAAATGGCCTCTAGCACGTGGGGTCTGGTTCAATAGTGGTGTCAATTTCAGTTCGATCATTCGGGCTCTCTAGCATCGCTCTTCAACAGTATCATAGAATCTCCTGGTTGATCTCTTCCAACCAAGAAAGTATTGATATTGATATCTTATACAACGTCCTGGTTCATTTGAAAAGCTAGAAATGAGAAAGAGTTCCAACACAAAAACACTCACCCAGGTAAGATTATTGACAACATCAAAGCGAAATCCTTCCTATGGCTAAAAAATCGTTCAAAACTGTCTGGACTGATTTGGGATGACTTCTGCAACTTTTCGGTGGTAACAGTTGGTAATTTAGTTATGTAATTCAAGGTCCTTGTTTCTTTTTTCTCCTGTACTCTACTACTAGCCTCTCGCTAGTCATCTTAATAAAATATTTTATTTTTGTTGTTAAAAAAAACATAAATTTTAAGCCATTGGTTCAGTGCTTTGAGTATTTTTTATTTTAATGTTGTTACGTAGTTTTTTTTTTCATTTCGTTTTCTTTACATTGCGCCTTAGCGATTCAACCATTTTGTATACTCATGTTATCCTCGTGGCAATGTACGAGTTGCAGATCAAGTTACAAAAAACTGAGAATTTGAGATCATAGCATTATGTCTTGGGTCAATGGCTTAGAAACCATTTACTTTCCTTGTAATTATTTTGGTGTTGGGTTAGCTTTTTCTAACCCCTCGTTTTAATTCTATTCCATTGCCTTTCAAAAAAAAATGCTTGGTTTTGATAACAACATTCCAGGTACAAGTACATGATCAGATGGTAAGATGGTTTTATCAGTCATCTAGCCATTAAGTTTTTCCACTAAGTATAATAAGAAGTTGATTGACTGTGTTCTAAGTTCTGTAATTATGATTTTTAAATGTTTAACTATGTGGAATATAGGTACTCTGTAAATATGTATAATTTCATGTGCTCGAAGCTTAACGGATGTTATTTAGATGGAAGTTGATAGCCAAAGGAACTTGTAGATGTGAAATAGGGGCTGAAATGGAAGAACCCATGAAAAGACCATACAGGGTCTTAAATTACGGTACCTCGTTGTAATTTACGCCTTTAAGGAAAAAAATTGACCTCAAATATGACCGTAAATCAGAGACTAGATGAGAGTTTTACCAGCTAGGGTCGTAATTACGGTTTCTATGTCGTAATTTGCGGTCTATGTCGTAATTTGCGGTCTATGTCGGCAGAGTTACGTAGTTTTGGATTTTAAACCCTTATTTAACCCCAACTTAGGGTTACGAAAAAATTACTTATTCCTAGCCGTTTTTAAGAGTTTTGAGGTGATTTTGGAGCAGCACAGAAACATCTTATATTCTAGTTTTTCCATGCTTCGATTGTTCAATTCATACATTAGCGATCTTTTCACGATAAACATGAGTAGCTAAATCACCTGCGATCTTCTCCGGGAGTAGGGTTTGATGGTTTTCTAGTCGTTTTCTTATGGACTTTACGTTTTGGGATTGAATTATTAACACTTTAATTGAATTGGTAGTTGTGTGCTTTCAAACCACTTAAGTTAGAAACCATAACTATTATTTGATTAACCTATACATGTCACCATTAATGACTCCCTAGTTAAGTTAATTAGGAAGAACCATGTTTTATAAACCTGAACCCGAAGATGATCATTTTTTCATCAATTATTTTCAAAACCTAATTTCAATTTGGTAGTTTTAGTTAATTAAGATTTCAAATTTTACTTTCATGAAGTCAAGTAATTGCATAGAGCTAAACACTTTTCACATGCTTCCCCGGGTTTAATCGTATACTTACCATTGCTAGTAGGTGAGTTAGGAACTTGTTTTTTAGTGAACAATGAAAACTATGTCAAAGTCCAGTTATGTGTATCACACACAAAGAGTATTTTGGTCTTTCTATTTTTCAAGGAAAATTCTTATAATTAACTCAAACTTTTAAATAACTTTTTTTAACATGTCACCCACCACCACAACAATAACAATCGTCACCGTCACCAGTCACATCTCCCCCACCATCACCATTCTTCCAACGGGGGTTTTAAGCGGTTTATTGTCTCATCTTCATCTTCAGCAACCTTCGAGTGCCACAACCAGAAAACTCCAACACCACCACCCTCTGACTGCCACTACCTTTCTCTCCAATTTGGGCTTCCGTTCATGTCATAACTAAAGAACGCAGATGATTTTACCAATTAAGTTACTAATTTTCATCCAGTTTCTATAAATTTTCCCATTTTTTATCTGCCAACCTCAAATTGAAAAATGTGTGTTTCAAATTCAAAATTAGACACCTGTGAGCGCAGTTAAACTCTCAGGAACAATAAGTATTCGTAAATTCATCTTCACCACCGTCTCATACACAAATTCCTACAAATTATACTAATAATTTGAGGTTATATTACATATAATCATCTGTTGTTAGTGTTGCAACTGTTGTTAGTGTTGCAACAGTTAATATTAAATTAATTTTTTCCTTTATGATTGCAAAATCCAAATTACGAAATACTGAAGAAAGAATCAACGTGGATCCAATAGATTTGCAAATTGCGGGTTTATAGATATTTAACCGTTGATGAACCTACAAGGTCTAACTCCACCGGAGACTTGTTTTTTGTCGGCGTTGTAGAATTCATGGTAGTAATTCGTTAGTTGATCATGCAGAGGAATTGCTGCAGCGTGTATGTTTAGGTTATGTGTAATGGGGTTATATTGGGGTTATGAGGGGTTATAATGTCCAACAACCATTACACCATCCTACATGGCATCCTCTCTCTCCTTGGGGGTTATAATTATAACGTCACCCCCACCTCTTTTGGATTGGTCATGTTTGTAGGTTCTCTCCTCATTGGTCATTCTTTTTTTTTAAATATGGCGCCACTCCCTCCCAACCCACTACACCCCCACCTCTTATAACCCCCTTGATGACGCATCATCCAGATGATACATAAACCCCAATGAGGGTATTATGACTACACATAGCCTAACTTGAGGAGAATTTCTAAGTTGTTAATCGAAGTGACAGCCTTGAATCTTTTGCTAACGATGTTATCGGAGGTGGTGGTCATTATTTAGATTCACATTCCAATGAAGATGAGGGGTTCGATGAGTTTGATGATAATATTAGATTAATAGTTGCCCCCGAGGGGATATCTTGGTGCTAAAATCATTTGTTGTTAGTGTTGCAACAGTTAATATTAAATCGATTTTTTCATTTTTGATTGCAAAATCCAAATTATAAAATACTGAAGAAAGAATCGACGTGGGTACAATGGATTTGCAAATCGCGGGGTTTATAGATATTTAACCGTTGATGAACATACAACGTCTAACTCCATCGGAGACTTGTTGTTTTTGTCAGCGTTGTAGAATTAATGGTTGTAATTCGTTAGTTGATCAAAAGGTTGTGGGATCAAACCCTGCAAAACAACAGGTGTTTCAAAAATAAATAAAGGGTAAAAAGACATATATACCCTCATGTGCAATGCACATAACTACTCTTTACGGTCAAAAGTAATGTCTATTAAAGAAAGTGGCGTAATTTGTTAAAAACAATATCTACGGACAAGGAAAACGTAAAGAACGAATATTGTAATGTACTCGATATATATTACAGCAGATGCAACCTTCTCGTTTACCATATATATTTTTTGCACAGTTAAAATTACCACACTTGGGGTACGCGAGATTTAAACCCAAAATCTTTTGATTAAAAAATCACAATTTTACCATCAAGTTGTCCATTTGGAATATATATATATATATATATATATATATATATATATATATATATATATATATATATATATATATATATATGGTTGGGTGAGGTTCATCGTAGACCCAGTAGACCCTTATATTGTTCTATAAAACTCACTGAAAATTATAAAACTCATTGCTGTTGAGTTTTGGTTTTTTTTATGCGATAAGTTTTTAAAAGTTAAAAAAAACCAAGAAAGTTGTTGGAGACATTGAAATATAATTGATGTTAAAAAAAGTTATATTGTTTTATAAAACTCAATACAAATTATAAAACTCATTGCTGAGTTGTAAAAACTCATTGTTGTGTTTTGAAACTCACTACAACTTTAAAAATCGATGTTCTATAAAACTCATTGAAAATTATAAACTCACTAGAAATTATAAAACTCACTGCAACTTTAAAATCGACGTTCTATAAACTCATTGAAAATTATAATTTCAAATTAAGAAAATAAAAAATAAAGAAAAAACTAAAAATATTGAAAATAAACCCTAAATTAAAATATAAAGATGGAAATATGACAAACTAAAAAAATAAAAAAAATAAAAAAAATCAAATTCAACAACAATGTGTTTTATAATTTTTAGTGAATCGGGGTCTAGACTTTTTAAGGGGTCTATAATGAACCTTTGACTATATGGTTTTGGTTCTTCAACCCTTTCGGCCTAAAAAAGAATTATTAACAAATCAGTCCTCTAGTTTAAATTCTACAACTCTTTACTGCTATTGTGTTAAGAGTGTTAACTTTTTTTATATGTTTCTTTCATGATTTTAAAAATACTGGAAAAAGAAAAAACTTTAAAAACATTTTTGAGTTTTTTTAAAAAATAAAATAATTTTTGAATTTTAGCTTGAAATTAATATAAAATTGGTTTATGAAATTGGTTTATTAATGTCAATTCATTGTTTTTTACATTATTCGCATAAACCGCTTCTATATTTAAGTTAAGTTTCTTCTTTTTAAGTAGCTTTATTTATAATGTATTATGCAATACTATTATATATAATACAAAAGGCATTGAGTAGGTTACACACAAAATGGACTATTCATAAGCCCATATCCAATGAAATGGGATAGCGTGCGGAGACCATACGTCCATACCTACTTTACCCACTTTATATTATGTCTGTATCTCTCTCTCTTTGCTTTATGTATTGTCATTTTTTCAATTTTGAAGAGAGGAAGTATCTCTCTCTATTCAACATTCTCTGTCTCTCTCTACAAAACCATGCTTCTCTCTCTACAACAACCGCTGGCTTCTGTCTCTTGCCTCCGATCTGTACACAGAGCAACCGGGTTTATGAACCCCGGTGAACCGCCATAGATGCGATGGCCGTTTGTTGGGTTGATTTTCCGTTTCCGACACCGGTTTGTTGTTTCGCACCTGTCAACAACGTTTTATCTATGTTTCACTCTCGCGATGATATTTCCGGTGACGGCGCGGCGTCTAATGAAGCCGTCACCGGTTATGAGCGATTTGGGGTGTTTTGGATGATATTTCCGGTGACGGCGCGGCGTTTAACGCAGCCGTCACCGTTTATGAGCGATTTGGGGTGTTTTGTTTGGTTTCTTTTTGCCGATTTGGCTTCGCGATGGTTTCTCCGGTGGCAGCGTGACACTTAATGCAGTCGTCGCTGGGGTGCTGCCGTTTATGATGGCTTAGGGCTATGTACTTTTGAGTCATTGTTTATCTTAGATCTGTTGTTATTGTTGATGGTTTGGTTTAAATTGGAAGTTATATGACTGCCATATTTTTGGTGGCTACTGGTCTTACAGGTATGGTGACGCCGCCGTTCACCGGTTGGTGACACCGCCGTTTATGACAGGCTGGTGACGTCACCGCTCCTAGCGGTTGGTGATGCCCCTGTTTATGCGGTTTGAGACAATGGCAAATGCTCCTTTTTGAAATCTGTTCTGTTCTGGTGCCTGAACGGTTTCTATTGTGGGTTTCGGGTTTGACACGGCGGCGATGATGACTCTGGTTTGAGCCCATTTTTTCAGATCTGGTGATAGTGGCGATGATGATTTACATTAGGGTTTACATAACCTGTAAACCCTAATCTGAGCCTTCGTTTTCAATTTTTTTGTAGAGTTTTCAACAATTTCTTTCTCCTTCGGTCTTTTATTAATTTTACAAACTTGAAACACAAAGAATTTAAAAAAAACTATCAAACAGACATTTTTTTTCGTTTGTTCCATTTTTTCATTGAAAGGTTTGTTCTACCTTTTTATTGAAAGAAAATAAAATTGAAAGAGTATAGGGCATGGAGAGGAGGCAGAAGATTGACAGACGTCAACATCTGAAATTTCACATGTGGCATGTTGTTTGTTTATTTTCTTGGTTTTGTACATTTTAAATTAAAAAAATTGGGTTTTTTACAATTATTATATATATATATATATAAAACCAGTTTTTAATAGTAGTATGTACAAGGTCAAAGCATAAATTTGCAACTTATAAAGCTTGGTCAAATGCATTCGTTCATGTCATGTTTGTAATATTATTAAAGTTGGAGGTTATTTGGTAGGTAATGGCATGTTTGTAATATTGTTAAAGTTGGAGGTTATTTGGTAGGCACTGAAAATGAAAACGTAGAAAGATTGTAAAATCTTCCAACCTTTTACCTACTCTCTGTCCCCCCCCCCCCCTCTCAAACGTACACAAAAACCTTCCCATGAGGTGGAAATCTTTTAACACCTTTTCAACAGTTTTTAACACAAAATAAATAATAAGAAAGCGGAAATGAAACAACCTAATGATAAACATATAATCGGGCCTCATGCAGAAGCATAAAACAAACAAAGCGAGCTACCCGACTATGGACACAAATGAGGCCCAAACTATTAATATGACTTTCATTTTACCCTGACGAGTGGTAAAAACTATTGCATCTTAAATAAACACAAACATCGTTGCATGTCACTTTCCGTAAAAATTGAATTAACAATGTAACCACGGTCTTCCGCCGCAACGCGCGGACGGGTCATCAACTCGTTAGTACTATTGCATGATTCATTAATAAAAAAATACTAAACTTTTTATTTTTTTAAAATTTTTTTCCATAAATAAAGCTAATAAAATTATAGACTTTTTTTTGTGAAATTATTTATAAAAATTATTAATATATGAAGAAGTTAGAGAGAAAACAATGTTGGATTTTTTAGATAATTGTTGGTGTTCTGTATATGAAAAACCGTTTACGGATCGTTTCTATGGATGAGACGGAAGTTTTGTCATTGAATCATGTTGAATGATTACATAACGAAGGAGTATACAACGATTAAGCTCTGGGGGAGGTCGGACAGAACCTCCCCTCTCAACACACAGAAACAAGACAGAAACTTACAAAGAAATACAAAGACGAATCTATTTATACTTCTTCATAAGGTCCGAACTCGGCACCTCCGAACTCTGTCCGAACTCCTTCCGAACTTGGAGTTCGGCCATCAAAGTTCGGCCAACTCCGAACCTAGAGTTCGGCTGAGGTTCGGACCTCAGTTCATGTCTTCGACAAATCAGTCTGTTTGACAATTCGAACAGTAACGGCCACACAAGGTTCATGCACTAACAAATTCCCCCTTGGACGTTACTGTCGAATCCAGACATTGATCTTCTAGCAATCTTCAGTCAGCTTGCTGCAGACATCTCTATCTTTAGCAAACTCCCCTTGACCGAATCATCAGGTATGCAGGACACAATTCGAATCTTGTACAATCTCCACAACCAATAAAATTCCCCCTAGCTTCAAGCACAACCATCCAATTGGAACCGGCATGTATGATAATGGTTCACTTCATAAGTTGTATCCGGAAATTGTAAAGACACACGAACATCACTGCATCATGATAATAATCTTCAATCTTCACCGAATTGTAACCCATTCTGATCTTTATGAAAACAGACACGATCAGCATCTTCAATCACGAAAATTCCCTCTCAGCATCAAATCCATCCCAATATATTACTCCGGTAAACGTATATCTCGTTGCAGACTGGAATCTGACCAAGTCCTTTCGACAACTCAAGAAAGTATCGGGCATAAGACAGAGAGTTCCAAACCATAACTGAAAACTTTAACATATCGGTTCGCACAAACATCAGAAAACACCACTTTTCCATGAAGATCAAAAACCACCATCATCCCTGAACTGATTGCTTTTGAATATTCACTTTTTCAATTAAGGAACTTTGAAAGTTTTTAGGGTCCCCAATTTCCCCCTAAACAAGTGACATATTCAAATCTTCAATATTCTTCTGATTCCAACCTCGCATTCTTGTAGTGGAATGATAAACTCAAGTAGCCCACAACGGAATCTTTAATCTCATTCAATCTTCAGTTTGCATAGAATGATAATCTCCGACAAACGTTCCCAAGTAATCATAACCATGTCTCCGAATCTCTGCCCATCATCAGAAACATGTATTCTTGAATCTCTGTCCATCATCAAGAACAACAATGACTACTCACAAACTCATTTCTTGAAATTCGATCACTAACTCGTAACAAGTATCGGAATCTGGATTTTCTTCAAACATAACACCCCACAGCTACCAAATCAAGGGTAAACTCGATAACTGATCCGCTTCTGTAAAATTCCCACCTAACGGGGGTTCGGGGGCAGCGCCCCTGAGAAGCGGGGTCCAAGGGGCGGCAGCCGAGCTCGTCCGAACCTTGTCCGATCTACCTCCGAACCCGATCCTCCGAACCCTCTCCGAAACTGACCTTCGGACCTAGTCCAAACCTGACCTTCGGAGCCATCTCCGAACCTGACCTTCGGACCGGCCGAACCTAGAGTTCGGAGCGGTTATGCCGAGCGTACTCCGAACCTGGAGTTCGGAGCGGTTACACCGAACGTGGAGTTCGGCCGAACGCGAAAAACCAAAAAAATTTTGGAAAAACTCACTAGATTCAGAATTTGATCGAATTTGAACATCCAGATGCTTCTGTTAGGTAAAAACATGACTCAGGAAGACTCGATTGATTAAAAACCAAACAGAAACACTTCCAATCACCCCTAACCGAAGGTTTAACGTCTCAAAATGAAGAAAAACAATAGATTTCCACCATAGAAAGAGCCAACAGCTCTGATACCAACTGAAAAACCGTTTACGGATCGTTTCTATGGATGAGACGGAAGTTTTGTCATTGAATCATGTTGAATGATTACATAACGAAGGAGTATACAACGATTAAGCTCTGGGGAGGTCGGACAGAACCTCCCCTCTCAACACACAGAAACAAGACAGAAACTTACAAAGAAATACAAAGACGAATCTATTTATACTTCTTCATAAGGTCCGAACTCGG
Source organism: Deinandra increscens subsp. villosa (assembly GCA_039602395.1). Lineage (NCBI taxonomy): Eukaryota > Viridiplantae > Streptophyta > Magnoliopsida > Asterales > Asteraceae > Deinandra > Deinandra increscens. Next base: position 5,682,337 of record JBCNJP010000003.1, read on the forward strand.
CACCTCCGAACTCTGTCCGAACTCCTTCCGAACTTGGAGTTCGACCATCAAAGTTCGGCCAACTCCGAACCTAGAGTTCGGCTGAGGTTCGGACCTCAGTTCATGTCTTCGACAAATCAGTCTGTTTGACAATTCGAACAGTAACGGCCACACAAGGTTCATGCACTAACA
>JBCNJP010000003.1:5698007-5876112 GCA_039602395.1 Deinandra increscens subsp. villosa
TTGATTTTTTAATGAATCCTAAATATTACCACTCTCCATTCCATAATGGAGAAGTATGTGTATAAGAAACAGTATATTGATAAAAAAATTTCCAAAATCAAAAGAGCGATTGCGTTGAAAAAAGTAAAGGATTTCTAATCATCTTGTTATCCTATAATGAAAATAATGAAAACGAACATAAATACTTAAAATTAAATGGAAAAAGAGAGGATAGAGAATCTGTTGATAAGTTTATCTGTATCCGAGGTATCTATTCGGTTTGTACTATAATACCTTGTTTTGACTGTATCGCACTATGTATCATTTATAACCCCCAAAATCCTCTACCTTTCATTTAAATAGAATTTAAAATGGAGAAATTCCAAAGCTATTTAGGGCTAGATAGATATCACTACTTCTTATATCCACTTATATTTCAGGAGTATATTTATGTACTTGCTCATGATCATGGTTTAAATGGATCGATTTCGTTGGAAAATGCAGGTTATGACAATAAATCCAGTTTACTAATTGTGAAACGTTTAATCATTCGAATGTATCAACAGAATCATTTGATTCTTTCTGTTAATAATGATTCTAAACAGACTCCATTTTTGGGGCACAACAATAATTTTGATTCCCTAGTAATGTCAGAGGTTTCTTCAACCATTATATATATATACAAATCTCAAGTTTTATTGTGAGGGCACTTACTATGCCGTTATATCCAATGAGTTATTTACAAGTTTTTTTTCTAGCCACTAAAATTCTCCCAACGCATTGTCTTTTTATGTTTCTCTGCGCGACAAGTGTCTCTGCTTTCCTTTATATGTATTTTGTTTTTTTTATTTTTTGCTTCACAATAACTTACCCACCGTTACGCGATTTGCTCTTTATTGCCGTTGTTGTGCCGTGATTAGGTATGCTTCTGGTTTCTTTTATCTTTTTTTTTTATTTGATCCTTCACAACTTACCCATCGTATATGCTTTGCTCCGCCGCGTGCTTTGCCCTTCGCTGCGCCGCCGTCGTTTGCTATTGATCAGGTATGCTTTCTAATTTCTGCGTTTTGACGCTTGATAACTACGATTTGAATTCTGTAATAGCTTCGTTATTGTCAATCTTCTTGCTATTATGTCGAGATTGAGGTTGTTGTGCGGTATTGAGCATAATACAAATTTCGAATTGCATGTGTACGAATTTTGTTTCTGTTATATAGTTACTTGAATTTTTGTTTACCTGAGTTTCGGTTACTTAGATTTGGAAGATGTGATGTTGGTAATGAGTCTCAATTTCAGTTTCTTATGGGAAGAGGATGAAGAATAAATGAATTTTATTTTTTTATCTCGATTTACTTTACCTGAATTCAAGTAGATATACTTGATTTCAAATTACCACTTTCAAATGTGATATTTATATATATATATATATACACGAAGTGGAATTGCTGTTGGTGTTTGGTTTATACATAAAAGTATGTTGTACATGTTTTGATAGAGGTTGTATACATTATATATATATATTCACAAATTGCAAGTATATTTACAAATTGCAAGTTTTTTCCTAAGTGCTTTTACTGTTACGTTGTGTCCATTGAGTGAACTACACATCATTATCACTTTTGTTTCTGTGATTTAGCTATTCTTTTCCTTCTGAACGTTCATGCTTCAACTGCAGTCAGGTGGGTTCGTTGATTTTCTCTTCTTTAGGGTTTTGTTTTCTTTGTTCATATATCTTGGAACGGTAAATTTGTAGTGATCTTAAGGGCTTTTAGATTATCTGTTTTTGTTTAGGTTAATGTGGCGATTTCTTCATGTTTTTTCTATTATAGAGGCTTTGCTTTTTGCTCCTTTTTCAAGTGAATTGACGCACGTCGATTTTTAAGGGTTGTTTGTGTAGTTGTCAAGTTGTTGATGTATATCTAGGGTTCTGTATACATAGAATTACTTCTCAATAATTTGTTGTAACTGCAAATTACTATAGGTTCAACATTAGATTTAATATGAAGAACAAGACACACAGTGGCATGCCAAATTACATAAATAAAGGCCTAAATCCTCTACACAAATAGGTAATTAAAGTCAATGGATTTTTAAAAATAAAGTAGCTAATTGGTTTGATATTAGATTCAATATGAAAAGCAAGACACACAGTGACATGCCAAATTACATAAAAAAACACAAATATTTTAGACAAAGAGGTGTTAAAGTCAATGGATTTATAAGAATAAAGTAGCTTTCTATAATCATTTTTCTACTTTTGCTTCTATGTATTTGTTGTTTCACTGCATTTTGTATTATTTTTCAATTACTTATATTTACTTACTAATTCTTTTTTTGCAGGCTATTCTCTCTTTGCTGTTCTTTGTTTCTGGTATGCCCATTTCTTTTTATTTTGTTATACACATTTGTTAATTAAGATTTTTTGTATGTTTGGTGGGTTGTATTTAAGTTAGGTTTGTCTCATTTACATGTTTTACTTTTCATGAAGTATGGTTGTTTGTTGGGGATGCCATACAGCAGAGCATACAGGAGGTTGATGCTTCACAGGTTACATAATGGCAAATAAATTGACACTGTTGCAATTGAATCATCATCGTCGACTCGGTAATTAGATTTAAAATAACACTTTTACTAATTTTTGTTCTTTGAAGTTAGAGTGTGGTTTTTATTTTCTTTATTATTGTATCTTTACCTGATTATGATTTTATGACTCATCTAACATATTTTAAAGCTTCAAAAGTAATGATTTTACTCCATCTGGTCCATCATTGCTATTATCTGTTGCAAATTAATTAAAAATAGAGGTTTGTAATCAGGACTCTTTGATTCAGCAATGTATTCTGATCGAATATCCTTTCTTCCTGCAAATAGCAACAGGTTCGCTGTCTCAGTCACATTATCTTCTTCGAATTTAATTTGTTCCTTTCTCTTAACATGCTTCCTGTTGATGAATTCAGAAATTATCTGAGAGGAATGATCACTTGGACTAATATAAACAGGTGTTATTTTTCATTGGCAAGTAATCAAAAGCTTTCTGTTCTTTCATTTTTTGCATAATCTTTTAACACTGCTGTTAATTGCACGTTTATTTATTAGCTGCAGTTTATTAATTTGAACATATTGAATGCAACAATATCTGCAGATGAATTGGACTTGAAGTAATTTTATTGTTTGTTTCTAAATTTTTGGGTTATTTCACCTGTAAACAAATTTATTTGATAGTGTATAATATACTTGCAGTTGAAGTCTCAGATGTAGAAGATGATAAACTTCATCAAGATATGAAAGCCGCGGGAAAGCATACAACTCTTCATTCAGCTCTATCAAAACTTGCAGGAACTTTCGATGGCGAGTCTATGTTCTTCTTACAGCGGTTTTTTCGTGCAAGAGTGAAACCTGTAATATCCACTGGTTCATTAAAGCTTGATCTTGCTCTTGGAATTGGAGGATTACTAAAGGTGACACAAACTATTTTTTTTTTTGCGTAATCAGTTTGAAATTTAAGATTTTGTTGCTGACCCGTATATTATATTTTTCTATTTGTTCTATAATAATGTTGTGTTAGTGATTTGTGTCATAATATGGATATTATCATCAAAGATGGAAATGCTTTCTACATTATATTGAATAATGACTAACAAAATACTAGACAATGGAATATATAGGAGAAAGAACCTAAACATAAAATCCCAAGGCATATTGGAGAATATATTAGCCTATACATTATTTACAATCTAACACTCCCTCTTAGGTCCTCCTCTTTGTTAAAGTTTTAGGTATGTGGTAGCAGCGGTGTTGAACAGAAAAGGCGGTGGTGCTAAACCAAAAAATGGATCTGGATGCCAACAAAGGTAGCGACTAAATATGATAAGTTTCTTTCAGGTTAGTTCGTTTATTATGGTTTGTTGCTATTATATATCCTTTATTTGTTGTGTTGATGAAAGATAGAGTAAAGTTATTAAATATTAAGCTTATGTATCTGCTTTAGATCTTTAAGAGCAGATTAATTGCTACAAATAGGAGATAATGATGGTCATAATCCAAGATATTATCACTAGGCGATTCTAGAATTTAATAGATGCAGGTCATCTTTGCTCTCTCACTCTCTCACTCTCTCAAAGCCCTCTATTCGTCTTTGATTTTTTTCATTTGTCTGTTCAAATATGTTTTTGCAATCTGTTGCAACTGACGAGCCGCTTAAGATCATGTTCGGGCTTTGATTACTGTTGTCTTTTAAGTGAGTAGCTTTAGTGTGCTTTTATACCCAATAACCTAATTACATATCAATTCCTTGGCTAATGAATTTCTTCCACTATTTTATTTTTTTTGCCCATGTCATCATTTTGTTTGCTCGACATCTGTCCATGTATTCCCTTATGTTCTTTTTTTAGTCTTCGCTCCACAACTCGCTGCACAATCGTTTCTCCTCTGCTCCGACTCTCACTGCGATGTCCTTCTGCTGATCAATCAGGTGTGTTTTTACCTTTAATTTCTTAGTTTTGACATTTGTATGCTGCGATTTGGGTTCTGTCATAGGTTCGTCACTGTCAATTTCGTTCTTTTCTTTGAGTGTTTGCCTCTGTCGTCTCACGGTAGTAGATGTTTTGTGGTGCTGAGGTTAATGACTAAGTTTTGTGTGTCACTCCATTGTTGATTTTCATGGTTATACTTGCAGTAGAGAATTTGAATTTCATGCTAACCATTTTGGTTTCTGTTTTATCATGGGTTTAATTTTTTTTAACTTTAGTTCATTTTTTTGTATTTTGTTTGCTTGACGGTGATAACCAAGTAGATTACAATTGGCATCTAAGTTTTGAATATGTGATGTTGTTTGTTGAAAAGGAATGTGGTATTTAGTTGGTATTTGTGCGTATAATGTCTTTTGTAGATGATTATATCTTTTAGGGGTCTTAATTAATTAAGACTGATAGTGATTATAGTTTCTTTCTGTTGTCATTTATTGGTAGTTGTGGCTACTTTTTTAGTGTAGATAGAATTCAGCCCTACATTTCTTTAATTCTCTCATATTTATTCTTTGCTTACTGTTTTTTCAGTTGGAAGTTACATCTCCAGCTGCTTAAAGGTTAGTTTATTTTCTGATAGCATTTCTTGCTATATCCATCTTTTACAAATTGGTAAGTGTTTATACTAAATAAATGAATATTTAGATTAGTTTATTTTCTGATAACATTTCTTGCTATATCCATCTTTTACAAATTGGTAAGTGTTTATACTAAATAAATGAATATTTGTATGTTGTAATTACTTATTGTGTTGGATTAGTTATGTGAGTTTGGAATTATATTAAGTGTTTTATTATCAGTTAGAGTTGTTAGATACGCTCTTAGTGCTTTCTTTCTTAAAACCAAGTTAAAATCTGTTGTATCTCCTTTTCTTGGATGTGTTTAACAGTTAAAAGAAATAGTGGTAAAAAAAACCACAATTTTGTATATGCTTGGATAACGCATTAGTTTTTGTACAACTCTTTACCCGAATCGCCACGAAAACAAAGACTATAACCGTCAAGATGGTGGCCCGCCGCAACGCGCGGGCGGGTCACCATCTAGTTTATAATATGTAAGATTTAAATTCACGGTCTTTTACTTATAAAGGTATCATTTTATCACAAATTGTCCCCTTAAAGAGATACATAATATTTTCTACTATAAGTTATTTTAGAAAGTGTTTTTAACATACAATTCTAAAAAAAAAAATTACAAACACAGGCTCTTTAAAATCTACTTTTAAAATCATCTAATGTCTACGCTCTAAGATTTAAACATGTACAATTTAAATAAGGACGAACATATAATAAACTAGGGTAAGAGACCGTACGTACATACTATTGACCCCCCAATAGGGTTGTCTCCGAAAAATTGATGAGAAATTAGAAGACTTGAACGAGCAGAGCATTCACAACCCATCCCTCATCCCCATCCCTATAATTTATACTTTTATCATTACTTTTTCTCTCTCTTCCACTCACAACCACAATTAAATAATACTTTTTTATACTTTCATCATTACCTTTTCTCTCTCTTTCAATCACACAAAACCCCAAATTAAAAAAAATCACCAGTTTTTTCATCAAATATAGGGGTGAACAGTAATTTTTCCTATCTCCTTACTCACAACCACTTACAAGTAAACCCCAAATTTTAGGGTTTTACCTCACAATATTATAGGGGGTGGGTTGTGAATGCTAATATATAAAATTAATATCATATTAGTGTTAAAAATATTTTTTAAATTTTGATATAATATAACTCAAAATTATATGTTAACGAGAAAGGTGATTGCAACTCGTTGTGGTGGTGAGAGTGGCGGTCACCCCATGATGACATAATCTTAAATATCAAAACATAAATAAAAGAATGACATCACAATACCCAATATCTTAGTAAGAATGTAATTCAATATAAATAAAATATTAATGTACACGTAAACACGTAAGAAAAAAAAATAAGGAAGAAAATACAAAAATAAAAAGACAAAAGCAAATTTACAAAAGAAAAAGAAATAAAAAAAACAGAAATGAGAATATTCTAAATATAAACCTAAGACATAGAGATTTTACCATATCCAATTTCCAAACATATCCATTTACAAATTTGATTGTCTTTGTTTATATTCTTTACTAGGTTATTAACCCGTATACTACACGGGTTGAATTTAGGTTTATAATATTAGCTAAATATAAAAAAACGATTAAGAAGTATAAAAATTATAAATGACATAATTCATTATAAAATATTAATTGATAAATTAATACATTAAAGATGACAAATTCTTGATTTGTTTCCTTAAAAAGACTCAAATTATTAAGTAATTTATCAAATCTATATTATGTTTGCCAATTTTTTTTTAAAATGAAATTTTAATATAGTAATTAGTCTTAATTGATAATTTACTTAATTGATAATTGAATCTGGTTTTGACATGTGGCAGTGCTGATATGGACACCTTAAAAAAACATGTAAAAACTATTTTATTGCTTTATTAAGATTATAAGATAAGATACGTATATATACACATATTTAAACCTATATAAAATTGTCACCACATGTCCTTCCATTTTTCAAACATGTATTTATCCATTTTCCTAACATATTCATTTAGTTTAAAAATTTCTGATCCTACTTGAAGACTGGGCCTAAACAGTCACCACATGTCCTTGCCCAAAGTCGGCCCAACTCCCAAAATGAAAAATAAAAATAAAAAATGGTGTAAAGTGTGTGTTTGGGTAATGCCTCTCTTTTTAGCCGACTTTCATTCGCTTCTCCTTTTAACATGTTTGAAGAACGCATCTTCATTAAATTTGTGTATTACTTTACATAGCATAGCATTACTAAGGTCTTCTTTCTTTTTTTTCTAAATAAATGGATTCTCACAATACAAAGAAATCATAAACAATAATAATTTATGAAAAAAACGGTGTTAGTCTGTTGCTTACGTGGCATATGCCACATCAGGTGCCACACCGTCTACCGGGACGCTATAGGGTAAAAATATACTCACCGGTGTCATGAGCATAATGTTTCCATCTCCATGTCTCCATCTCCATGTCATCTCCATTCTGATTGCTCCACTTCATTTAAATGATTAAAAAAAAAAACAAAAACAATAGTTGATGGGTAATAATGAGGGGGGTTATGACTATACACTTTTAAGTCATACCCGCTTGATGATATGGTTGCCACGTTACGCATAAGAGGGCTACAAACCTCTCAACAACTTGTCAATTAAGGAAATGATTCTTTATTCAACACAAATCAAAACATCAAACCAAAAAACGGTTTACAAACCTCTCAACAACTTCAAATCTGACAAGAATGCTCTACTACATACTATCACTACGATCTAACGGGAACAACACTCATACAGGAAGAAGAAATCAAGATGAAACCCTAGACCAGTGATGTAAGAACAAGAACTCTAATCGCATAAGATAGTAGTGAAATCAGAGGGAAGGTGAAGAGTATGTAAAAAGGTTCTCTAGGAAAAATTAGTGTTTTTTTTTTTTAATGCGTAACACACACTTGACCTTATAAATGGCTTAGGACTGAACGGAAAAAACCCATGACCCACATGTAATCCATTATCTGATCCATCTTTAACCTTTAACTTTAAGCAGTCTGGCCCCCATCTACATACCCAATGCAATTAGTTGCAAGTCAAGGCCATTTATCTAATCCGATGCTCGATGCAACTCATCAGTAACCCAGCAACGAGTCCCACATATTAAAATAAAAACAAATATTAAACAATTGATATGATAAAAAATATACTAATTAAATATTAGGGGCATTTGCGTATCTCCCCCTCTAAAGTTGAGAAATTATATATTTTCTCAAATCATGCTTTAAGAACATTGTACATTATGCATTAAAAACTTGTTATGCTTGTATTCTTCTCCCAGCAAAACACAACTGAAAATTCCCTAAAGTTATAACCCCTCACTGGCCTCCTACCTCACATAACTTACTTTTGAACGATTTTACATAAGAACGTTCATCCTCCCACTCCTCTTCACGTTATACTCTTTCTCATAATTCGATTGTTAGCCAATTTTCTTGAGCAAGCCATACTCAAGCCGGCTAGTGACTCGACCATAATGAACCGATTTCGACGAGGCCTCCGAGGCTCTGATTATAGCTTGGAATTTTTTGGATCTAAAATGCAAGACATGGGCCTCATGACTATTGGCCCACAAAATTCAGGCTTTTATAGTTTATAGGACTAGTTGTGTCACTTGGGCCTTATTCGGTTAGCTTGTACACCCATGATCCATAGTCCATAAGGACTTCAAAACAAAATGGCGCAATAAAACTAAAAGGTCACATAATTCACATCTTTAAAAAAAATTATTCAACCAATTATATATTGAGATGATATTATAGGTCAGATAAATATACATATAAAAAAACTTGTTAAATCATGAAGATACCCATAATTTTTAGAAAATAACAGTTCTAATATGCTAGATACATAATCAAGTATATGTTTTTTAAGTTTCTATATATAAAAGCATTTTCATTGACAAATTTATGCTTTGTTTAGACTCATGGTTTATAGAGATAGCCATTTGATCGTCGAAGGGTGTTTTTCGAGCCTCGCACCTTCGCTCATGTTCTATTTGTTAATATGTGTTGTAGCTTAGATCCAAATTTTAGAATGCTAGATACGGTTCAAGCCTACAAGCGCGCAAGACTATCTTATAGATTCCGGTTAAGATTTATAGGATTGAAATATCATTAGTGATAAATCTATTAAAATGGTATTTCAAGGAGTTCAAAACAATAGAGATAATCGTACGAGAAGATAAAATTCAAAAAAAAAAAAAATTGAGATAAAAAATGTAACGTTTGCTACTCCTGAAAATCCATGAGTGTTGTCTCTTGAGCGGTGACTAAAATAGCTTATGTCTAGGGGTAGCACACTTAAACTCGTGCACACAGTGAATTCTTTTTTAGAGTTTTTTTTATTGTATGTTTGCTACCCCTTAAAAAAAATCGTGTTCCTAGCTTAAGTGGTTGAAGAGAGGCATCCAAAGACTTTATTAATGGGTTGGTTCAAGTCTCGACCGTGACAAAAGAATTGGAGATCCAGATTGGGTCATGAGGTTTTCTCATCTATGGTTAGTTTCAGCCCGAGGGTGGTCTTTGGGTTGGGACCGATGGGGCGGACAAATGTACGAGTTTCCCCGCCTTCAGGGATGTGCCAGCTTAGAGCCCTAAGGTCCTGTATTCAAAGAAGGAAGACGACCGAGTCGTCGAGTGACCCAGTGATCCGTTAATAATTCAAATTTTCCGTTACAAAAAACGTTTTTGTCATTGATTTAGATTTATCCTTCAAATGGACCCAAATTCACATGATGGGTAATAAATTCACGGCTTATCCAGAAATTCACATACATGTTGTTAGGTCAATGTTTGGATCCGTCCCTCCCCTGCCTCTTTAATTTCTAAGCTCATATATCTTTTTCCTTTATTTTCTAAATGGTTTAAACTATATATATATTTTTTTTGTCATTAGTAGGATTTTAAAAACTTACATCCTGAAAAAGAAACATTTTCATTTTCATCGTCCTTTCCCTTATAAAATTAAACCTTGATTTTTCCCTAATTCAGATTTAGATCTGTATATAAATTGATGATTACACATGTAAACCACTTTGCTTTGTTAATTATAGCCTTTTTATTTTATTATATATTATTTACTATTTATATTTATTTCTTGCTGTTCAAATTGTCAAATTCGGATTAGTCCACGTATTCTACCACCTCCAATCACGGAAAAAATAAAGTATCGTTTTGAAATGACGAAAATGACCTTGGGAAACAAGCACTAGCCAGTTTGAAGTGAGGGGTGATTCGGGTAATTTGAGTTGCATCTTCCTTCTGGCCTGACACTCGTGAAAACAATAATGGGGTGCACCAAACATGCTTCAACTGCTACTTAGATACTCAATTATTATTGCTGTTCAAAAGAAAAAAAAAAAAAAAAAACTCAATTATTTTTCATTAAATTTCATCACCAATTCACCACTGCTTCCTCTGTGAAATAATTGCCCTTTGCAGGATTACGTACATATCTTATATTTGTATCTATTGTTTATAGGGTTATTGACTTCAAATAATCCTAACTTTCACCTTTTGGCCAATAACACTCCCAACTAACGAATTTCCTTCTGGCACTCCCAACTATCGACATATTTTCCTCCACCACTCCCTCTGTTAATTTTCTTTAACCCTGTTAGTCATCTGCCTACGTGGCCATAAGCCACGTAGACATCCACATAATCATTTTATGCCATGTAGGACAGCCACATAGGCAGATTGTGACACCCGAGAATTCCAATGTTAACTTCCGTTAGACAATCTCCGTTAGTTACGTTATAAGTGTTAACTTAGTAACTAATGCTTAACTAGGCCGAATACGTCCACGACCTTTGGTTGATCACCGAACCCGTCCATATGTGTTATGTGTTTAACTATTTATCGTCATTATGTGCAATGTGATTTAAATACATGATTTAGTATTGTGAATAGCATGACAATTTATGAATCGTGTTTATCTTGTTTAGAATGTGAAATTGACCACTTTTGGTAACCAGCGAAACTACCGGGCGAAACTATAGTGTCGCCCGGCAGTCTTTTGGCTCACTCGTGATCAGAGCCAGTTTCGCCTGGCCAGCGAAACTGCCAGCGAAATTAGGCCCTGATATAAAATATCTTAATAAACCCTAGCTCTCCCATTTGCCTCCTTTACACACAAACACACACACACTCCATCTTTCTCCTGGAAATCTGATCAGTCGAGATTCACACCGAGCCATCGAGATCTCAGCCCCGAACCATCATCCATCAAGCTTAGAGATCGAACCGTGAGTCCCAAAACCACCATTTTTATGTTTTCTATGTGTTTTCTTAAAAGCATGCTTGAATCTTCATGTAATCACTTGATCTTCTGATATGTTGCTTAGGAATGCTAGATCTATCCTAAAGTCAGTAACTTTACGTGTGAAATCCATCCATGTTGAAGATTTATGCTAGATTAGGTCATTTTAGGTTAAAATGTGTTTTTGGTGATTTGATGATGAAAATGCATGTTTAAGGTGTTAAAGCTTACTGATTTATGTTGGTAAATGATTCTGTATGCTAGATAATGAATTGCATGTAATATGGAAGCTGTTAGATTGATTTTTAGGCTGATTTATGTGTTTTTCGCGTCCAGCGAAACTGTACTGTTCTCTGGGCGAAACTATGTAGCGAAACTATGTATATCTTCATCCAGCGACACTATGGAGCGAAACTGTAGTGTCGCCGGGTAAACCAACCAGACCTGTTCGGACGAAACTACCGAGCGAAATTCCCTGAACGAAAGTTCAAATCAGTTTCGGGCGAAACTAGGCTAGCGAAACTGTGCCAACAGTTTCGAGCGAAACTAGCCTAGCGAAACTGTGTCATCGGGTATCGCCTAGCGAAAGTGCTGCCCGTGCACACAGCGAAACTGCCTAGCGAAACTGCTAGCGAAATTGAAACGAGAATCCAAACTTGTGCAATTTGCTTGAATGTTATGCCATGACTTACATGATTATGCCATGATGATACATGCTTTGACTTCTGATGTATATGAACCCTTGTTTATGATCAACCATTGGTGTCGTGTGTCGGTATGTCGTGTCTTAGTTCCAACGTGCTATGTTATGGGCCATAGTGACGTTAAGTTAAAGACTAGACACAACCTAATACTTAAGACCTTAATGTGATTATTAGGTCTTCGTTAGCAAATCATAATTTGGATTATTGAAGTGTAGCTGAGCAACCTAAGGTGAGTTTCACTAACCCTTTAATTGTGTGCCCGTTTGGGACACAACGAATGAACTTAACGATAAACAACACTGACATTTTGAGGTATTACAATTGGGATACCTGTTATGGAAGTTGGAGTGTTTTATGGGAACACTTGCAACTGTCCATCCTTGGGGTTTCTATTGAAACTCGGAAACGACCACTATGACACTTAAACTCTTTTTAAGATTTCAGATGAAATCCAGAATAAACATTTTAATATGACTAGTGTAGGTTAAAGTCTAAACCAGATGATATCACATGATTTCTAAGGATGCTTTAAAAACTTAAAAGTCCTCAACCTAGTACTGTTGATCTGAGAAGCGAGGGGATGTTGGGTAGATCTACTGAGGGTTTGACAAACCCTGCTCCGCGGTACACAAATGTGTAACCAACCGGTTGGAGGCTGAACGGAGTTCAATGTCAGCCTATGTTTAGTTGTGGGCCTCCCAAATGGGACACAACTGGAGGCACCAACCGTCGGCTATTGCCGAACTCTGTTACGTCAGCTTTCAGCCCTAGTACGACTCCTTAGTGCATGGAAACCGGATTAGCTACCCGCGATATCGGTTGACCGCTTTAACTTTTACTTAACTAGTGCATATTCGATAATTCAACACTTGGCAATGTTTTGCAAACTACTACCTATTTATATGTTGATGAATACGATTATGAGACCGGGCCAATGCATGTCATGCCCACCGTGAACTCACCAACCGTTAGGTTGACACTTGTGTGGTTTTCACTTTTGCAGATCGTTGAGGAGTATCCACCAGGGGTTGGCATGGCACAAGAAGACATTTACTTTCATTAAACTAAATTGGGAATTTGAATTTGAAACAATGATTTGTAAAGCACGTGGTTAGTGCTAAGATACTAATGTTTTATTCCGCTGCGTACTTTAAACTGTTTTTATTATGAACATTCGGACTTTACTCTGATTCGTTTAGTATTTGTAACTAATGGTTGTGGTCCTGGTCTAGTCGCGCCCCTTAACGGTATAAACTCCGTTAGTGGTTAATTGGGGGTGTGACACAGATGACTAACGGAGTTAAAGAAAATTAACGGAGGGAGTGGTGGAGGAAAATATGTTGATAGTTGGGAGTGCTAGAAGGAAATTCGTTAGTTGGAAGTGTTTTTGGCCAAAAAGTGATAGTTAGGATTATTTGAAGCCAATAACCCTTGTTTATATGCATATAATTATATGCAATGGACGATATGGTTATATAATTTTCGGTGTTTCTCGATCCCATTAGACATTATGTTTGATTATCTTTTATAGTGTTATTGGCTCTATTTTTTGAACGACAAAAGATGAATTAGAATTTAAAAAAAAAAACTAGCAAATAGCTAGATTACAAAACGAAACGACATTACAACGGTTAAATCAAAAAACAAAACGACACCATGACCCTGTCTAATTCGTGCATATTTCTCCTATTTTTGACCCATCAAAAATATAACTCCTTTGATTTTCTGAATATTTCCACCACCACTTTCGGTGTGGGGGCTTTAGCTGGCTCAAGTCTTGGCCTAGTTATGTTAAGACTCGTTTCACGTTAAACCTAATTCCTTTTTTATATATTCTAGCAATCTAGCATTGAATTTGTCAATCTGATTTGAACACAGAAAAATAGAAATCACTAGTTGCATAGTGGACGTATTGCAGAGTGGACGTATGTCAGTTTAGATCGAATCATTATAAATTTTGTGTCTCCGGTTATATCTTAGATTTTTTTCAACTTCATGTGTGCGTGAGAGATATTGAGTTTTGTTAATATGCTTATCCACCGATTAATACACTCTATAAATTTACTATCTAGTTCTTAAATGGTGGTAGAGTTCAATTGGGTTCACGGGTATAGACCAATATGTCAAATTGTCAACCTTTGTGAGTTGACTAGATTGGATGATTGTTCTTGATCCCACTTCCTTCATCGTTGGCACAATATTCCACTACTACTTGAATATTTTATTTTATTTTTTTATCCTTTTTAATTTTTTTTGGTATCATTAATGGTCATGCTCACTTTGTTTGTTGTCTATTTCAAACACCCTCACACCCATTTACTCCTTCCATTTCACATTGAATTCTCTCCCATTTTGCTCATGAGTTTTCAAGCAACTACCATTTCTTATCTCTTTCTTCTTAATTTCTGGCTCTTTTTTTTGTTGCAGGTTTTGTTGCAGGTTTAGTGGGTCAGATAGCATTTAATCAGGCCGGTTGGTTATAAACCATAAACTCCCCATTTTGGTTTAATTTTGACACAATTTCAGATATCAAATGCAGACTCCAAAAACCAGGTTTTTTATTCATACATTTATTTATATATGTATTAGTTTCACCTTTTTATAAGTTTGAACTTTGTTTGAATAATAATAACTTTGAATAGTGGTAGCACAAAGAGGTCTTCTGGATCTGAAGTTGGTCGGAGGATATCTCCGCGATCGGAATCATCATCAGCATCAGGGAGTGGGCGGAGCTCCGGTCGGGTTGTTCGGCAACTTAAGACATCCGGGCTTGAACCCGACCCGTCAGGAAGCCAATCAAGTAGCAAAACACCCAAAACTGCAAGTCCTAAAACCGTTGACCGCGTGTCGCCAAGAGGACCCGTTACTGAGGTAAAATCTGTTGTTTTGATCGAATACATATATAAATTAATTTTTAATTTCACCGGTTATTTTGATTTTTATTTTATCGAAAATATTAACATTATTCTATATTTTATCAGTTATAACGATGTACTTTTACCATTCATAGTAACGTAAGTTATGAAAATATGTTTGTCGTTTATAACAATTTTTCTATGTTAATTTTTGCTTGTTTATAGTTTTTATTAGGGTTGACTGTTAAATATGTATATTTATAGATGGATTCAATTAAAACTAAAATTAATTTGAAACACTATTGCGAACCATTTTATTATTACCGTATAGCTTAAGGCCATGAGATAAAACTTTAAAAAAAAAAGTCATTACTTGATTCATCAGTGATAAAACTTAAAAAAAAGAAAGTTTCAATATGAATTGAACGGAATAATAGTAAAAAATCAATCAAGTTTAAATATTAAATGTTATTTTGCTTTGAGCAATAAAATATTAAAAAGGATAGGTTGATTTAAACAAGAAAACGGAGCGAGGTGGAACTAGAATTTTTTTTTCCACTTAACGCGAGCCAAAAAAAAAAAAACCCTACATAAAAACAAAAAAAAACCTAAAATTTTTCCACTTCACGTATGGGTTTAAGGGATGACACGTGCCACCCGAGGACCTTAACTAGGTCCGCCCCTGCGAACAAGACAACCTTGACTCAAGCTCGACCCGCATCCAAACCGAAAAGGCCAACTTCAAATGAGTTTTTGGCTTTTTCAGGTGCACTTTGAGCCATCAGCTTTTTAGAAGATCAGGTTTGAATGGTTCAAATTAAAATTGTTCACGTTTCATTAATATTTTCATTTTGTAAACTAGCGGCTCTTCTCGGACCAATGGTAACAACTTTCTTATCATATCAACTAATAACTATAATAATATTAAACTATTGACTTTGAATCCTAAATGTGAACAAATTGGTGTTTCTTTCTTTTGGTAGTTATATAACTACTAACTTTCGGTTTAAATGTTGAATGGAAGTTGCGGAAGAATCGTCCAGGAAGAATTGTCGAACTCGAAACTCAAGTTACTCAACTCGAGGATGCTTTGAGGACGGTTAAGGATCAACTAATCGTGTCGGAATCATGGAAAAAACAAGCCAAAATAGATGCCGAAGAGTCGAGAAATGAGCTTTTAGCCTTGAGTTTAAGGCTTGAAGACTCTCAAAAGCTCCTAGATCGGTCATCTTCCAACGACACACAAGTAAGACCTCTTCCTGAGAACTATATTCATGTCTTCGTTATAGGTGTGTTCATAAACCGTTGAAAAACTGATCGAACCGTCAAATCAGAGAAAGTCATCTGGTTCAGCCGGTTTAAGATTTATACGACTTGGCTTTGAGGGTTTGACAGTTTAACAGCTAACTAACAGTTATTGGTTTTGACGGTTTGACAGTTTAACATCTAACTAACCGTAAATGGTTTTGATGGATTGACAGTTTAACAGCTAACTAACCGTTTTGAACTTGAAATCGGTCAAGTTAACCGAACTCGTAGAAAATATAAAATTTTGTCTAAACATAGAACCCTCAAAACCAGCCGGCTTGGCCAACCCATCTAGCCAGACCGATTTGGTTTTTCGTTTCTCGAAACTACATTTAGCAGTTCAACTCACAATTTTCGTCAAATTCGATATATTTCGTGACAGAATGAACACAATGATGATCAATCAGCAAGTAAATCCAATCTCAGCACTACCCCAAAACCGAGCTTAGCTGATTCAGCTGAACTGGCTGCTGCATTACTGGAGATTGACCAACTAAAAGTCAAACTCGACACAACAAGCGAATCAGAAGCTACAAAAACCAAACAAGCAGAATCAGCAGAAACAGAGATACATAATTTGAAAGAAAACATGGCTGAAACACTTTCAGTCATGAAGGAAATGAAGAACCAGCTTGAAGATTGCAAAGTTTCGGAATCTCGAGCCCAGGCTTTCGCAACTGAAACTTTGTTACAACTCGAAACCGCTAAAAAGAACATGGAGTCCCTCAGTTTAAACAGTGATGCATATAATGCAATGGTTTTGGAGTTGGAACAAACGAGGGCGCGTGTATGTTCGTTAGAAGGGATGGTTGAAAGAATGAAGAAAACGGGTCAAGAAAGTGAATCGAATATGAGATTCAATGAAGAACAAGCTATTCAAACAGTGGAGTTGACTGCTGAATTGAAGAAGTCAAAGGAAGATATTGAGGAGTTGAAGGCTAATCTGATGGATAAAGAGACTGAATTGCAATGTGTTGTTGAGGAGAACGATGATCTGAACGCGAAGTTGGCGAGTTTGATCGTGGGTATACATGAAAACGAGTCGGAACAAGAAATCAAAGGTTTAAAGTCAAAGTTGACTAGTTTAGAGACGGAATTAAGCGAAATGTCTGATGAAAACGAGAAGCTTAAACAGGAAATCGAAAAGCTGACAAGTCTAGAGATCGAATTATGCAAAAAGTCAGACGAAAACGAGAATCTCAAACTCGAAATCCATAAAACGAAGGGTGTCATCGAGGAGTCAAAACAAGATGTCAACAGTCTAAAGTCAAAGCTGACTATTCTGGAGAATGAAGCATGTGAAAAATCAGATGAAAATGAGAAGCTAAAACTGGAAATCAAGAAAATTAATGATGTTACTAAAGCGGTGAAGACAAGTAACTGTGAATTGGATGAAGAATTGAGAAAGTTGAAACTGCAGATGGGTCAATGGCGGAAGGCGGCCGAGGTGGCTACTGCCATGCTTTGTGATGAAAACAGCGATAACAACGGTCGGTTGGTGGCGGATAGAGCATGGTCGATGGGCCATTATAGCCCCCGGAAAAAGATGGATACGGGTTCACCTTACAGTATGGAGATTGATAATGATGATGATAATGATGAAGGAAACTTATCAAAGAAAAATGGTAATATGCTTAAAAGGATTGGGGTGTTGTGGAAGAAACCACAAAACAAATGATCATATGATAACTTTAATCATATTTGTTACTTTCTTATGTAACAATATTTGTAATTCTTTAAAACACAAAAACCAAATTTGCAATTTCTTGTTATTCAAGTGATTTGTAGTTTTGTATGTAAATTTTTTTACTTCATATCTATAAGGTACAACTCTCATTAGACTATAGTACAAGTCATAACAGCCTGCACTTTTTGTGTATGAAGTATTTTCTAGAGCTTGAGAACAAGCTTGGCTCGGTTCAAGCTTACTTTTTAAAGATCGACCTAGGCTCATAAACAAATGTGAAGGATTGATATCAGCTCGCCTCCGCTCAATCTAATTTGCTGAAGAACTTAAACGAGCTAAGCTCGGCTCTAGCCCATTGGTGTAGCAGATATTTCAATGTAATAAAATAATCAAATATTGTTACAGTTTTATACCCGTCCCTTGCCCAGATATTTCAATGTAATAAAATAATCAAGCGATATATATTAGATATAATTTTGATAAACAATATAATATTTTTAACAAAATATATCTATTTCTAACTTCTACTCTGTTACAATTAATTTAATTAAGCTATTTCAAAGATGTTAAAGGTAATGCTCAAATATGTTTTTTTTTTTTAATACTACTACTCAAATATGTAATAAAATTCTAATAAGTAGAGAGAATACATATGACCTTCAGTTATTCTGAGAAAATATGCCTGAAATCCACTGATTGTACTCATCCATTCTTATTATAAATGAGCTTGAAGAAGGGGAACCTCCTCCACCATATACCTGTGTATTTGGAAAAGTCAAACAAATTGACTTAGAAAAAGTCAAACAAATTGATATAAAAGACATAAAAGGGTTCACTTCGGTTTTGTAGATGTATGTAGCCAAAACCGAACAGCTGTGGTTGGTGATCGAATATTAAAACCCAGCCATTGGTTTCCAATTTTCTTCAGTTATTTCTAATTTGTTTTTTTGGGTTATGGCTCAATTAATGAGCTAAATTTTCTATTCAGCCCTAAACAAGTATATTAAAAAAGTAATATTTACTGATGGAAAGAAATTAACTGAATACTCTATTTTCATGCATACCTTTGCAATTACAGATGTATCAGTACAACTATCTAAACTCCTTAAGCACATTTTGAGATTCTTTCCTTGCATGTAAATAACCGCGCCAATAGGCCTGAGGATATATATCATATATGCCAAGTCACTACCATATTTATTCAAACAATTCTAACCAGGACAAATATTTTAGTTCACAAGAGATGGTATTAACATATAAAAACATATAATGTAAGTTTGAGACTTGAATAGAACTTTGAAATACCTCAAACCAGCTGCTTCACTCTTCTTGCTGAGTTCCTTGCCAACTATATCACTTAAATTCGAATTTCCATCGATCCTGACACCCTGAAAAATGAAAACGGGTCGTCCATCAGAACACCAACATAAAAACTATCCGCAGAATTAATATAAATCATCAGGATTGACTAGATTAATTAAGAATGAACAATAACATACCAAACATTCCCCATATAATCCTCTGCCCAGCCTAACTTTATACACCTTTTCAAGATATTTAGTTGCTGCACTGTGTCGGCTAGCCATGTAAGCACTTCCAATTGCAACCAAATTCGTGACACTAATCTTCATCAACTGTTTACAAATATGACTCGAGCTAAGTGAAGTTTATATTCATATAATAAAGGGTCAAAACATAATTAATTAATAAATGTATTTATTAAGGGTGATAGTTTATAGAGAGCATAACTAATCTTCATCAACTGTTTACAAATATGACTCGAGCTAGTGAAGTTTATATTCATATAATAAAGGTTCAAAACATAATTAATTGATAAATGATATTTTTAAGGGTGATAATTTATAGAGAGCATAAAACCTGCTCAAACATGTGTGAATTTGTGATGCAATTCAACTTTGAACGCCAATTAGATAAGCCGATATTGAATTCTTTGATATCTGGCAAGGTCCATTGCCGAAGGTCTGCATCCTCAATGTACTTAAGGACCATTTCCACTCTTTCTTGATCTTCAATGTTTAATAGACTTGCAGGCCCCTGGTTACAAAAATATGTAAACTTGGAAACAAAATTTGTAAAAGAATCATGAAATAACAAAGTAATGGCTGATTTACTTGAACCTTTTTTAGATGTATGTTGTTTTAAAATGGCCTGATGACAAGTGGGTTTTTTTGGTTGAGTTTGACTTTAAGTTCTTTTGAAATATGTTTTGTTTGTTGAAGACCTAAGGTGAGGTAGCGACCACCTCACCTAGCGACATCAATAGCAAAAAAAAAAATCTCATTTCTCGCCCGAATGTTACAGATTATAGCTGACTAAAAAGAATCCTAGTGGTCATCAGTCATCATCCACTTTCAAAGCAACTTCCTTCTAAAGAATTCTGATTTACTTACATTATTGCACTTCATTTCTGATAGTTTTGCACAAAAATAGTCATATGCAGCAGAGGAACTGTTCTTCTCCAAATTGAGTTGAAGTGAGAGATTGCCGTAACAATGCTCATACTTATGGATATCAGCCAGTGTGGTTTTCCTGTGATCAAATCCTATTACCCTAAATGTTACAAAAATCAATCAGAGAATGAAGTGAAATGAAATGAGAAATATAACATATGAACAAACCCAAATCAAGAAACTTAAATACATACTGGCATGATGTTCTTCTTGAAAGCTCAGCTGCAAATCCTTTGGGGCCAAAAAAATCAAGAAAATAACATTTCTCAAGTCCATCAGTATACAAATCTTCAACCCTGTTTAAGATATGGTAATCCAAAGGTATGATTTTGATTCATTTGAAAACGAAACTTCTAAGATTCAGCTGAGAATGTTAAATTGCTTTACCTGAAGGGTACGACAGATGAGAAAGGCAAGATGAGGCATGGGAGATTGAGGTGCCGGTGAAAGATGTGAGCAAATAGAGCTGAGAACGCTCCGGAAAACGAAGGGTAATTGTACAGAACAAGGTTTCGTGTACCTTGTTCGCGAGCTTTGGTTAGTAATTCCAGTGCGGCATTTGATCGAAAACCTTGCGGGCATGTTGAACTTCTTGCTCGGAAACAAGAGGTTGCACTCCAATTCTTACTTATGAATGAAATGGAGTGATTCCAGTGCAGCATTTCGATTGAAATTCTGGATATTGAATCTTATGCAAGGGTTGTACTTCATAAGGGCGGTTATCGATGGTTGTGACCAATTTCAACAATCAGGATTAATAACAGAAAGTGGTTACTTATGTGATTGGGATGATTGATTTTCACCTCCTTCTTGTATTGGATTTAAAGTTATGCCTAGCATTAGCATTGGGCTAACCATATTAGTTTCGCCTGCTTTTTGCCTTAATATGAACCTAAACACAAAAATTACAAACACCATAAATGGATTAACAATAAAATAAACTTATGAGCACTAATCAAGGAAATGAAAACTAAAATATTAAACATCAATAATTTGATTTGCTGATTTGCATCAGGAATGAAAACATTGCAACACAGGTTAAAACAACTGTATCTAATTACTTAAAATGGATCAAAATCTAAGTCAAACATCATCATTACATGCCTAAATTGCTACTTACAAAAGCATTCAAACGAAGTGCAAAATCAAATATGAATGTGGAGGAGGTATTCTTCTCTATAGCAAAAGGATATAAACAAAAACTTGCTGAAACTGATTCAAAGGCTGAGGTAGGCCTACCTACAATTTTCTTTCACATCTGTACCAATTATTCAGTTGATTAACACACTAATTGTTTCAACGGCTCCTTTTAGGTCTAAAATGAAAAAGTAATCACAAAATTGTTTAAAGTTCAACAGCCTCTTTGTAATTACAATGAGCAATCACAAAAAGAGTAAGAGTAAGCATCAAAAGTAGATTCGAGGCTTCTGATTCTGAAATCGAAGGAGGAGAAAGTAGGTAATTACCAGAAACGGCCGACGATGTGTTCAAGCGATGTATCGATGATTACTTGATTAGTGTAAAAGATTGGTAAAATCTACAAGGGTTAATTTGCTTTTGAGCTTTTAGTAACTTTTGGAGTTATGGAGTTTATACAAAGTGGGTAAAATTTAGAAGGGTTTAATTTAGCTTTGACATTGAACGAGTTATATTTCAGAGCTTGAGGTGTGGTTTGTCTGAAATTTTTATCGATCTTACGAGCTCTCTTGATTCTTTTACACCACTATCTATAACACTATGCTTTGAAACTAAATTAGAAGCTAGTCAAACAAACATGAAAACTGGTTTTGAGCCCGAACTGGTTATGGTTAAGTGTATCTTCATAACTAAATCATCGGTTATGGTTACAGTTATGTGCCCTTGATTAACCGAACTAGCTGAAACCGAACCGAAACTTGTAATTTTTATTTATTGTGAGCACATTTTTTTATGTATTTATGTGTATTTCTAAGTACTTTTTTTTGTATAATCGAGCATGAAACATTTATAACCACCAATGTAATAAACTATATATTTCAACTTGAAAATACATTATACAAATAACCAACGGTTAATCAAAAACCAACCATAACCGATGGTTAACCAAAAACATCATAACCGAACTAGCGTTATGGTTTGGTTAAACATTCTTCCATAACCAAACTAATGGTTATTGTTGATAAAAGGTAATTCCAAAAGTGTATAAGTGATGATTTTACAGGGGCTAAATATGAAAATTCTGAGCTGGTTTGTTAATAGGCGTTGTATTAGTTTGTTAATTTTTGTTTTGTGTAATAAGCCTATATAAGACATTGTAATCACGTGTTAGTTGAATCATTTCAATAAGATTTCCAATTTCCTCTCTAATCTTCAAGTTTTGATATTCAATTTTACTTTAGTTATGGTTATGGCAAAGGCCATAACTGAACCATAAGTGACTTTGCACACCCTTAGTTTTAACAAGTTTGACCTATCTTAGACCAGCTTTAAACCAAAACAAATTCGGGCTAAGACCCGGTGTAAGCCCTATTGTTTTCATTTTCGTTTGCCTCAAACTGAGTAGGCTGATTTAGAGATGTAAATAAACCGATTTAGAAACTAAAACTTGTTTCAAACCAGACTTGATCTCTCAAACTGTTATGCTTTAACCAAACTTGACCCTCAGAGTTGAAATTAGTTCCTAGTCATGTACTTCTAATCCGCTTTCATCCCGATTAATTCGAACCCAACCGACGCAAACCACATTTTAAAGTCGATCCAATGTAAACTCGGATATTTTCCTAACAAAAACCGGTTTCGACATGAACATTAAACGGGCCCGAACCGGTTTTAGAAAGTACCCACATGTAGAGGTGCAAAAATCGGTTTGAAACCCAAACCGGTTCGGTTCTCAAACCGGTTTTGACCAAAATCGGTTTTGGTCAAAACCGGTTTGAGGCCAAACCGGTTCGGTTCTCAAACCGGTTTGAAGCCCGAAATCTGGAAACCGATGAAACCGGTTTCGGTTTCAAACCGAACCGGTTTGGGATCTCAAACCGGTTTGAACCGGTTTGGTATATATATATATTTTTTTTAAAAACTTTATAAAAACTAAAAAACATACTTTTTATTGAAAAAAAACATAAAACATTACAAAAGAGAATAAGTTCACACCTAAACGATTGCAAAAGTACCTAATTTGAAAGAAAATACAAATTATTTTAACCGGTATTCAAACTCTTTGTAAATTTAAGAGTTTTTTTAGAGATTGGGAAGTGGGGTAATGTTTATAACACATAAAGGGGGTATATATACCAATTTTTAGGCTCAAATCGACTAGAAAAGGGCTAGAAAAGTTGCTTAAAAGTGATGTGAAGAAACCGGTTTCAAACCGGTTTGGGCCAAACCGGTTTCAAACCGGTTTGGGCCAAACCGGTTTGAAAACCGGTTTCTTCACAAAAACCCCTAACCGATAGAAACCGGTTCGGTTTGACCGGTTTGGGAACCGGGTTGGTCAAAACCGGTTTTGACCGGTTTGAAAACCGGTTTAAGAACCGGTTTGAGAGCCCAAACCGGTTTGAGATTTGCACCTCTACCCACATGTGCAGTTTATTAGTTTGTACTTTGTGGGTTTATACTTTATAGCGTGCTAATGGAATCCATATAGGATGTGCTTTTGTGGGCCAAGAAGGACAACAGGAAGCCTGTAGTAGGCTGTACTGTAGGCCTGTAAATGGTTTCTAGTTTAACATGATGGGCCGAGAACTAACTTATTAATAATTAAATTCTGTTTATTTAAATGGTTGCCCTTATTGGGTTATTGTTAGTTAATTATTTTTGGCCAAACTAAATGCTTTTAATCGATTATTGAGCTAGACATAATTAATTTGTGAAAGGACTTGTGTTTTAGTGGTATTGGTGATGATAGGATACTAGTTGACTGAGAAGTCACTAGTTCGATCTTTGAGCCCTCCGGGTTTTACCACCCGGTTGTTTACGGAGGTGGATTTTCTGGGATGAACTCGACTGATGGCATGGATTACCAACACGGTTTGTACTCGTAGCGTGTCATGGGTAAAACCATTATGCCAGGTGTTCACCCCTGAGTGGTCTTGTTAAAGGTCAATGCCGTTAAAAAAAAATCTATTTGACACTCAACTTTTACGTAATATAAAACTTCATTTTTCATAGAGAGCATCTTGATGGGTCAATGGATCAACATGACTTGCTACGTGGTTTTGGGTCGCTTTGTGCGTCTACAACATAGTCTTAACATACTCAACGCGTTGCAATGTAACATTTTTTTTAAAACGATAGTTGATTTAAGTTTTCCCTTTTGATGACACCTTGGTGTGGCTGGTTACAAATTTCTTTGCGAGTTTCGCTATTGTATGCATGTTTAATAACTCATAGTTCGAAACTTTCATGATATTAACTAGAAAAATGCTCATTCATAATCAACCTATATAAATTCAAGCTGATAAGAAAACCAATGTTTTAAAAACCGGTTCAACCGGTCCGGTTCAACCGCCAACCGGTCATCATACCGGTTTTTTAATCCCCGGTTTTTTGGACATAACCGGACCGTTTTGAACCGGGCGGTTTTCCGGTTTTTTCCGTTCAACCGGTTTTCTGACATTTAAAAAAAATATATTTTTTTTAATTTATTGTTATTTATTGTTATTTATTGTTATTTTTTATTATTTTTTAAAGTTTAAAACTTATATTTTCTTATGAAATACCTATTTGGTATTATTTTTTAGTGGATTATCATTGTATTTTAACTATTTTCGTTGTGGTGTACAAATTTATTAACATTTTTATAAAAATATATATATAAATCCTCTAACCGGTTCAACCGGCCGGTCTAACCGGTCCGACCGGTCGAACCGGCCCCGAAAAGTTTTCCGGTTCAACTAAAAAACCGGTTTTTAAAACATTGAAGAAAACCATAGGAAGTAACATAACCCAGCCGTCCTTTGTGAATTCACATATAAAAGCCTAAGTATCAATTCATGTTTTTATTGTTTCATTAGACTTAATGTAACATTTTATTACGTATTGCAATTTTTTATGTGGATTCACAAAGGACGGCTAAGTATGAGATACATTTTTACAACCGACTACAAGATTGATGAGAGCATGTGGCATACTTAGGTGGGTTGATAGCATGAGTCTAGGTGGCACCAAACTCACACATGAAACACCATCCCGCCTAGGCGTGGGTTGTTGGCGTGAGTTTGTGACGTTCGAATTACAATGGGGGTCTGGTGTGTGTGTCTTGTTCCATGTGTATCAGTACTTGTACTCAACTCATACGGCAACTTATGGACTCATACCTCTTTTATGTGAATTGATGTGTGAGTCTTGTCACAACCACATAGCAGACTCATACCAACAAACCCACACTGATATATTTCATACCCTAATACCAAAATACCTTCCACATCCATGTCATGGTCATCAAGTTTTTAAGATCATTTTGTACCATCAATGTGATTAATTTTTGTTTTGAACTGACGTAACATCATATGACGTCATCATGGAGTTAGGTCTAAAGCTTTTAAGTCGATTTTATTATTTCCATTCTTATGGGGTATAGATGTTATCTATTAAACATATAGACATATAGTTCATGATAACAAGTGAATATAATTAACAATCATGGTTGTAAATAAATAAACATTTAATTATTGATAACCATATTATTAATCTTGAGAATTAAATTTAGTATAATAGTTTTAATTATTTTCGAGAATTATGCTTAATAAGACTCATATAATTATTTGGTATGGTGGTTGTATAATCATCTCCTCCCATGTGCTCTAGCCACTATGTGTGGGTTTGGCAAAGGTGATGTGCGTTGTTACTCTGAGTTCAATTAAAAACTATTATCTCTAATAAAAACTAGATTTGGGTGTGATTTTCATAGAAGACGGTAATTTAATATCATTTATTATATAGAGTGGATAAAGTAGTAAAAGTTGGTTAGTTTTCTTAAGCTAAACGTAGTGGGCGTAAGCCTTATATGGTGCTACTTATAGTGTCCTAATACCGTCTTTCATAGCGTCTCAATATCGCCCTTCATAGCGTCCTGAGGTAAAAAAATGGTAGCTTGTTAGGGCCATAGCACCTGTAAAAATGTTGAAACCAAAAAGCTATTCGTTGAGGGCTAGTTTATGTTTAAAAAAAACACTTTTGTTCAATATAAATACACACACAAAACACTCACCTTTTTACTATTCAACTCTTCAATTTCTCTACCACTTTTATAAAAACATAAGTACATAACCACTAAAAATATATGCCCCCCCAGAAGAACACCAATTGAACGCGATCTTGCTGCAGCAAACAAGCAGTTGATGATTGATTATTTTGTTGATGCTCCAGCCTACCACAACCTAGAAACGTTCTTTATACGGTTCTGGACGACTAAACATATGTTCTTACGTATAACTAATGATTTGGAAGAACGATATACTTATTTTCAACAAAGATGTGAAAGAAGAGGAAAACTATGATTCACCTCTATTCAAAAGTGTACCTTGGCGTTACGCGTTTTGGTGTACGTTACCACAACTGACATCAACGACGAGTACTTAAAATGACCGAAAAGAGGACGAGAGCCACGTTGAAACATTTCACTAGAGGGATCATTTATTTTCATAATTGCTTCATTTATTAAATATTGTTTCGTTTTTATTTATATTTATATATTTTTTAAATGAATACATGACATATACGGGCCAAGTTATTTACGAAAGCCGACGTCGAATGATCTGCAGCTTATATATGACCGGCATATGGAAGTACATGGTTTACCCGGCATATGAAAGTACATGGTTTATCCGACATGTTCGTCCATTTATAGTTGACAATGAAGCTGAAGATGACGTCACGATGATGATGAACATAGCAATGAAAATGAAGATGACGATCACGACGACGGTTAGTTTTTTTCTAGCTTTTAATGAAACTATGTTAGTTTATTTATTTCTTTAAATTAAAAAAAAACAATAATTTTGTAATCATTAAAGTTGAACTTTATGACTACACACCTTAAATTCATAAAACCCCGTAACTGGACTCACAACCCATGCAAAAGCTTTATGACTACATATAGTCTTAGAACGAATAATCCAGACTAACATTTAAGAGTGAGGGTGTTTTAATAAGAGCGAAATCAGGAGGATGATGTGGGTAAAAAGACAAGCCGAAACACCCCTTATGTCTACAGCTTGAGCTTGAGGAGGGGAGAGTTCAGGTCCTGGTTACTGATGAAATCTTTGCATAACGCTTATAATATTTTAAAAGAGAAACATCGAATTAAATTTACGTATAACCAATCTGTAAAACATTTTTTACACACTTTTCACCTACTTTTTCCTACAAACATGACGGCGACCAAGATGTGAACAGCAAAAATACAATCATCATCTAACGATCCTATGCATCAAAACAAATGGGAATGAATCTGATGACCCGTGACAACGAGTTGAATTCTTAAGATAACCTTTTATGTTTTCCGGCAAACTCCTATATATAAGGGTAGGCGGAGTGCTTGCCGAATGGCTCGGCATGGAGGGCGACACCAATGATGCCGAATCGACATCCAGGGGCGGACTTACACTATGCCCAGGGGTAGCGTCCGCTGCCCCTGAACTTTTACCCCGACGTGCAATTTTTTTTTTTTTAGGTTTTCGGTTTTTCGCGACCCCTGAAACGAATTTTTCGCGACCCCTGGAAGAAATTTTATGGTTTTTACCTAAAAATATGATCGAAAGCCCCTTGAAAATATGATTAAAAGCCCGTTAATTACCTAAAAAAAAAATTCCGGGGGCGCTGCCCCCCAACCCCCGTTAGTCCCTACAAATATTTTTTTTAACGCTACCCCTGATTTTTTTCCCTGCGTCCGCCCCTGTCGACATCCATACCGCCATCATCGGCATCATAGCTTCGGCATATTTCAATTGATTTTCGGCGGGACGATGCCGACCCATACCGAGGAGAAGAGACCGTTCAACGGTCATATTTTGGACCCCCTACCAAATCATGCCTTAGGCAAGCATACCCCCTACCAAATCATCAAATCTACATCAATCTTCTCTCTCCTGTTGGCATCACATCATTGGTTAGAATTTCATGCCTAAAGCATGCTTTAAATGAGCATACCTCCCACCCTAAGCCCCAATAAGTACAATAACGTAAGTAATAAGTTCTTTCAAACAACAAACACCTACTTTGAAGATAAGTAAGAAATGGGATCTTGCTTTCGACTCACCATCGGAAGAGCAACCGCAATCCGGTCTCGTTATCTAGAATGGTAGTAGTAGGAAGAACCCAATAGCAAATGATAGGGCTGGCAAATCGTGTCAGACACGACCTGTTAAGACACAACACGATAAGACACGGCACGATTGGTCTCAAACACGAACACGACACGAATACTTTTCGTGTCTAGTTTTCAAAACACGAACACGACCTGTATTTTAACGGGTCGACACGATAAAACCTGTTTAGACACGAAATTTTAACTAATTGACAGTCGACACGATAAAACCTGTTTCACTACATGTTTATACACGAACACGACCTGTATTATAACGGGTTTAAGAATTGAGAGATGTATGAGTGTATGTTATGACAGAAATGGAATAGAATTTTGAGAGACGTCACCTAATAATCTAATTCTAATATATCTTTAAGATATTATTTAAAAAATATATATATTATTAAAATATAAACGTGTCTTAACAGGTTAACAGGTTTCGACTTGTTAAGACACGAAAATTAACAGGTGTTAACATGTCGACCTGTTAACGACACGAAACCTGTTAAGCCCAAACACGAAACCTGTTAAAATTGTCGTGCTTCGTGTCGTGTTTTTGTGTCCGTGTCAAAATTTCCAGCCCTAGCAAATGACCATGAAGAGGTCGTACATACGAAGGACTAGATTCACATCTTTCTAGGGAGGGATGCAAGAATGCTCGAGTGAAATCCTAGAAAGTAGGAACTCACTCAAATACATAATGGGTTGTTAATTACTTAGAATAAATTATTAAGACACCCAATGTTTTTTTCTGAGACACAAAAAGTTTATGAAAATGCATTCTTTTTAGCTCTTTTGTCGATAAGTTTTGCGTTTGAACATTCTCTTTCTCTTAAAAGGAGTGAAGAAGATTGAATATCAAATGCTTAAATCAAAATAACTCATTCTTTTAAAACCAAAAACAAATAAAGGTTGGATGGTTTTTGGAAACGAGTGGTCATTTATTATGTGAAAGTAGGTGGACCACGAGACTTTACCATCCACTAAGAGAATTCAAAATGAAGGAACACGTTGTTGGAATTTTGGGGGAAAACTAGTGGAAAATCAGTTTTTCACTAAGTGTGGAAATCAGTTTTTCACCAACTTTGGACATAAATAAAACACAGATAACATAGGTTGTTGCATCTGTATTTTCTAGGTTTGTATAGTACGTTGTGAGGGTTTTCCAACGCACAAAACCACGACCAAATCCGAGCTCGTATGAATGAGATATCGAGGCTCAAAGTTGAGGTCTCGCAGCAGTGAAAACAATGAAAATAAGAGAGAAAATTCTAAGTATAGAATGTCGAGTCATCCCACATTGGTTGGGGGATGAAACCAAAAGTGGTTTATAAGGTGGTAACCTTACTAACTATTGTTTCCTTGAGTAGGACACATCCCTTGGACCTTGAGGGGTCACACTCGCACGCGTGGCGTAGGCGCAATATGGCGCTTTGATGGCGCACTTTGCAATTCGCATGGCCTCGAGCCGCCTTATTGTTTTTTAGCTCAAGCGAAAAGGTTCAAGAAGAAGACTGAGCAAGTGTGGTTTAGCCGGATGTTTGGAACGGAAGGTCAAGCGGAGTGTAGAGTTGAACCGAAAAACAGGTTCGAGCGGAACCAGTTTAGCCGGAAGGTGGTTTAAAAAGACCTGTGTTGTTCGGGCGGAACCTGGGTTCAACCAGATACAACTGTCACACGTGATTCAGTCGGAAATCACTACAAGAGCGTGTTTTGTGCCAAATCATGAAATTTCGCGTTAATTAAAAATCATTTTGCATTAAGTACGTTTAATATAAAGTTTGACTACGAATTATTTCTGATTGCTTCTCACGCCTCCTAAACCGCTATTAATACAACCTCAGTAGATCCAAAATTTGTTTTAAGGGACTCAGGTTTTAACCCGAAGTCTTCACCAAGGTTTCCCAAATTTGTTTCTCAGTTCATTAAAATGTTTAAACTTTGTTTTATATTACAAAATTTAACTATAAGTTTCAAGGTTTCATTTCATTTCCAAACCTTTTTCAACCTTCTGTTCAAAATTTAATTTTTCATTAATTCTTGTTTAGTGGTTTCACTCCCCATTTGTCTATTTCATTGTTTAATTTATTATTCCGTGTAAACTCTTTTAGAATGTTTGTATTGTTGCATTCCTTCTAAACGTACTGTAATTTTCTTTCCATTTCTTTTGTATTGTATTTTTTTATTGGGAAAATTTTACAGAAACATAACCAACTCTCAATTTTGTTCCAATCAGGTCACTCAAACTTTTTTTTGTTCCAATCAGGTCACTCAACTTTAAAATATGTTCTGATCCTAGATAAATGACCTGATTAACAGGTAACCTTATCAATTTTTTTATAAAAATTGATTTTTTTATAAAAAATGATTTTTTTATTAAAAAATGATTTTTTTATAAAAAATGATTTTTTTATGACTGAATTTTTACTAAAAACGATCTTTTTATAAAAAATCAAAATTTCATAAAAATGTTTTTTATATAAAATACATTTTTTTATAAAAACGATTTTTTTTATAAAAAACGTTTTTATAGAAACATTTTTTATAAAAAACGAAAAAAACGTTTTATAAAAAAAACGTTATACGTTTTTATAAAAAAAGTTATAAAAAAAGTTTTTTTTTATAAAAAAACGTTTTTTTTAATAAAAAAACGTTTTTTATAAAATTTTAACTTTTTATAAAAAAATCATTTTTATTAAAAAATCGATTTTAAGAAATTCGTTTTTATAAAAAAATCCTTTTTTATAAAAATTTCAGTTTTTGTAAAAAAATTGATAAGATTACCTGCTAATCAGGTCATTTATCTAGGATTAAAACATATTTTTAAGTTAAGTTACCTGATTAGAACAAAAAAAAGTTTGAGTGACATAATTGAAACAAAATCAAAAGTTGGTTATGTTTCTACAAAGTTACCCCTTCTTTATTTTATTCCT
The DNA here is from genome assembly GCA_039602395.1 of Deinandra increscens subsp. villosa. Taxonomy (NCBI): domain Eukaryota; kingdom Viridiplantae; phylum Streptophyta; class Magnoliopsida; order Asterales; family Asteraceae; genus Deinandra; species Deinandra increscens. The sequence goes on from JBCNJP010000003.1 coordinate 5,729,632, forward strand.
TGTAATCGTATTAGTAAAAGTAGATTTCTTTTCAAATGTATTATAATAAATTAGGTTATTTTCTTTATTGTAATCGCACCCAATAAAAAATTTATTTTATTTTAAATCCACGAACGAGTTTCCTACACATGCGAATGGACATCAACAATTTTAACATCAATTACAATACCATGTTTAACAAATAACGATCATCGTCAAATGAAGATATAATACATGAGATTTCCTATTTCATCTAAATAAATCTTGAGTTTATTATGAAGAATATTAAAATTTGAGGGGCCTCATCGTTTTTCCTAGTAAAATTGTATGTTTTTAAGTGTAATTAGCAAGCTTTTAGTGGGGGCCAGTGACCGCTCTAAACCCCAAATGAATCCGCCCCTATGCGTACCCGTTGCTCTTTCAACTAGGGGGAGGGGGTGTCAAGATCCACCTATTCGACGACTTGGTTGCTGTAGGATTGGAAATGGGGGTTTGAAAACGACTGTTGCTGTAAAAGTTAGTGTTTGACGAAAAGCATCAAAATTTTGACACGCTCCAAAATTTTGAAACTTGGTGGCATCTTGAGAATATGAATCGGCTCCACTAACCTTTACCTTACATATTTACGTCTATGATCATTTGAATATGAAGTTTACGAAATTTTAACTAAAGATGTGTTTATAGAGATAAAATAGATAAAAGGTGTGTCAAATCTAGTTAAAATGTTTGATGAATATAGATGATTAATTTGATCTTTTAATATATTAAAAATAGTCATTGCGGGTAGGGGCCATTTTTTACTACCTTTCCGCTCTTAAGCTAAAAATGATAAACCATTGTACTTTGAGAGGGAAGACTAAGATGAAAACCCCTTATCCGACCCCAAGGTACACTCTTTACTCTAGTGAATATTAAATATGTAATAACTAGATGTTGAAGCGTGTGCCGCTGTGCATTTCCGTTTGTATAACTTACGATATTTCATTAAGAATTTGTGTAGAAGCTAAAATGAGTCAATGATGTAAAAGTAAACTAAAGTCTAAAACCAAAGCAAAAACTCTTTAAAAAACTATTTAAACTTACAGAACAATTCTAAGAAAGATTTAAAACTTATATGACATCATTCAAATGGTATGAAATAAAGTTAAAATTAAACCAAAAAGACGTTTTATGAAAAGAATTTTAAAAACAATGAAAAATAAATAAAAAAATTGGTACCTACTGCTCCCTTAATGTTGTATTTTGTTTAATAAATTAATTAATATGTTAAAATGAGGTATGAAATATATAAGGAAATAAAACTTAAACAATCTCTTTTTTTCCAATTATTTTACGAATCATCTTCAATAAATAATGCTAAATATTATTAAAAATAATCAATAGAATATTGTACATCAATGAGACAAAATCTGTGGACAAGATCGACCAATAAAATAATTGTTGGGGGGTTTACGTACAGATTGAAATGGGGATTTGGTACGCTCACTGACACCAATCTTCTCACGCTTAAATCTTTCATTTTGTCTTCACATACATCGATTTTGATTTTCTCTATATTTAATGTTAGTGCGTTTTTTTTTGGACATCTAAGTTTCATTTTTTAAATCATTTTACACAACATTAGTTTATTTTTCTTAATTATAATATAACTTTACCAAAAAATGTCGCTAAGTAAAAAAAATAATTGTATTATCATAACGCAACATAAAAAAGTGAAAATGAAAAATGAGCACAGAACGACGTTAAAAAAGTTAAATTATTGTAAGTAAACCGCAAATACAAAAAAGATACATAATAATGTTAAAATTATAAACCGAACGCTTAATATGTTGAGCCTATGACCTAAAAATAATGTTACACGATTGTATTCGTTACACCACAAACTCATAAACTCATCTGCTAAACTCGTCACGTTTGGAGAAAACGGAAAACAAAAAAATAAAAAGAATAACAGAAAAAATATAAAAATGAGTACTTTAGTAAAGACACAATCTATTTTAAGATAAACACATAAACATAAATTGTTCAATATTCACTGTACCATTAATATCAGTTCATTTTTACTGTTCAAATTTTGCTGTACCCTTTGAAAAAGAGCCAATTCTATTACTTCATCTGTTGTTTGATTTCTGCTATACAGATTTCTGTTTCAATTGAATATTTTGTAATATGTTGTTATAAAAATTCTTACATGTCACACAAAGAAATAATGAAGTTTCTTCCTAGAATTAACTGGTTAAATCTATCATAAACAAAACCTATATAACAACATAAGATTTTACATTCTGATTAATTAATTAATTATATGTAAATACGTAGAAGCACGGACGGGTCACGGGTGAGCATCTTGGGAACTAGTTTGAAAAAAAAAACCGATAAACCGATCCAGACAAATCCAAAGCACAAAAACCGGTCCGGTTAGTTTAGCCTGGCCGGGTCCAATCCTTTGAACCAAAGTCACATCAAATGAGAACAATTGGTCATGTCCTAAACAACATATGCCGTATTAATGTTCTTAGATTGGGAAACAAAAACTGGTTCTTAACTGTCAAACATAAACAAACAAACAAACAAATTTAGTTAAAAAGAAAGTACATAAATCTATCCTCCCCTCATCCAAACCAAAATATTTTAAAAACTAAAATTCTCCTGAACTAACATTAATTGAACAACAACAACACAAAGATCATATAGAGTTCTAACTTCTACTTCAACTACATGAGAGGGCTGTTTATGAGTCCTTGCCAATTTGTCGAGCCGATACCGTTCCATCCTCCGATAATCGACCTCCCCGATTCGACCTCATGAACCATGTTGTTCCCTTGATCTCCTCCACCCGCGCCCATCTGCCATGGAAATCCCCATAATACCCCTCCTGATCTGCCCTCCCCAACTTGCTCGCCTGATCGCATCATGTTGCACGCTTCTTGCTTCACCGTCGTCATTGCCACCGAAGTTGTGGTCGCACCACAACCGATTTCTTGACCTTGATGATTATGGTCATGGAACATTGGGTTCATCAAGTTTTGATCTTGTTCTTGATTTGTGCCCATATTATTGCTCAAACCCATCAAGCTTCCCACACCACCCATGTCCCCATTTCCAAGATTATACAACCCGTTGTGAAAACCGCTAAGCGGGTGGTTCGTGTGGTTCGTGTGGTTCGTGTGGGTCGTGTGGTTCGGGTTCTCGAGAAACCCACCCCGGACCGCATGATCAAGAAACCCAAGTTGGTGTTGGTGGTGTTGGTCCCCATTCCCATTCCCATTCCCACCACCCAAATGATGCTCATTGTGGTCAAAGTGGTCAAACCCACCCATGGTCCCATTTGCCTGGCTTTGGAGCCTAGCAAAAGCAAGTGAGAGATCAGTGCAGGCTGAGTCATATGGCAAGTGAGGTAGGCCTGCAAGCAGGTGATTATTTGAACCACCAGAAGAGATGATATTGAGTTGATGTTGGTGAATAAGTTGGTGGTGATCTTGAACCCCCTTGATCTTTGAAAGTGCAGAGCAAGATGACGAGTTTGATGACGTGGCGGATGATGATCCAGATGATGATCTCTTGTTCTTCCTGCACCCTCCTCCCACTGGAACATTTCTTAGGGTTCCTCCTTTTGTCCAATACCTCCTGCAGGATTTGCAGAAGTATCTTGGCTGTGTGAGACTGTAGTTATTGTAGTAACAGAATTTGGTGTTGCTTGAATCACATCTTGGGCATTTTAATGCTTCTTCTGGTGGCCTTGGTTTTTTGTCTTGTTGGGCTTTTGTGCACACCAACATGCTCTCTAGGGTTTGTGAAGACATATGATCCTATAAACACAAATTCACATTAAAATCAATTAGATCTGAATCTAACAAGAAGCAATTTTGAGATGAAATTAGCTCTATATGTACAAATTCGGTAACGAATTTGAACATTACAGAATCATAACCGATTGTTACGCAAAAAATCGAAGATTCAGTCAACAATTTCCTTTCATAAACATTGACGGAGTTTAATTAAAGCACAGTTTGCTGCCCGTTTGCCTTCTATTTCCTTGTAAACAGGATTTAGTAAGCAATTAAGGCAACGATTAAGAAATCGAGTGATCAAACTATGAAATTGCATATCAATCTCTGCATTTGATTTTCCCCTTTCGAGCAGATTAGTTCATATGAACCCTAATTGCGAAAAAAATTCAACCATTCGGTTTAAATCTACTCAAGTTATCCTGAAGATTACGAAAAGTGAAGAAGATTTAGACATGAAGTGGTGTATTTATATGTATATATATATACCTGCTGGTGATGATGGTGGAGACCTGAAACATCCATTTCCACTTCCATGAACAGTTACTGTGTGTTTTTGAGTGTTTCTGTGTGTGAGATGGAGATGAAAGAGTGAAGAAGATTAAAGGAGTTTTTTTTCTAAGTTCAAAGATATGAGGAGAGAGAAAGTTAGAGAGAGAGAGAAGTAAGCTTCATGCAAGGTAAATATGGTTAAGGGTACCGGCTGCGTGTATATATATACACACGAACATATACGTACATAGTGTCTGAATATATAGATTTTGTTTTGTGAGTTGTGTACTTGTGTGTATGCATATAATGGAGACAATTATATGTTGTGACTTGACTCATCGACTTCAAGTTTGTTTAAATACATTAATGTTAATGTTAATATATTAATATATTAATTTGTTGATTATTTTATAAAAAAGTAAAGCCAATATAGGATCCATGAATATTAAATAAAATAAACTAAGTTTTAAGGATATGTAGTGTATTTTAAAATGTATTATTTATTTATTTGTGTATGTATAATTCTCAATTCATGGGAGTAGATCATCATAGTTTGTCAAATTAATATAATTACTTTTTATTAAAATAATAAGAACACGAGAAAAATTTGAAGTATTGTCAAGCCGAGGCATGAGAATATGAGATCAGTACATTATGTGTTACTCCTAATTACTTAACGGTTAATTATAAGTCAGTTGTTTGAGGTTGGAAAAATCGCACGTTGCTGTGAGGATAACGTGAGTATAAAAAAAAAGAGTTGTATTGCTAAAGTGTAACGTAAAGAAAATAAAATTAAAAAAAAAGACAACGCAATAACATTAAAATTAGAAGTCGGGTTATATATATCACTAAAAATAATTAGGTATCTAAATGCAATGGTATTAAATTAAAATTAAAACCAAGTTTCTTGTAGTGAAAGGCTTTAAAAATGATTTAGAATAATAAAAAATACTAATAAAAGTTGTGACGTAAACTACACAAAAAGAGAAACTTAAATGCAAGAGTTCGAAACATAAAAAAAGGACTAAAATAACGCGTTAAAAAACACTAAATAATTAAAAAAAACAAATAAAAGTGATTTTTTATAAAAATTGTCACATGGCATCCATCCGTTGGAGCCAAGTGGACCAATCATGTTATTTCATTATTTAATTTTAATTAGAGAAATAATTCTTACAATACCTTTAAAATTATTAATTGTTGTTATTTAACAATAATAAATTAAAGGCGTAATGGAGTTGTATCAACTACAAAAACTATATACAAAAACTATAGACAAAAACTATAGACATGCTTAAATTAATTGTATTATAAGCAATGAATAAGAACACAAGTTTTCTTTTATATATATAGGTGGGTAATATTAATTCACTCTTATTAGATATAAAATAGTATATGGTGGGACCATATGACATAGGTGCCGAAACAATATTGTGGTCCTTTAATTTCTCAACAAGTATACGAGTTTTGATACGAGTTTCTATGTTTTATGACGTTTTTTTAATCATGAATCAGTTTTTATTCTGTTGATAGATAGTCATATTGATTCGTGTTGTGTTTTCTTAGCTTATGATTCTTTTAGATAGGCGAATATAGAGTGAAATTATAATAAAACTAGAAATTTTGATGGCTAATTTACAAGTATATATACAACCATATATGCATTATCCATAATCTTCTAATGGTTATATGTTAAAGAAAATATATTTAGTTGATGGATTTTTTTTAAAAAAAACATAAAGATATTAACTTAAGATACAACTACTCTTTGCTCATCCACACCTATGCCACCACCACCACCCATAATCCACCATCACAATGGGGTCATGTATTTGCCATCTTTCATTTTGCTGACTCTATTTCTCTTTTTAGTTTTTCTATATTGGGAACATCTACAATCATATGTCACTATTTAATGACACGAAAAATATGTTGGCTTGATTTACTTGTATACAAAATTAGCTAATATTAGTTAAAAAGATTCATTTAATTCTATAACTAATTGAAAATTAATAAGGTTGTACTCATTTCCACTAAATAAACTAAGGAGGTATGTTTTGTACCATGCAATCAATAGGACTATTAAAATAATAGTTCTTCACGATTAGTTAACTAAAGAGGTGTTTAATACAAAAACAATTTTAATTAACAAAATATGAAAAACCGTAACACTTGAATCTAATGCTATAAATGTAATACCCAAGATGGTTTTTAATAGGGGTGTGCAAGAATCCGAAAAAACCGACTCGAAACCAAAATAACCGAAAAAACCAAACCGAAAAAACCAAACCGAAAAAACCGCATCCAAATAGAAACCGATGGTTATGGATTGAACTTTTCTAAAATCCGAAATTTTGGATCGGTTTTGGTTTTAGCTAAAAAGAAAACCCGAAAAAACCAAACCGGTCCATTTAGTTATTGAAGGGTTTCAAATTATTTTAAAATTTCATTTATAATCATTATGATATTTTAGTCTTTGAGATTAAATCATTATGCAACCTTAATTTTTGTTTGAATGTCATTTAAGTGTTTGAGATTCGATCCTTAATGATTGATTTGATTTTGGCTTGTTATGCAACAATATGGATCTTTGAGTCTTTGATATTAGATTGTTAAGGATTGGTTTGAATGTATTTGTTTGAGTTACAACATTATGGATTTTAAAGTTTTATTTAGAATGCTATTACTGTTCAAGTAATCAATACCTGAAAAATAAGTACACCCAAATATAATATTATTAATTTTTATTTTCAGCCCAAAAATTCATATGGATTTGAATCCGAAAAAGTCGAATCCAAACCGTAAAAAACCGAAAACCATAATCCGTGAAACCGAAAAAACCGAATCCAAATGGATTTTAAAATTGTAAAAACCAAAGTTCGGTTTTGGATTCGGTTTTAGCTAAAATCCGATCCAAACCGATCCATACACACCCCTAGTTTTTAAGACAAAACTTAGTATATTAGAATCAGTTTCTTTAATTAGTATTCTATGATGTTTAAAATTAGTAGTATTCTATGAAGTTTGTATAAAACTTGTTATTAAACAAACAAATGAAGTAGATCCAACTTTATGAAAAATTAACATTCCATCTTTTAAGACAACTTTGAAAATTTAAATACTATTTCAACTTTAAAAGAAATGCAGTATTTCCATGATAAGATAATATAAGAAAGGGTGAATGGGAGTAATGTGAATGGATAGAAGGTTTGAGACATTGACTATACCTTCCTTTCATCTTACTTCAACAAATATTCTTTCACATCTTAATAGTTAATATTTTATAATAGAGAGAGTATGGAGGGCCCTCTTTGCTTGTTTGCCCTATGATGTAGACCTTGTTTGATAATGGCAATGCCTCCACTCAATAATATATTGATATGTTTAAAAATAGATTGTATTATTGCGCTCATCAAATAACCTAAATTATTTTTTGCTTGATAGTGATTTTCTTTTAGTTTTAGTTTTTTTATATTATCATTGAACAAATCAAAATATTATAGGTATTTATTCTGGTATAAGATTTTTTTTAAACAGTGAAAAACATTTTTTAAATGGTTATATGACCGCTTTAGAAAATGACATTGTAAAAAAGTATCGTATTATTTGAAGCTGTTTAAAAAACATCTCTATAAAATAAGTTGATCCTCAATAGCTTTAAAAGAGCGATAGATATTTTTCATATTTTTATTTTATGAACTGATGAACAAATTACATAAAACCGCTACAAAAAACTCTTAAAATTTATTCTAAACCGCTTCAAATTAATTTTCGTAAAAAATATTTTATTGAAATTGATATCCATACAACTAATTCACGCATTTCCAGTCAATTCACACCGGCCTAGCTTCTTGTGCTGGAGCATTTGGAGTGCGAGAAACGAAGCAATCTTTCAAGACAAGGTGCCAAGCATGTCTAAAATTGTTTGTAATATTAAAAGTTGGAGTAGGATTTGGTGTGATAATAGGAGTAGAAAAGTGATAGATTGGAGAAATGTTTGTATGATGTAATGTTTGGGGGTTCGGGCTAGCTTCTTGCTAGTTCCGGGTTTTGCGCTCTGTTCTTAATGCACTTGCTGTTCCAAAAAAAATTCACACCGGCCTGTTCCAGCCAAAAGAAAAAAAAACATTTATTCAAAATTTCAAATTGTATCCGCTAAAAAAATTAATATTACATGTTTTTATTAACTATTTTTAGAAAGGACGTTGTATAATAACATACTTTTATTCTTGAAACATATCTATATATTTTTTTTATCTAGATATGCACTAAAAATTCAAATAAGTTGTTGTTATAGTTAATATTGGCGATATAGTTATCATAATGTATAGTATGTTTAAACTTTAGTGACCAAAGAAAAAGAAACAAGAAAAACAGCAAGCATGACATAGCAACCATCATAGCAAGTTGATAGAAAATTAAATGACCATATTGAAATGAAGAAAGTAGTTGTGCCATATTAGAACAAAACTAAAACTATTTTTTAACCAGAAAGGGTATGGAATTAACCAGAATTGGTACTGATGCTACAGTCCCCGGAAGCGTCACATAAACATACACCACCATAAGCGTCACATATACACCACCATGAAAATGTGACTTCCTTGAAACATTATTCTTCTACAAAAACCAACATAGTGGTGAGGGGTAGAAAGAGATAAATGATACACTGAGTTGGCTCACGAGCATACCGAAAAGAGAAGAGATAAGTCACGATATCCTAAATGAGTCACTAAGTCCACAACAACTTGCATCAATCAGTGCCACAGAACCAAGTCTTTATAATCGAGTGTTCGGGGTAAGTATTTCTCAAACCCATGAGTATGATCAAGCTAATGAAACTCATGAGCTTGTCAATGAAATAGAAAAGAGCCAATCGAAGCACAATAGGACAAACAAATGAAGCCACTGTCAAGAGGTGCACCCTACCACCGAGAGTCAACTGTGGTATCCCTCCGAGACTTTATACACCAGAACGGAAATCTAGAGGCTCCAAGTTTCCTATGGTTAATCTAGCCAAAAGAAACTTAACAAAATATGCCAAAGCCTTCGAGTGAGCATTTATGCTGAACAAATCCCATACTGCGCTGAGAAGCCTTGAAGTCATTGATTTGGAGACATGCAATTTAGAGATGGGTGCACTGATAAATAATGGTAAGTGGGAAAAGTGCAATCTTCCATCGGGGAAAGAAACTTGTTGGGTGCCATTGGGTCTTCTCGAACAAACACAAACCAGATGAAACCATCAAAACGTATAAATCACGAATAGTTGCAAAAGGATACACTCAGACATATGGGATAGATTATTTAGAGACTTTATCTCTAGTTTCTAATATCGACATAATCAAAGTCATTTTTTCTGTAGCAGTTATCAAAGACTAGCCGCTTCATCAATTTGATGTGACAAATGCATTTCTACATGGTGAGTTAAATGAAGAAGTTTACATGGAAGCACCACCTGGGTTACAGAAGAATTCAAGACAAAGGAAGTTTGTAAGTTAAAGAAATCCCTCTATGGCCTCAAATAGTCTCCTCGAGCATGGTTTGAAAGAATCATCATAGCAATGAAGCAATATGGTTTCGTACAAAGCAACTTGGATCACACTCTTTTTTCTCAAACAAAGAGGTAAGCTGATAACCTGTCTAATCATATGTGTCGATGATATAACCATCATAGAAGATGATGCTGAAGAAATCAACAAAGCTAAGAGAGATTTTGTTCTTAGAGTTTAAAATGAAAGACTTGAAAAAACTTAAGCACTTTCTTGGCATTGAAGTCCTAAGGTCAAAATATGGGATCTTCATATGTCAAAAGAAGCACATGTTAGATCTTCTGGCAGTGGGGCTGAGTATCGGGTCGACCGGACTGGACCCGCGAACCCGTGAAACCGTGAACCTCTTAAAATCGGAACCGGAACTGCGAATTGTGAAATCGGTTCGGGTCGGTTCGATTTCATGGGCCGGTTAGCGGTTCTTGAAGTTGTGGACTGCGAAATCTGATGCTTGGACATGTTTGGTATTTGATAATTTCAATGGACCAATTAAACCCGTGAAATCTAATGAAATTTTGAATGAATGATTCTTTCAAATTTGAAAACCCCCCAATAGTCTATTGAAATAATGAATTCGTTTCCGTATATTCACTAGTAGTCAAGAAGTAATCCTTTATTTATCACCTGCAAATGAAGTTAATTCCAAAAAAACACACGTAAATACTTGAATGTAAATCTAATGGAGGCTAAAAAACGGATACATGCAGATTTGATTGTCGATGGAGTCCTAGAGTGGAAAGATCGAAGAACTTGAAAGGAGGGAGATTTGACCGTCGGCCTTTTGGAGGAGATTTTGAGAAGATTAGAAACGTGAAACATCAAACATGATTATACCCAGATTACATAAGTAGGGCCTAGTAGGATTAGGGTAGCTCATTAAAAGTTAAAACTAATTAATAATTTTAAATTTTAAGTTTTAAATGAAAATCGGTTTCACGGTTCCTAACCGTTTTTTGGAACGGACCGACCCGGAATTGCCAAAAGGTTTAATGGAAATCCGTGAACCGGCTCGCTAATTAGTTCGCGGGTTTCACGGGCCGGTTCTAGCGGGTCTGTCGAGTTTCGCAGGTCCGAACCGGATTTGCTCCCCCCTATCTGGCAGAAACAGAGATGCTTAACTACAAACCCGCAACCCTCGTGATGATGAATCACAAACTCCACATGATAAAAAGGGAGCAGAAGCAGCCAACAAAGAAAGATACCAGATGTTAGTAGGAAAGCTAATCTATCTCTCACATACTAGACCTGATATAACCTAGCTAGTAGGGGTTGTCAGACAATTCATGCACCGGCCCCAAGTAACACATATGGAGACGACATGGAGGATTATTAGATATCTCAAATAAACTATTCGTCATGGGGTTTTCTTCAAACCAAACCAACACTTAGAGATCCAAGCATATACTGACGCAGACTCGACTGGAGACAAAAGGAACCGGAGATCAACATCAGGGAATTTCATCCTAGTAGGAGGAAATCTTGGCACATGGAGAAGCAAAAAGCACAAGTTTGTTGCTCTATCTAGCGCTGAGGCAAAATTCAGAGGAATAGAACGTGGTCTTGCCAATGTTTTGTGGATACATAAACTCTTAACGGAGATTGGATTTCTCCACATGCTTGCAGAATTATGTGTGACAATGAAGCATCAATCCAAATCTCAGAGAACCCTGTTCAGCATGATCGCACCAAACATGTGGAAGTTGATCGACACTTTATCAAGAAAAAGCTAGAAGCCGGAATTGTTGAGCTCCCATTCGCTCGGTCGGAAGACCAACTAGCAGACATATAAACCAAGGTTGTTAACGGAAGAATGTTCTGTAATTGTCTGGCCAAGTTGAATATCGGAAATCCCACTATTCAACTTGAGGTGGAGTATTAGAAAAAGGAAAAACTGGGATAGGAGAAATCAAACGGATCAGCTTTCTACATCATTTCCCTTCCATACATAGGGTCAAGGACAACTTTTCTACAACTAATTCACCACTTGTTTCCAGCCATTTACTTCCATGGTTAGTCATTGTGTTTAATATAAGTACGTTGTAATCGGTTCTTTGTAGATACACAAAAACAATTTAATACAATAACTTTCTCTGTGGCTCTGAACATCATTTGAAATCACTTAGCCTAAACGATAATCTTCCATACCTTGAAACACTAAGGTGGTGTTTGTTTTTTGGTAAAAGATCTTCTAAACCTCTTTTGTCTTCTTGGCGCAGACGCGGGAAGACGTTTTCTTCAGAAGACTGTTTGTTTTCTCGCAGACGTTTCATTAAAAAACGTCTGCGAGACCTCTTTTTGGAGAAGATGTAAAACAAAGCTTCCAACCTCTTCTCAAACAAATCAGCCCTAATTCAACTCAAACAAATCATCGCCTCCACCAGTCAGCTCGTCTCTCTCCCTCGTCCTCCCGGCAAGCCTGTCCCTCGTCGTCGCCGGCAAGCCTGTCCCTCGTCGTCGCCGGCAACCTGTCCACACTGACCGGCGAGGATGACTGACGTCACGGAGAGGGGAAACGTCGACGTTTTGAAGCTGAAGACGAAACGTGGGACGGAGATTGTGGCGGTTTATGTTAAGAATCCGGCGGCCTCGCTGACGGTGCTGTACTCTCACGGCAACGCGGCGGATCTGGGGCAGTTGTACGAGTTGTTCTGCGAACTCAGTCTTCACCTCCGAGTCAACTTGATGGGGTTAGTTTCGACCTTTTTCAGTTCCCCTGATTTTGTCAATTGGATCGCATCTGGAATCTAGGGTTTCGAATGTTTATAATTGGGGCATTTTGCTATTATTGATTTATGATAACTGTTGAATATGATAGATTGATAATCTTAACTGCAAGAGTAGTTTCTTTAGGAGATTATATTTTGTGAACATGTATTGATTTCATTGTTGACCATGAGACCTGAATCAACAACTACTCTTGCAGACGTTAAAAAACAAACAGTCTTTTTCTGGCAGATTGCAGACGTTTGGTCCACCTCTTCTTCTGCAGATGTCTGCAGATGTGGTCCGCAGACTGCAGACCTTTTACCTCTTCAAAAACAAACAGCACCTAAAACTTTGTCACTAAAAGATTGGAAGACCACATGATGCTATTAATAGAAAATTTAACAAGATTTGGCTGAATGCTTTTGATACAAACTAGCATTGCTATATATAGAGAAAATTACTGACAGTTTAGCGACGAACGGACATAAAATACGAAATCCAACCTAATAAAAGGTGATGGTACATTGGTTAATCAGTCTCGGATCACCGATGGGTTGTTAATTCGTCGGTTAATTTGTGACGGGTTACCAACGAGCCTTTAAATCTTTTTCCAACAAAATACTAAAAAATGTTGTCACAAATCCGTTGATGTATTTTCGATGACTAAATATATCAAAAATTTCCGTGGAGGAAAACATAGTTTTCTTTTCTAATTGTGTCATGTTGTTTTCATTTTATATATTTGATGATGTATAACTTCATTTTAGTGATTATGAAGTCACCTCCCCAACATTATAGTTATATTTAAATTGAAGGAAAACTCACATGAAATAGTAATGGATGCGATGTGTCATCATCATTGTGCTGGATGTCACAAATAATTTGTTTTCCATGGTAAGCTTTCTCTATTTATTTGACACGTTCTTGTCGTGAGTAACCAGATTGGGGTGTGTTTTGTTTGCAAAACAAGTAAAGAATATGTACCAATAGACTCAATGCATGCCTCTCCACAATTATTATTATTACTACTACTAATTACTTTGTTATCATTTAAGATAATGCAAGTTTGGAGTTAATTATTTTTATTTATTTAGGGGGGCGGAGTGGGTGCCTGACGACCTCATACTGTCCTAGTCAGAAGTCCGACACCCAAATGACAAAAATGAGATCACCTCAAGCTGTTTTTAAAAGGTGCGTGAGCAAGTGTTAGTGACGGTGGTGTCGATTTCGGTACAAAAACTTTTATTTTTTTAATTAGTATGATTTAATTTAATTGGTGGACGAGAGGAGAGATGGTGATGATAATAAGGGGTATTACTCTCTTTAAATATAAGCTAGTGAACGTTAGTAAAAAGATTATAAGATTTGATGTGACACGTACTGATGTATATAAGAGAAGATATACATGAGAAGAATGTGGAAACTGAAAGTGACGACTCCCCGTATCGCCACCCTTATAGGTATACTCCAATAAAACTTGTTTAAAGAATAGAATACAAAATAACAATATCTTATGTTGTAAAAGTAAAGTTTACATTTTCTATGCAATTAAATCGCTAAACTTTTAATTAAGGTTGAAAATGATAAACCGAATGTTAAGTGAAAAACTAAAAGTTTGTTTATGTCCGTTTATTTAATAGACAGGTAGTATAAAAAAACATTTCATGTTGATTTAGTTAAATAAAAAATTTAAGAGTAAGAACTCATTCAAAGGAACACGAGTCTTGAAAAGATATACAAACATGTAGAAAAAGAACAACCCCTCTACACCAAAAATAACAAAGATAACTAACTTAAAACATTACATGAAAAATACATCATTTATCCCGGGTAATACACCCCTTATGCGGTTCTCATATAGTATCTCCCTCTATAAACTTAAGAAATTGTATATACCGTTCAAATCATACTTAAAGGGCATTGTACATTTATGTATTAAAAACTTGTATTTTAATAAAATATGCAATTTTGTTCCAAAATATGAGGATATATTTATACAATTCCCCCTACATTTTATTACCTAAATTTGAACATATATATATGAAAATTAATATTATATATTTTTAGTTTCATACGTTTTTATAGACTGCTTTCTTTAAATGTATTACATTGTTTCTTGTATGTTCATTTGTCTAGTTAACGATTGTTATGCATAAAAATATCGGGTGGTATCTATTATTAAGAATTAGAGTTTTCTTTGATTTTTCTAATAGTTGTAAGTACTGGTTTGTTTCTTGGAACGATTGGGTTTTCTTTTCCATGTAATGTTTTGTCTTGGCTTTCACTAGCTCTTGCTATTGTTTTTGTCTTATTTTATTGAACCGCCGTTTAAAAAATAAAACTTATATATTCATTTGCTTTTATTTATTTGTTTGGTTAGCTAGCTTAAACGAGCAAACGTGAACAAGTTCTCTTTAATTTGTTTATGACCCTCCTTTTGATTATTTTCATAATAAATTAAGGTGTGACTACTAAACTAGTTGCCATATGACGATATATAATTGGTCAATCACCTTAAATTAAACAAAAAAATATATTTAATAAACAAACATGCATAATTCTAATCCATGAAGACATGATGCCACTTACATTTCTACCAAACCAAACCCCCACATCTGCCTCCTAACCACCACTCCCACTCATCTTCTTATTCTTTCAAGCGACCAATTTGATTTTACCAACCAAATCTCAAATCCTATGTCAACTAAAAAAAAATGAGACCTATACACAAACATTTTGCCATATCTAGAATGTGAAGAAATTAATCTTAAATCAGATAAAGAATTAACAAATCCCAAATTTTTGGAACTTAATGCCAAATATGAAGGAGATCATGAAAGCAATCCTAGCTAGCTAGATCATAACCAATGCTTACAAATCACACTACTCAGAGAACTTAGATCACCTGGTATACTCGTGTGGAGAGGAGCGTGGAGCCTCATCACGCCATCAAAACGACGTGATACACTGCCCCGGAGTGGCGTTGAAGCCCCATGTGTAGAAAGCCGTGGCGTGAAGAAAGTTGTGTGGTAGTTGTCCTCCAACCAAAACATGCCACACATTTTGTTTTTAATTTCTTTTTGTTTAAACTGATAAATATACTCAACACCACATACCATCCCACACCATGTATGCCCCTTGTGTGTGATGAATTGGTGTGATCCAGTTCGCGTCCACATGACACTCATTATACCCTCATCACACCATGTATATCACATGTCCTTAGTTCGTGTGCGCATGTTTTACGGCATGTGGCTAAATAACCTTCGGGCGGGCCAAAGCGAAGTAAAAACTACGGTTCGAATTTACTCCCCCCGATTTGAACTATGTGTTTTGTACTTTCGTTTTCAGTTTAGTATAAACAAACATATGTTCGTTGTAGTTATGAGTTGTCTCTACATGTATATCCATTCTTACATAATAGTTCTTGTAGGTGTTCTCAACAGTGGCGAACCCAGAATTTTTTTTTATGGGGTTCGGAAATTTTCGGCGTATAAATTTTTTTGATCGTCCACCCTATATACAATTTTTTTTTGTTTTTTTATCGTCCACCCTATATGCAAATAATTTTTTAGACCGATTCGGTTCGGGTCGGTGGCTTGTGGCTAACCGAGTAACTTGATTCTGGCGACTGACGAGGCTTGATTCCGGCGAAATCACGAAGCGTCGATCGCAAATTCCGGATTTCCAGTCACTGGCGGCTTGATTCCGGTCAGTGGCGGCTTGAACCTAGTTGGGCTTTCTCAAAGTTTTTTTGGGCTTGAACCTGGTTGGGTTTGTGTTAATAATGATTTGGGCTTTTTTCTAGCTTTTTTATACATTTTTTAGTTTATTATTATTAATTATTAGTGATTAAAAAAAAACTTATTTTTTTTTTAAGTTGTGGGTCGGTGTAAAAATTCTATGGGGTTCGGTCATAAAATTTCTTGGGGTTCGGTTCGTAAAAAATCGGAAAATTAACACACCGCGGAAAAAATTCATGGGTGTCGGGCGAACCCGTACCCAACTACCTAGGTACGCCACTGGTTCTCAACAAGACATTCTGGTGATTGAAGGATGTGCCTGACAACCAAAATGTTGGGATTTATATTTTACAGTTGCAGTTTGTAATGTATTTATCTTAGAAACTCTAGAAATTAATCGTTGTTAGAAGAAAAAAAAATGGTATCAAAATAATGTAGGATATGTAGAAATTGGAGGATATATATCACAAATTGTGTTTAATAATTTGCAGTGAATTGGTTTCAGAGAACAATGACATAAAAATTCATATCACATACATAAATACATTGACCCTTTTTGTAGTAAACGAGATGGTTACTACCCTGCGCGTTGCTGCGGGGTTGACTTTGTATACTGAACGAAAGTTAAAAAATCAAGTGGTATAAAACGTAAAAGTCTAAAAGTCTCGTGGTGAGAGTATTAAACTATAACGAAAGTTAAAAAGTCTCGTGGTGCGCGGCGTTGAATTTGTATGCTCAACGAAAGTTAAAAAGTTAATGGGTATAAAACGTAAAAGATTAAAAGTCTCGTGATGAAAATATAAAACTATAAAAATATACTAAAAACGAAAGTAGAAAAGTTAAAAATTTCGTAGTCAAAGTAGAAAGACAACAAAACTTAAAACCAAAAAAAAAACTTTAAAAGTTAGGGAGTTAAAAAGTTAGGGGGGATATAACGTAAAAGTGTAGAAGTCCTTGTGGTAAAAGTATAAAATATAAAAGTATACTAAAAACGAAAATAAAAAGTTAAAAGTTTCGTGACCTAAGTAGAAGACAACAAAACTTAAAAAAAAAAATATCGACGAAGTATAAAACTATGAAAAAAGTAATCGCAAAATCAAAAACTCTAAAAGTATACTAAAAATGAAATTTATCAAATAAAAAACGAAAGTTAAAAAGTTAAGGGATATAAAACATAAAAGTATGAAAGTCTCGTGATGAATGTATAAAATATAAAACTATATTAAAAACGAAAATAGTAAAATTAAAAGTTTCGTGGACAAAGTAGAAGACAACATAACTTAAAACAAAACCAAAAAAACTTTAAAAGTTAGAGGGTAGAAAACGTAAAAGTATGAAACATATGTGGCCAAACTATTAAAACCTAAAGGTCACTATTTCATTAAAAAAAACAAATTGTAAAAGTTTATGGATAGCAAGCGTCAAAGCACCAAAGTCATTTGGCCAAACTATGAGAAACAAAAAACTCAGTATTCACCTATCATATTTCATTGTTATATATATAATGAATGTCTCCAAGAAGATAACATTACAATAAAATTAAATGATGATTTCTCCAACCAAAAATTCAAGGGTTAATTAGTTTGATCATGTTTAGGCTGGGTGTAGTGGGCATGAAAAGCTTTTATGTAGCCCCTCATAACGCCCTCAACATCGCCCTTAAAGGCGTTATAAGGGCGAAATTCCATTGATCCGTTATAAACATAGCGCCCCTCCCCCTTTTATCCCACTGGTTACCTTTATCCATCTTTTTCTGATTGGCTCTTATAATATTTGAAGGGTTTTTTTAGAAAAAAAAAGATAATTACTATAATTTGGTAATAATTAGGTGGTTCTGTGGGGTTTTGTAACTACATAACTTTTAGTTATGGAGTCTTTGATGACTAAGATGACAATTAGCACATGTCACAAAATATCCAAAGGAATGATTCATAACTACACATAGCCTTAATGTGATGTACACAAAGATTTAATCATTCAACAAAAATTAAATGAACCGATGTAATTTTTAACTATCAAAATTATTAGCGACTTCCTATTTACACCGCTAATCTCGACCCATTCACCCATTACATAACTATTGATTATAAACAGAATAACATAAGTTTTGTCACACAAACATAATTGTCTTAAGCTAAATTTATTATCCTCAAGCTTTATTTTTATTTATATTTATATTTATATTTATATTTATAATATATATAGATATATATATGTGTGAAGTAAATGTTATTATTACTCATAATTCATACAGACAGATGTCGCAATGCCTATTGATGTTCACTAAATAACAAAAAAAAAAAGTGTGGCTATTTGAATTTACTTTAATAATATTTACTGTTTTATACAATGACATCTTACAAACAACGGACTCAAAATGACAAGAGAAAAAAAACACGAGCATATATAAAAAGGTAGTAGTAAACATAATTAAATAATTAAATGGTTGATTGAGTTTCTTAGTACCTAAGAAAATGACAAAACGACCAAACACAAAACACATGCATCCCACTCACAAAATTATCAACCCAATTACAGCACAATAGAGCAATTTTAACCAGAAAAATAAATTCAGAGTTATTTTTTTACAGCTTTATTTTATAAATAACTTGTCTGATTTAAATTCTCAACCTTTAGAAAGATAATACCTTAAATAACACCAAAATATTATTAAGCTAGAATCCTTTTATTTTAAAGTTATTTATTTAATTAATAATTTGCTAAATATAATGTGTTAAGATAGCGTAACTCATGCACTAAATTTACTATTAGATCCACATTCATGTCCATCGTTGAACTAAAATCATCAACTTTCGAAGATGATCGTCTCGTTCATACCATAAGGCTCCATATTTTTTTTATGGGGTAGTTAAATAAAACTTTTTGTTAGATACTTTCTTTTAGTTAGTTTTAGGTTATTAATTTCATTTTGGCTACGACTTTGTTTTTCTTCATATAAAGATCTCTATTGACCTATATCAATAACATTTTTACTTGAAGCTTGTTGTGGTGGTGAATCAACCTGACACCCACCGAGGTTCGATTCTTGGTGTTGCTATTTTTCTTTAAAACATTTTTTTGATGATTTTTATGTAGTTGTAATTACATCGCCACAACGCGTAAATCTTAACATGAAACATGAAAGACAAGGCAATCTCCATCTCAATGCATAGGGATAATATTTCTTTCAAAAAGATAAAGATAGTTAAATTAAATATTAATATTATCTTAGTAGAAAGAGTTGTAGTAAAAATCCCAACAAATATGGGGATGACAAAAGATGATAGATAAGAAAATTAGAAGGTGGTCGTGGTGGGTGTTTCAAGGTTGCCAACAAATATTCTAACTTGTCATTATCTTGTCAGACCCAAATAAACAAACAATCATTCATTCCACTCAAATCTTCCTTGGATCCTATCATACTTGTGGCTCGTTTCTCCATACATATACATACATATATTTATATATTAAAAATTGTTGGTGAAAACATATATGACAAAATTTAGTAAGAGTTTATAATATGTGATGTTGTGAGTTCTGTTCAAATGTTTACAAATCCTTGAAACTAAATGAACCTTCTAAATTATAAAAAATTGTGGTATTAGATATTTAAGGTTTGGTTTACGGTTTACGGTTTATTTTTGGTTCATGATTTGTATTTAAAACTCACTGTTGTTGATATTATCTTTTTATTCTTTTTTAGAATATATATTTATATATGTATATAATATTCTTGTATCATTTTTCTCCTCTTCTAAAGTTTGATGATTGCGATTTTGTATAAAAAAGTAACTTCTAAAACATGTTTAAATCTATCATATCGGTCAGAATGAACCATTTAGCCCATATGTCGACTCGTTCAACTTGACCGATTTTAGTTGTCATGTTATAAAATCTTAATTAGTGGTTTATTCTAGAATTTTGTTAAAACATATCAAACCCCACCATGAATTAACACCCTAGTTCTATCATACCAACAAGGATTATAAAACTTCACATTGCTTGGTTCACTTTCTTCATCTATCATAACCTTACATCAACTGTTGTGAATATTTGAACCATTTGCTTTATGTTACAAATTATATATATTTTGATAAGAAATTGTAAATTCTTAAATAAAAACAAGAAAACCCTAGATTTGATTTGAAGTAGTTATGGATGATGTGGGGACACAGGCATGATATATAGAGGTGTTGGGATTGAGTCAGGTTTATTGACTGGTCAAACCATATTATGAGTCAGAGAGAACAAGTGTCAAGAAAAGTGAAAGGGTAAATTTAAATTATATAAACTAGATAAAATATCATTTTTAAATAAGATTAAAATATGAAACATTAGTAGCTAGGTGATGAATCCAAGAAATTCTGTTGAAGTAATAGAACATCTTCACATGGAAACTTCTTCAGCTTTGTCTCATTTTCAAAATATGAACTTCACACTTTTTTTTTCTGACAATTTTGTCCCTATCAATTCTCATGCTTGATTCATCCTATTCTCTTCTATCTTATAACTAAAATTTTATTTTAAAAAAATGCTAAGGTTTAAATCTTGAAAACTTATAGTTATTTTTCAAATAATCAGAGATAGCTTAGTATTAATGTAAAAGTTGGCCGGTAAAAAAACTTGATGGAGTATAGTTTTCTGACCAAAGAATTATAGGTTTAAATCCTGTAGAATATAGATATGGTTGTTTAATTAGTTGTTAATTGTCGTCTTAAATTTATCTGGATTTTGAAAGTTTGGATTAGATATGACTATCAAATTTTATACAAACCAGATAAAAGTATAACCATTTCAAAATTTGTTATAATGAACAAGAACAAACTAAAAATATGTTAAAACCTTAGTAAATATTAAATATATTTTCTTTATGAATGTTATTGGAGTTTTAACATTCGAGTTTTGATTGATGAATACTTAGCCTTCTATCATGACCATCACTGCACATTTGCACCTATAATCCCTCACGGGTTTAATCCAAAACTAGAAGTAAAACCCACTATGATCAATTAAACTCAAACTCATATCCAGATATTGAATTCAATAAACTCTCACCCCTAAACCAGGAAGATAAATAAATAAATAAAATTAGTGTGTATGTGATTTGAAAAACAAAAATCATAATCCTAGAATAAAACCACCATTTTCTTCGCATAATCCCGGTTACACAGTCTTTTATGCGGATTTGGCCGAATGCTTCCCTACTAGCTTTACCTAGTGAACTTTCGGACAATTATCCGCTCTTATTGTCTACTAATGTGTTGGATTTTGGTGCCTATCCGTTCAGATTCTTTAATTCATGGACAAACTTTCCTGGTTATATGAAAACAGTGATTGGGGCTTTGGGTGACAGTATTCACCATAATATGGTCAGGACTGATCGAGTAATATCTAGGAAGCTTAGAAGTGTCAAAAAGGCACTTAAATCCTGGAGCTATGCACATCGAAGTAAGGCTGACGAGGAACTCCAAAACCATAATAAACTAATAGAGGAGATCGAGCTCAAGGCAGAAACCATGGTGTTAACAGTGGCCGAAAAGGATCAGAGGCTAACAGTAATGAAGCAAGTAAAAGAATTGCAGTGATTAAAGGCAAACGACATCAGGCAAAAGTCTCGCATCAAATGGGTTGTGGATGGTGATGAAAACAACGGGTCTTTTCATGGCTATATGCGTTCTAGAGTTGCCAAAAATCGCATCAATGGATTGTTGAACAATGGTAATTGGATTAAAGATCCTACCACCATTGAAGAACTAACTTTTCAGTTTTTCAAAGAGAAATTCGATGAACCTATGGTGACAAGGCCCACGTTTAGATCTGATGAGTTTAAGAAATTAGACGAGCAGCAGTCCGCGTCTCTGATCGTTGAGGTTTAATTTTAAGTTCATCAAAACACACTGGTCATCTTTATATCCCTTTTTAATTGAAATGCTCAATCAGTTCCATGCAGATGGTGTGATTAGTCAGGGTTGCAACACTTCTTTCATATCCTTAATTCCCAAAAAAGAGAACCCAACTACACCCGCTCACTTTCGACCGATCGACCTCATTGGGTGTATTTTTAAGATATTATCCAAAGTTCTTGCTCTAAGGTTGAAAAGGGTAATTAACCACATCATCAGTGATTCTCAATCTGCTTATATTGAGGGCAGATCAATCCTGGACAGCCCCCTAATCCTCAACGAGACTATTTCCTGGATCAAGAAATCAAAGAAAAAAGCCTTTGTTTTTAAAGTTGATTTTGAGAAGGCGTTTGACAGTCTCAACTGGGGTTTTCTAGATTCAATACTTGACCAAATGAACTTCCCAGCTCTATTGCGCACATGGATAAGAGGGTGTCTTTTATCAGGTAGATCACCTGTATTAGTTAACGGATCACCAACCAAAGAGTTCCAGATTTCCAGAGGGGTTCGACAGGGAGATCCATTGTCTCCTCTCATATTCATAATTGCGATGGAAGCCATTCCTATAGCCACTCAAAAGGTTGTATCCTTAGGCCGGTTTAAAGGTATTGAATTACCAAACAATGGCCCGGTAATCTCTCATCTGCTTTATGCAGATGATGTCGTGTTCATCGGGGAAGGATTAATCTCAAACGTCGAATATATCTCCAGGTTTCTCAGATGCTTTCATTTATCAGCAGGGCTTCAAGTTAACCTTGACAAATGCAAAAATTTTGGTATTCGTATGGAGCCCACCTTTGCTTCCTACTTAGCTTATGTGGTTGGGTGTCAAGTTGATAGCCTTCCCTTCACATATCTTGGCATTCCAATTGGAGCTAACATACGTCTTAAGAAGAATTGGTCTCCTGTCATTAACAAACTCAGATCTAGACTCAGCAAATGGAAGTCAATGGTGCTCTCCCAAGGTGGGAAACTGGCCCTGATTAAGTAATCGGAGAAATTTCTTTTGGCGTTCGGATGTTGATATCAAGAAAATTCTGTGGGTCTCGTGTGATCGTATATTGGCTCCTAAACAAAACGGGGGTCTGGTAGTGGGCTACCTTGTTTCCGCTAATAATTAAGGCATTGATCGCTAAGTGGGGTTGGAGATTCAAAGATAATGGAGATGCATTATGGGCCAAAGTAATTAAATCGATTCACAACTCCTCCAAGATCCATGGTCCGATACCTATTCGTAAGTCCATTCCTGGATATTGGAAACCCATTGTCAATTCAGTTAAGGATTTACAATTCGAAAACATTGATTTTGGAATGAAATAAGAGCTGTTGTTGGTAGTTTTTGGCATGATTCATGGATCGGATTTAGACTTAAGGGACCGATATCCGTCTTTATATAACCAGGAGAAAATGAAATCTTGCACAGTAGCTGATCGTGTTCCACTGTCCCAAGCAGGAAGAATGCCGAAGTGGGATTGGAAAACCCCTCCCGTTGATATGTTCCTGGTGTCCCTTTTGGAATCAGAAATCTCACATTACCAATTCTCCACTCAAAGTGATCAACGTATCTGGTTGGGATCAATGATAATAGATTCTCCACATCTAATGTTAGAAGAAGAATGGAAGTCTCCTTTGGGAATTTCACTTACAAACACTTATGGCTTAATTGCTCCTGAAAAAGATAAATGTGTTTAATTGAAAGGTTGCCTTGAATAGAATTACTGTCAAAGAGGAATAATTGAAACGTGGTGTATCGTTGCCTTTCACAGCTTGCTCATGGTGTGTGTCGGGTGTAGAATCGGTCAATCACATCTTAATCAATTGCAAAATGGCCTCGATAAACGTGGGATCTGGTTCAATAGTGGTGTCAATTTCAGTTCGATCGTTCAGGCTCTCTAGCATCGCTCTTCAACAATATCATAGAATCTCCTGGTTGATCTCTTCCAACCAAGAAAGTATTGATATTGATATCTTATACAACGCCCTGGTTCATTTGGAAAGCTAGAAATGAGAAAGAGTTCCAACACAAAAACACTCACCCATGTAAGATTATTGACAACATCAAAGCGGAATCCTTCCTATGGCTAAGAAATCGTTCAAAACTGTCTGGACTGATTTGGGATGACTTCTCCAACTTTTCGGTGGTAACAATTGGTAATTTTAGTTATGTAATTCAAGGTCCTTGTTTCTTTTTTCTCCTGTACTCTACTACTAGCCTCTCGCTAGTCATCTTAATAAAATATTTTGTTTTTGTTGTTAAAAAAAAAACATAAATTTTAAGCCATTGGTACTTTGAGTATTTTTTATTTTAATGTTGTTACGTAGTTTTTTTTTTCATTTCGTTTTCTTTACATTGCGCTTTAGCGATTCAACCATTTTGTATACTCATGTTATCCTTGTGGCAATGTACAAGTTGCATATCTAGTTACAAAAAACTGAGAATTTGAGATCATAGCATTATCTCTTGGGTCAATGGCTTAGAAACCATTTACTTTCCTTGTAATTATTTTGGTGTTGGGTTAGCTTTTTCTAACCCCTCGTTTTAATTCTATTCCATTGCCTTTCAAAAAAAAAATGCTTGGTTTTGATAACAACATTTCAAGTACAAGTACATGATCAGATGGTAAGATGGTTTTATCAGTCATCTAGCCATTAAGTTTTTCCACTAAGTATAATAAGAAGTTGATTGAGTGTGTTCTAAGTTCCGTAATTATGATTTTTTAAATGTTTAACTATGTGGAATATAGGTACTCTGTAAATATGTATAATTTCATGTGCTCGAAGCTTAACGGATGCTATTTAGATGGAAGTTGATAGCCAAAGGAACCTGTAGATGTGAAATAGGGGCTGAAATGGAAGAACCCATGAAAAGACCATACATGGTCTTAAATTACGGTACCTCGTTGTAATTTACGCCTTTAAAGAAAAAAATTGACCTCAAAGATGACCTTAAATCAGAGGCTAGATGAGATTTTTACCAACTAGGGTCGTAAATTACGGTCTCTATGTCGTAATTTACGGTCTATGTCGGCAGAGTTACGTAGTTTTGGATTTTAAACCCTTATTTAACCCCAACTTAGGGTTATGAAAAAATTACTTATTCCTAGCCGTTTTTAAGAGTTTTGAGGTGATTTTGGAGCAGCACAGAAACATCTTATATTCTAGTTTTTCCATGCTTCGATTGTTCAATTCATACATTAGCGATCTTTTCACGATAAACATGAGTAGCTAAATCACCTGCGATCTTCTCCGAGAGTAGGGTATGATGGTTTTCTAGTCGTTTTCTTAAGGACTTTACGTTTTGGGATTGAATTATTAACACTTTAATTGAATTGGTAGTTGTGTGCTTTCAAACCACTTAAGTTAGAAACCATAACTATTATTTGATTAACATATACATGTCACCATTAATGACTCGCTAGTTAAGTTAATTAGGAAGAACCAGGTTTTATAAACCTGAACCTGAAGATGATCATTTTTTCATCAATTATTTTCAAAACCTAATTTCAATTTGGTAGTTTTAGTTAATTAAGATTTCAAATTTTACTTTCGTGAAGTCAAGTAATTGCATAGAGCTAAACACTTTTTACATGCTCCCCGGATTTAATCGTATACTTACCATTGCTAGTAGGTGAGTTAGGAACTTGTTTTTGAGTGAACAATGAAAACTATGTCAAAGTCCAGTTATGTGTATCACACACAAAGAGTATTTTGGTCTTTCTATTTTTCAAGGACAATTCTTATAATTAACTCAAACTTTTAAATAACTTTTTTTTAACATGTCACCCACCACCACCACAATAACAATCGTCAACGTCACCATTCACATCTCCCCCACCATCACCATTCTTCCAACGGGGTTTTTAAGCGGTTTATTGTCTCATCTTCATCTCCGGCAACCTTCGAGTGCCACAACCAGAAAACTCCAACACCACCACCCTCTGACTGCCACTACCTTTCTCTCCAATTTGGGCTTCCGTTCATGTCATAACTAAAGAACGCAGATGATTTTACCAATTAGGTTACTAATTTTCATCCAGTTTCTAGAAATTTTCCCATTTTTTATCTGCCAACCTCAAATTGAAAAATGTGTGTTTCAAATTCAAAAGTAGACACCTGTGAACGTCGTTAAATTCTCAGGAACAATAAGTATTCGTAAATTCATCTTCACCACCGTCTCATACACAAATTCCTACAAATTATACTAATAATTTGAGGTTATATTACATATAATCATCTGTTGTTAATGTTGCAACTGGTGTTAGTGTTGCAACAATTAATATTAAATTGATTTATTCCTTTATGATTGCAAAATCCAAATTACGAAATACTGAAGAAAGAATCAACGAGGATCCAATAGATTTGCAAATTGCGGGTTTATAGATATTTAACCGTTGATGAACCTACAAGGTCTAACTCCATCGGAGACTTGTTTTTTGTCGACGTTGTAGAATTCATGGTAGTAATTCGTTAGTTGATCATGCAGAGGATTTGCTGCAGCGTGTATGTTTAGGTTATGTGTAATATGGTTATATTGGGGTTATGAGGGGTTATAATGTCCAACAACCATTACACCATCCTACATGGCATCCTCTCTCTCCTTAGGGGTTATAATTATAACGTCACCCCCCACCTCTTTTGGATTGGTCATGTTTGTAGCTTCTCTCCTCATTGGTCATTCTTTTTTTTAATATGTCGCCACACACTCCCAACCCACTACACACCCACCTCTTATAACCCCCTTGATGACGCATCATCCAGATGATACATAAACCCCAAGGGAGGGGATTATGACTACACATAGCCTAACTTGAGGAGAATTTCTAAGTTGTTAATCGAAGTGACAGCCTTGAATCTTTTGCTAACGATGTTATCGGAGGTGGTGGTCATTACTTAGATTCACATTCCAATGAAGATGAGGGGTTCGATGAGTTTGATGATAATATTAAATTAATAGTTGCCCCCGAGGGGATATCTTGGTGCTAAAATCATCTGTTGTTAGTGTTGCAACAGTTAATATTAAATCGATTTTTTCATTTTTGATTGCAAAATCCAAATTATAAAATACTGAAGAAAGAATCGACGTGGGTACAATGGATTTGCAAATCGCGGGGTTTATAGATATTTAACCGTTGATGAATATACAACGTCTAACTCCATCGGAGACTTGTTGTTTTTTGTCAGCGTTGTAGAATTAATGGTTGTAATTCGTTAGTTGATCAAAAGGTTGTGGGATCAAACCCTACAAAACAACAGGTGTTTCAAAAATATATAAAGGGTAAAAAGACATATATACCCTCATGTGCAATGCACATAACTACTCTGTACAGTCAAAAGTAATGTCTATTAAAGAAAGTGGCGTAATTTGTTAAAAACAATATCTACGGACAAGGAAAACGTAAAGAACGAATATTGTAATGTACTCGATATATATTACAGCAGATGCAACCTTCTCGTTTACCATTTTTTTTTTGCACAGTTAAAATCACCACACTTGGGGTACGCGAGATTTAAACCCAAAATCTTTTGATTAAAAAATCACAATTTTACCATCAAGTTGTCCATTAGGAATATATATATATATATATATATATATATATATATATATGGTTGGGTGAGGTTTATCGTAGACCCAGTAGACCCTTATATTGTTCTATAAAACTCACTGAAAATTATAAAACTCATTGCTGTTGAGTTTTGGTTTTTTTTATGCGATAAGTTTTTAAAAGTTAAAAAAAACCAAGAAAGTTGTTGGAGACATTGAAATATAATTGATGTTAAAAAAGTGATATTGTTCTATAAAACTCAATACAAATTATAAAATCATTGCTGAGTTGTAAAACTCATTGTTGTGTTTTGAAACTCACTACAACTTTAAAAATCGATGTTCTATAAAACTCATTGAAAATTATAAACTCACTAGAAATTATAAAACTCACTGCAACTTTAAAATCGACATTCTATAAACTCATTGAAAATTATAATTTCAAATTAAGAAAATAAAAATAAAGAAAAAACTAAAAATATTGAAAATAAACCCTAAATTACAATATAAAGATGGAAATATGAAAAAATAAAAAAATAAAAAAATAAAAAAATAAATCAAATTCAACAACAATGAGTTTTATAATTTTTAGTGAATCGGGGTCTAGACTTTTTAAGAGGTCTATAATGAACCTTTGACTATATGGTTTTGGTTCTTCAACCCTTTCGGCCTAAAAAAGAATTATTAACAAATCAGTCCTCTAGTTTAAATTCTACAACTCTTTACTGCTATTGTGTTAAGAGTGTTAACTTTTTTTTATATGTTTCTTTCATGATTTTAAGAATACTGGAAAAAGAAAGACTTTAAAAATATTTTTGAGTTTTTTTAAAAAATATAATAAAATTCGAATTTTAGCTTGAAATTAATATAAAATTGGTTTATGAAATTGGTTTATTATTGTCAATTCTTTGTTTTTTTACATTATTCGCATAAATCACGTCTATGTTTAAGTTAAGTTTCTTCTTTTTAAGTAGTTTTATTTATCATGCATTATGCAATACTATTAGTACTATTGCATGATTCAGTAATAAAAAATACTAAACTTTTTATTTTTTTAAATTTTTTTTCCATAAATAAAGCTAATAAAATTATAGACTTTTTTTGTGAAATTATTTATAAAAATAATTAATATATGAAGAAATTAGAGAGAAAAAAATGTTGATTTTTTGGATAATTGTTGGTTTTCTGTATATATTTTCCCATATTATTTATAAAATTATAGACTTTTTTTGTGAAATTATTTATAAAAATAATTAATATATGAAGAAGTTAGAGAGAAAAAAATGTTGGTTTTTTGGATAATTGTTGGTTTTCTGTATATATTTTCCCATATTATTTATGAGAGTGTGATCTTTCATAAAAAAATTCTTTTCTAATTTTTGTTGAAAACTTTCTTTATTTAAGAAAAAACGTTTTGTATTGTTTTTAATTTTTTTAAGGAATATATTTTTCAAAAGTGTTTTATATAAAAACATTTATTTTTTAGTATAAATGTTTAAACATTCTCAAAAATATATGTTTTATGTTTTTTTTAATTCATATTTTAATGAGTTAATTACACAGTTAGTACATGTTGTTTACTCATTGTAACAACATGGGGTACTAACTTTTGGATGTAACAACATAAGGTAGCATCTTTTAAATTTGTTTCATAAAGGGGTATTAAGCTAACACCCCGTTAACTTTTAACGGCAAGCCCCCCCCCCCCCCCCCCCACGTGACAAAAACGTGAGGGTAATTTTGACAATTTAACATTACCCCACATATTAAAACCCATTGATTCAAATCCAAACCTCAATTCTTCGGCCGTTCTCTTCTCCAATCATCTCCGAACTAGGGTTTCCGTTCGTTCTGAGATGATCGGAGAACAGAACGATCGGAGAATTGAGGTTTGGATTTGAATTGATGGGTTTTAATCTGTGAGGGTAATGTTAATTGTCAAAATTACCTTCACGTTGTTGTCACGTGGAGGGGCTTGCCGTTAAAAGTTAACGGGGTGTTAGGTTAATACCCCTTTATGAAACAAAATTAAAAATTGATATCTTATGTTGTTACATCTAGAAATTAGTACCCCAGATTGTTACTATGGGTAAACCGCAGGTACTAACAGTGTAATTAAAGTTTTATCTGTTCAATTGGTACTTGAAAAATTCCATAGAGTTACGATTTTTTATTTTTAATAAAAATGCACCTTTTTTTTTCAATACTAATGCCTATAATATAAATATTTAAAAGAAAAGAATTATACGTTCCTTTTAGTTTAATCTAAAAGACTTTTGAAAATTCATGTCTTTAATGTTTATTTGGTTGAATATAAACATATGTTTTTATCATTGTTATTAAATAAAAAAAAGTTTATTATTACACTCCAGCCATACACACAAACAACTTGCTAAAATTATATATATCCCGTAGAAAGTCCTACGGCCCAAAGGAAATTTTTTTATCTTTTTATAAATTAAAAATAATATATATGAATAAAAT
This sequence comes from Deinandra increscens subsp. villosa, assembly GCA_039602395.1. Lineage (NCBI taxonomy): Eukaryota > Viridiplantae > Streptophyta > Magnoliopsida > Asterales > Asteraceae > Deinandra > Deinandra increscens. The sequence goes on from JBCNJP010000003.1 coordinate 5,759,821, forward strand.
AAAGCCCCCCCCCCCCCCCCCTGAATTTTATGTTGGTCTATACGACCGTAAAGGCTCCTAGGGTCGTATACATTTTTTGTAAGAAAAATTAGAATATGGGTCGTAGAGGCTCCTAGGGGCCGTATATAATTTTTATAAAAAAAAATTCGAAATTCACTTGGGCCATAAGAGTCTTAGCTTTCATATTTTATCAAACAATCTTTTATTTAATCGGGATGGAGAAAAAAATACCATAATATCCATCATGTGCGATGCATTTAACAAAAATAGTTAAGGATGCTAACTCGCTAAAATAAAAAGATTATAAATGCAAACCAGATTTATTTAAAAGTTGATTTTTTAAATCGAAAGGTTAAAGATCCTAATAACAAAATAGTATTTTACTTCTTTTATACGACAGTTTTATTAAGGCCCATAATAGATATACTATGATGGGCTCCAAGACGGAGCAGCAAATCCATATGAACACCAAAAGAAAAGAAACCCAACAAAAACCTCCAAGTCCAATATATAAATTTCCTTGAAAACTTTAATAAAAAAATATATTTCTTTGAAAACTGATTTTATTTGCAAAATAGGAATAACTTTTAAACATAAATCGAGTAAATGAATTAATTGAAAAAAAGAAACTAGTTTGATTATGGTTTTCTATAATAAGTTTTAGGTAAAAAATGGCTATAAAAAAATAATAATAATAAGTTTTAGGTAACTGAAAAATCAAAACAATCCACATTTAGGTTTTATTTGTAATGCTTAATTAATGAATGTTTTGTTTGTTAACTATCATGTCTATGGCCTAATGGTAAGAGATGTGTTTCATACTCAAAAGGTTATTGATGTCGAAAGTTATACTAAAATAATTCTAGGTATTATCGTTAAAAAGGAAAAAAAAACTATCATGTTCTCGTCACATTACTAATATCCTCACTCGTTTCTTCACTTATTAACCATAGTGGTCTCGCTACTCACTTGACTCACTCATCATTTATTTCGGAAAAACCTTTGTCTCTAGCCCGGAATATATTTTTACTCACATCCGGTTTTGACTTATTAACCATAGTGGTCTCGCTAGTCACTCGACTAGCCCACCATGTCATTTAATTATTTGTTAAGAATAAATGTTTATGTTTTTGGAACATATATAACAAATAAAAATAAATGTAATGAAAATATTAATAAAATTAATTAAAACAATAACATAAAAAACTCAACTTTGAAGCAAAATACATATAATCCTCATGATCACCACATGAGGGAAGCTTGTAAAAATGGTCAATAAATCCTGTAAAGAATGTTATGCGTTTCTAAATTGCGTAATGCTGGATGATTAGCTTTTGTTTGTTGCTCAACATTTTTTTTTCAGTTGACGGGTGGACATGGTTAACAAATCACGCAATCATCATCTTTTAAAATCATATTACATGGTACATGTGTCGTAAAATGAAAATGATTCCACAATGTGTGTCTAGAAATTAACAGAAGTTTTGAGATTTTAGAATGATCAGAAAGTGGTGAAAAAGTATAAAGTTTAGGTCCGTATTATTTTTAACTAAGTTTTTTTAGTCTTTCTGTGACGTTTTTTGAGTCTCTTTCTGACGGGATTTCACCTGTTTCCCGGTTATTATGCTTCATAGCCAATTCGAAAATCCCCATAGGCGGAAACGCCCAAAACCGGGTATAACCGTCCCCTCGATACAAGCGTTGGGGCTCGAACCGACGACTTTTCATAAGAGAACTCACTGAATTACCACTAAACCAGAAGGCCCGTATTTATAGTTTAAATAATGAAATGAGTTTTTCTTTTCTTAGACCAATGGTAAATGGTACTGCAACACTCAAAATTTAATTTATTTCCTTCTTGGCCCAATGAGCTACAAGAAAAAACAGTCTCAGGTAGTCTCATGGGTCATAGCGTGGCCTTCACCAGTGAGCCACCACCTATAGGATCCAAACCGGTTTAAGATTTCTAAGTTACGAATCGACTATAGGTTAACCTATTGAAAATTATATATATTTTTTAAAATGCCAATTTTTCTTTACCAATTAACCTGTAGACCACTTTTACCTCTTAGAGTTTTAGGGGTTCAAACCCATTTTTTAAACCGGTATTGATTTTTTTAGAATCGGTTATTCCAAATAGGTTAACCGGTGTGCAACTCTAAATTGTCATCCCCACAAAGCAATACTCATGGCCTTAAATGCAAGCTTTAATTTAACAAAATGATCATTCCAGAGAAAAAAAATCAAATATCAAGTCGTTTTGATTTTGCAGACTGATTTTTATTCATAAATTCTAAAACAATTTTATCATCATACAAATTTAGAACATTAAATTTCACATACCCGCAAATACTTTAATATGCACTGTTAGCCTACTCATCATGAGTCCATGACACAGAATAAGGATAAAGGGCCTGGTCCTGCTCATAACCCGCCAAAGATTCATAACTTTAGGCCCATTTAGGCCTCAGATTGTAACTGATAAAAAAGACCATGCTCTATGACACTATGACCTGGTCAAACGTTTTTTTTTAACAGCAGTCAAACTTTTAGTTAATAACAAATATTTCTATAAATAATAATGTATTTTTTATGGGAAGATTGCCTAACTAGTTATATCAAATTATCAATTTGTGTATTACACGAACAATCTTAAAAATGATATAATTGTTGAAGTATAGAGAGAAAAGAGAGGGGGGAATACTATTTCATTGATATATCAACTATATAGATTACGTACAATATACATAGTAACAAGAAACATAAAACCGACTCTACAATAGTGGGGCATTGATGTAGGTATAATGTTTGTTATTATGATTTTCATAGCACTCTCTCTGAGACATTTTATATTATACACTATTAACATTATACAGTTATACTATTGGCTAATGTAAAATCGGTGGTTCTTGAACACCGATATTAACTGAGATTATATTAACTGAGATTACAGGATCAGTACCTAGTCGGAAAAACCATAGCTAAGGAATAAAGAGTGTAGTGTGTGCAATGCTCCCCCTGTATGTAAAGTCTAATCTTCTATGGCAACTACTTGACTTGATCTTTGTATCAGTCTTCTTTAATCTGAATAAGACATGATGCATTGTCTTCATATATTGTAATTGGTCTTCTTTTGATCAACTTCAGTCCGTATTCTTCTTGAATATGTTGAATCTTTGATTTTGTCATGCATGCTTTGTCTACCCTAACTTTGGCCTTGGTCTACCCTAACTTGAAAGTCTTATAAAGGAGGAGCAGATCCAAAACCGTGAGATCAAACTCTTCCCTACAGATGCCTTAGAGCACGAAATAAGAATCTGATTTCCCGACTCACCGGCCTCGTTGCATTTAGAACAATATAAGGAGGGAGACATCTCGTTCTTACGACGAAGAGAATAAGCCGTAACGATATTGTCCGTTTGAGCCCTCCAAGCAAAAATGTTTACCCAAATTAGGGGCGAAGCTTGTGTCGAAATGAGGATGGGGCCGAAATAAAGACGGATAGGGCCAGACTAAAAAACGGACCAGACCGAGGCCCGACCTGACCCCGTAAAAGCTTCGCCCTTGACCCGAATCAAGTCAAACTCTCCTAACAACAAAATCTGAAAAATCAAGAAATTAAATAATAGTAAGATTATCTTAGTGGCAAAGTAAACCGTTTGTTTGCCGGATCTACAAACTTTTGGGCGCATAAAAGGAAATTACAAGGCAAAATCATATCGTCTGGAGGCGGTTGACATTTGCCCAAAAAGATTAAAAAAAACCCAAAAAAAAGAAGAAAAAAAAAATCACCGGAACTAATAAAATTCCCCCGTATCAGATACGTTTAGATCCAGAAACTGCACGCAGTATGAAATCACAGAGGCCAGATCTGCAGATCTAGCCCTCGGTATCTGGAATTTAGCATCCATCAATCGATATACATATTGTGTTGTAGTAGTAGGAGCGAATTAGATTAGCAAATAAAGATGGAATTGCTGAAGAATTTACCGGAGATGGATCTGATGCGGTCGGAGAAGATGACGTTCGTCCAGTTAATCATTCCGGTGGAATCTGCTCATCGCGCCGTTTCTTATCTCGGCGAACTCGGTCTACTTCAGTTCCGTGATGTATGCTTCCGATCCAACTTTATTTATATATGTATGTGAATCAGTGAATGTGTGTGTGTGTCTGCATTTGTAGAAATGGTGTCTGAATTGCTGGTATAGAAATTAGGGTTTTGAATTGCTCTGATGGAGTTTTAGGTGTGATCTTAGCTATTTCAGAGATAATACCTATTTTTTGCTATGGTATGTTATTTTGAGTTAGTCAATGCTGTTCCGTTTGTGAAGTTTAAAACTTGTTACTGTGTAGTGTTAATTTAGCATTAATGTAGCTGTGGTTTTAAAACTTTCTTGATTGTTTTAAGGTAATATGACATCACAAAGTTGAACATTATCATAGGTGATAGAGTTATATGGTGCTACAAGGTTATATGATCCCAGATTACCAGCCCTTCATTTTATAGTTCTTTTTAGTTAGTTGAGTAAAAACTTCTTTAGACAATAAGTTTGATATTAATGGTGATTTCATATAGAATGCTGTTAAAGGTGAAGAAATATTGTCCGGGTATGTTCTGTACATTCTAATCTGTTGGGTTTATTTTGATAATGACGTGGATGCTCTTTTAGAGATTTAAGTTGCTTGAGAGATGCAGAATGATGATGGGCATTTTGCCTTTCATTTCACAGATTTTTGTTCTATGTTATATGTTTGATACTTTGATAGCGGTTAGGTCTTGCTGAAAGACCTAAGTATTTATTTTTGCCCTGATAAAAGAAGGCTGGATCAGGTCAGGTTATAGTAATCGAAGGAAACAAGGATGTTTGTAGTAGAAAAAGAAAACTAATTGAATGTTACAATGCTTTTGATTGTTTAATACGGTATATAAGTTCTTGAGATCAAAGTACAATTCCAAAATTTTTTTTTATTCACTGAGTTCCTCGTTCCTTTATATTTCATGAAATTATCTAATATACTGATTTTTATCGTTTTGTCAGTTAAATGATGATAAAAGCCCATTTCAAAGAACATTTGTTAATCAGGTAATATCATATCATATTCATAACTTGCTTCAAACGTTGATTTCTTCATACAGGGTTATGTTTTTAGTAGTGGCTTCTATTGTGCTATTTAATGTTCTATTTTGAGACGAAATCTCTTCCTTAGAAGATGGTTTCATACAATTTGCATCTTTTTTCATGTAATCATTTTGATACAATGTTTTATTTTAGAGTTACGGCCACACAGTGACGTATACAGATCAAACTGTAGCAGAAGACAGTAGACCTAAATTTATATGCTTATATCGCCAATGTAAAGTACGGTTGATAAATTTCTCAGCTTATTTCTTGCATATCGTGTCATGATTTTTAGGTAAAAAGATGTGCTGAAATGTCGAGAAAGCTTCGGTTTTTTAAGGATCAGATACACAAGGCTGGTTTACTATCTTCTGTTCTTCCTACACTGCAACCAGATGTCGACTTAGAAGCATTAGAGGTTAGCCCTTTTCAAGTTCAGTGAGAAAAAAAAAGAGTGAAAAAAATGACATCTAGCTGTTTTTAGAGAACAAGCAGCCATTGTATCTTTTTAGTGAAGAAACCATACTCCTTTTTACAGAGGTTAACTTGCTTAAGAACTAAATATTGTTTATATTTTAATTTGTAATTACAGACACAACTTTCTGAGCATGAACATGAACTTATTGAGATGAATGCCAACAGTGAAAAACTACAACAAACATATAATGAGCTACTAGAGTTCAAGATTGTGATGCAGAAGGTAGATTGTGCATTGTGTTTATTTTTATGCTTGTTTTTAGTAGAGAAAGCTAATTATTTTGTCAATAATTTATTTCCAGAGCATTTTTCTTCTCTTAAACATAGATTCTGAGTATTATTATATTTTATCCAGGCAGGAGTCTTTCTTGTCTCAGGTAAGACTTATGAGACTGCAGAAGGCAGAGAATTAGATGACAATGTGTACCTTAGTGATTATCCAGAGTCAGCCTCCTTACTTGAGCAGGTAAAAGTCTTACGTGTTTTTTTTTTTTTTGCATTTGGAGTGCCATCATGTAAATATTTAAAATTTGTTAATCACACAGGCAACACAATCTGGACCATCAATTTCATCCGGCCTTAGATTTGTAAGTGGCATTATCCCGAAATCTAAGGTATTATTGTTCGAGAGAATGTTGTTTCGTGCAACAAGGGGAAATTTGCTTTTCAATCAAGTCCCTGCAGATGACCACATTATGGATCCAGTATCATCTGAAATGGTTTGTTCACATCGCATCTCATCAATACAAATACGTCACACAGTTTTTAGCTTACTGGACTATGTATTACTTAAATGACATTTCCTGCTCTTAAACATCAGTATTTGGAAAGTTTGTGGCAGAGTTCCTTTTTGTACACTTTTTTTTTTTTTTGTTTTGTTGGTGTATATCTGTATTTGATTATACTTAAAGTTCAAATGAATTTAGTTTTTTGGCACACTTCTTTGCAGGTTGAGAAAACTGTATTTGTAGTGTTTTTTTCCGGAGAGCAGGCAAAGACAAAAATACTGAAAATTTGTGAAGCATTTGGTGCAAATTGCTATCCTGTTCCAGAAGACTTAACAAAGCAAACTCAAATAACTCAAGAGGTTTGTTTTTAAATGCATAGTTCTGATAATATAAAAGAAGTCAAATAACTTAAGAGGTTTGTTTTTAAATGCATAGTTCTTTCTCAAATCATTTTTGAATCTAACCTTTTGCAGGTTTTGTCAAGGCTTTCTGAACTGGAAACCACATTGGATGTTGGAATTCGACACAGGAATTCTGCTCTACACTCCATTGGGGTTCACTTAACAACATGGATGACCATGGTAAGGTTGGTTAAATGTGGTGTCGTTGTATTGGAATAAATTAACACTGTTATACATTAAACTTCAATATTGTTTGCATCTGTATTTAATGAGACGATCTTGTAGGTTAAAAGAGAGAAAGCTGTGTTTGATACATTGAATATGTTAAACTTTGATGTCACAAAGAAGTGTCTAGTTGGAGAGGGATGGTGTCCAATTTTTGCTAAACCCCAGGTATCTTATGTGCACTGTTTTTTTTTTATTAGTATTGGATCCTGTGTCAAGTTCTTGCTTATTTTTTTGTTGTTGAATAATGTTATATTTTACATTAGATTCAAGAGGCACTGCAACGGGCAACATTTGATAGCAACTCACAAGTCGGCATTATATTTCATGTCATGGATGCTGTGGAATCACCTCCAACATATTTCAGAACCAACACTTTCACAAATGCCTATCAAGAAATTGTTGACGCCTATGGGTAAAGCTATGTTTTGCTTATATAATAGACAAATCGATATTACTTTTCTTTGATGAACCACTTATATTTGACTTTATATGTGACTATTTCATGGGTGGGAATTAATGATATTTAAATTCTAATAATGCAGTATTGCGAAATATCAGGAAGCCAATCCAGCAGTTTATACTGTAATTACTTTTCCGTTTCTTTTTGCGGTCATGTTTGGGGATTGGGGACATGGAATATGTCTATTGGTGGGTGCATTGATTCTCATAGCTCGTGAAAGGAAGCTTAGTTCTCAGGTTTGTTCTCTTAGAATGCTGATTTTTGTTTTCTGAATCTACATTTCGGTCTTTTTTGTAAAGTAATTTTGTTTTCTTTTTATAAATCTTTTTTGACATTTGAATATACTGCTTTGAACTCGAAAATCGTTATGAATTTATCTACAACTGCACATGTTCTGTAGTTTAATGCATCTATCAGTTTTAATTCCAAAACTAAGGTATATCCATGTTGACCTTGAAAGTTACCTTTTCTTTGTTACATTAGAAAAAATAGATGAATCACCAAGTAACTGTTTTTTTTTTTCCTGGGATGCCACAAATCAGCGTCCACATCAAAATTTAAAACACAATGAAACGTTTCGCTTGTTTTCTCTGTTTTTTGGTCATTCATTTATTCACAAATCTCAATTTTTTTTATTCTTACGTTTTTCTATTTTTCATTGTACATGTCAGAAACTTGGGAGCTTCATGGAGATGTTATTTGGTGGTCGTTATGTACTTCTATTGATGTCACTGTTTTCAATCTATTGTGGACTAATATACAATGAGTTCTTTTCTGTTCCTTATCACATATTTGGTGATTCTGCTTATAGATGCCGTGACGATTCATGCAGGTATATTTTTCTTTACATATTTGGATATTATAACGGAACTCACATTTCTGCATTAATGTAATCCTTTTGATGACAGCCTGAAGTCCTGAACAATCCATTTTCTGTTTTTATTGACAGGGATGCATATACAGCTGGTTTAGTCAAATATCGTGATGCATATCCGTTTGGTGTAGACCCTAGTTGGCGTGGGAGTCGTACCGAGTTACCGTTCTTGAACTCTCTTAAAATGAAGATGTCTATTTTATTCGGTGTTGCCCAGATGAATCTTGGAATCATGTTAAGCTACTTCAATTCAATATATTTCAACAACTCATTGGATATCAGGTATGTATCTTATGATTCACCATGTATTACACTATAGTCATCTATCAAAGTTGAATTAATTATTGGTGCAACTTTGTCAGGTATCAGTTTGTGCCACAGATGATATTTTTAAACAGCCTTTTTGGGTATCTTTCACTTCTTATCATCATAAAGTGGTGCACCGGTTCTAAAGCTGATCTTTATCATGTAATGATTTATATGTTCTTGAGTCCTACTGATGATCTTGGCGAAAATGAGTTGTTTTGGGGACAAAGGCTCCTTCAGGTACAACTTTATTGTTTCAATATTGTTGATCCTTCAGAATTTGAACTGCCAATCTCGACTCACTTACTATAGAATGAGCGAATTTGGTCATGTTTTACCTCAACTGCTAACATCAAACACTTCAACTAAGAAAACAGGTCAAATGGTCAAACAGGTCAAAAGTCTCCAAAAGTTTGTTTCTAATGCAAAAGTAGTTTATAAGAAATTATAAGTATTGAACAAAACTTAATTTTGTTCTACCCAGCATGTTTTGACGTGTTCCTCACCCGGCACTATAGATTTTTACTGCAGCTTCAAGTCCTACTGGGTTTCTAAGAATATACTTTTTGCAGATCCTATTGTTGCTTTCAGCTCTTGTTGCTGTTCCATGGATGCTTTTCCCCAAACCTTTCATTTTGAGGAAACTACATTCTGAGGTACTACCCTTTAACTTCTTATGCTATTATGCACATTCATTAACATTTGTTTAACTGATAACAGTTATTTTAAATCAAAATAGTACTGTCGTCTTGTCATCTTGATTCATATATTATCAGAATGCAAAATTAATGGTCTCATCCCTTGATATTTTTTTAGAGATTTCAAGGTCGTGCATATGGGATTCTTAGGTCATCTGAGGTAGATACGGATTCTGAGCCCGGTTCTGCAAGGCAGCATGTGGAGGAATTTAATTTCAGTGAGGTTTTTGTACATCAAATGATACACTCTATTGAGTTTGTTCTAGGTTCAGTTTCTAATACTGCTTCATACCTTCGATTATGGGCTTTGAGGTACAACATTTATAGACCTTAGTTAAGAACAATCTGCATATAGTATTTACCATGTTTTAACTGATAGTTCAACTTTATTACAGCTTAGCTCACTCAGAATTGTCCACTGTATTCTATGAGAAAGTCCTTCTCCTTGCCTGGGGGTAAGTTTCTTCTTTCTTTTGCTTTTCAGAGTTCTGTGAACCCACCCGTGTTGACGGGTTGATAACGGGCCAAGCCTAAACACCTTTTGTCCAATTTTAGTTTTTTTTTTTTAATAAAGAAACAGTAAAATAATTTTCAGAGGTTTATGCATTCTAAATTCAAGTTTGCTGACCCATTTGACATGTTCAATTCATTTGACCATTTATTTCCTCTCAGCTAACTTGTATAAGTTTACAAGTTAGACCCAAAATAGGCCCCATTGCCTTTTGTTATGCAAAGCTTTTTTTTATTTTTCTAAAGGTATGTACGCAAAATTGCAACATGATTCCATACTTTGACCAGTTCATACGATCAAAATTAGGAGAAATAATAACACACTTCATTTTTACCAATCACAGCAATGTACTTTCATTTATTAACCACTAATAGGAATGCAATCTACCACAGTACCACATGGTTCCTATAACGGGTAAACATGAAAGTATGTTGCTATTTCTGATAAATTTCGAAGTCTGTTGTATTTGCTAAAACATGAAAATGTGTTCTATTATGCTCAATTCTTATCCCTTTTCAAAATGATAAAATAAGCATATACATCTTGTTAGTAGTGATTGGGCCAATAGTCACTGATATATTATTTTTCATCTGAAAGTTAATGTGAAAAATTCATTGAATTTTCAGGTACGAAAACATCTTAATTCGGTTGGTGGGACTATCAGTGTTTGCCTTTGCAACTGCATTTATATTACTCATGATGGAGACACTAAGTGCTTTCCTTCATGCATTGAGGCTACATTGGGTTGAATTTCAGAACAAGTTTTATGCAGGCGACGGTTATAAATTCAAACCTTTCTCCTTTGCAGCAATTGCTGACGATGAAGATTAATATAGTTACAAATTTTATCCTCCGATTCCCACCATCTTCAACAAGGAGAAATTCGCCTTTTCCAGTTTTCACCCACCATACCGTTAAACACAGAATTTTGGCTAGTTAGAATAATCGGACGGATTATACATGTGCAGCTTGAATTAACATAGCGTTGTTACCCAAGGCCCTGCTTGCACAAAATGGTCATCTTCTATATGTTTACTTTTTGCAGGGTATAATTAGGTGTTGTAAAGAGGGGATTGCCCCAAGGTGTCTGTAGATTTACTATAATTTTTCTATTCCAGTTTTGGTTTCTGTTTTTGGTAATAAACAACAAAGGTACAAAAGGTAGTTTATACTATTTAAATATACTATGGTATACATTCGGTTTAACATGCCGTAGAATTCTTGTATCGTCTTTTATGAGATTTGAACACTATTTTTACTTTTTTTTTTCGGCATTGAACTTTAACTAGGCAACCTGAGGGTGAATGCCTCGCATGACGGTATTATCCATAACATGCTGCAAGAACAGACCATGCGGGTAACCCAAGCCATTAGTCAATCCATCTTTGCGAACGGCCGGGAGGTAAAACATATGGGCTCAAGGATTGAACTAATGACCCCTCAGTCAACAAGGCTCTTATCATCACCAATACCATTAGGACAAGTCCTAGTTAGTTATAACGGTTTATTCACGACATGCTACGGTTACAAACAAATTATAACAATATTATTCCATCTAAATTCATATGGAACCAAAATTTTATTCAGGTAAATTTCATGTAGGGGTGAGTTTTTGTGGTCTGTACCGCCCACACAGTGATTGTGCTGTCAATTTACTGCGATTTGAACTATCTGTTGGTTGTTAGTTTATCTGTTTTACATTTTCCGGCATAACCGACTTGCCTGATAATAATGCATATGTGTATCTACTGTTATGATATGCAGCAAACATTATCAACCAACTAAGCACATCCACGTATCTCGTATGCTATCACCGACAAAATTACTAGACATTTTTAGTGGCCTAAATTGAGAAACGACGATGTTTTATAATAAAAGATTATGTTGTGTGTCAAAGGTGCAAAGCAGAATGGCAGATACTGTCACTTGACCAGGTTTGCTACAACCCTTACCTATCTCACAAGGTTTATGAGAAGATATTGCATTGTAGCTTGTAGAAGGTTTGCCTAAGTCTCAACATAAGGATGTTATTTCGGTAACGGTGGATTCACCTACTAAAAGTGCTCACTTTATAGCGTTAAAGCATCATTTAATATATCGTAGTGAAGTAGCTCGAGCCAAAAGCCAAGTTGGTGTAGATCAGAAACTATCTAGTTCCTATCACTCTCAAACGAATGGGCAAATAGATGTGGATTTTTTTAGAATGAGCTCAACTGGTGTAAATACTTCCCGACTTTCCGATTTATTTGTTGCCCATTAAAAAAAACATCTTGATATCTAGCAAATACGGCTATACATAGTTGGGTAAGTAACCATTAAGTCCTTGTTAAAAGTTAGTTTGAGCTTTCAATAAAAGTTGTCAGAAGTCTCTTATTTATGGTTAAAGAAATCGCAGTGTAAGCTAAAAAAAGAAAAAAGAGAGGTGATGCTCGTAAGATGGATATTGAAAAAGCATATGATAACTTGAATTGGAATTTTTTAATCTCTATTGTTAAAAAATCCCCCCCCCCCCCCCCCCCCTAATGGTGCGAATGGATTCAAGGCGAAAAGTGACGAATCTAGAAAATGTGTTCCGTGGGTATTAAGAATCTGTAAAAGATAACATAAAAAAAACAGCATTAACAAGAGTTATTTTAATTCTAGAATTTGAAAACCTTGGGCACCTTGGGTGCCTTAGTCATTTGATTCAAGAAATTACCACTAAAATTTACAATTTGAGTGGGTGCCTAGGACACCACTGGATCTTAGGTGGATCCGCTACTGCAAGGCTCCTTCAACCGTCTAGAACTTTATATATTGGTAGATGGCTCTCTTACATGAGAATTCACGTGTTCAAAAGGCTTGAGGCAATGGGACACCTATCGCCTTTTCTCTTATAATTGCTATGGGTTTGTTACCAGTTATTATGAAAAAGACAATTATGACTGACATTTTTAACGGAGTCAAATTCCCTAGTATAGGCCCATAGATTTCACGTCTACTTTATGCAGATGACCTCTTGATCCAGAGCAAGTGGTCTTGCTAAAAATTAAAAATCTAATTCGGATTATGTGAACATGTTTTGGATGCATTAATTTTAGTGTTATAGGTGCGATTAATATTAACATATTTGGCCAAATAACTATCGATATTTGACTTGTTTTCAATGGTTGTTTTTGGCCTCGCTGATAAAAGATCATGGATATGTCACGGTGCCAGTGCGACATGATGGCGTGAGTGTGAGGCATGGGTGTCAACTCACCTCCTATTCATGGGGACATTGCTCCCTGTGTGATCGGTGGCCGTGAGGGTCATGCGTGAGTGGATTCACAATCTCACCACGTAAGAGCTGACTATTACAAAATATGAATTGTTGTTTAATGATCAAATGCAATAAATTTTTTATAAACTAGCATGCGATCCTCCCCCTCTCCCACTATAACACATGTCTTATATGATAGTTCGTTTTGCACACCCTTAAAAACACCACTGTGTTACTCACACCTCACTCGAATAAAAGTGCGAGTGTGTGAGTGATTATATTATTAGCCACTTGACTTGTAGCCCATTGATAAGAGACAAAAGTCTTTTTGATGGAGATCAAGATCAAAACTTAACAATGGACTAATTTGGGTGGATTAATAAAAAAAATGACGTTCAAGAAAAAAAATCTATATTATTAAAATAAATATGCTAATAACAAAGAGCAAATTACATTTTACATCCTTTATGTATACCTCAAAATTACAGTTTCATCCTTATACTAAGAAAATAACAAAAGTCATCCTTTAGGTTCATAGTCTGTTGCACATTACACCATTTAACCATTTTCACTAACGCATGTTAGGTTTTTCTATAAAATCCATCTCACTTAAAGGTATTTTGGTCATATTACTATCGAGGGACTATTCTGATCGGTGGTGGTGGTGATAGTAATCCTTTTTGGCTCATTTAAGTTCGTTCTAGAGAGAGAATAGAAAAGCAAAATGGATTTAAGTATATATTTACTTTTTAATGTGAACTTGTTAATCCATATTCATATATTTATATTTATATTTGTTTAGTTTAAAATTTGGTTAAATTACAAAAATAGTCCTTAGATAATAAAATGACCAAAACACTCTCAAATGCAATGAATTAAATAGGAAATTCTCAAGTGCAATGAATTTAATAGAAATTTTTAACCAATGTTAGAACAAAAGATTTAATGTGAAACGAAATATAAACCTAAACGATGATTTTTGTTATGGACGAAAATTGGAATTTGAGGTATAACTAAAGGACTAGAAATGTAATTCATTCTAAAAAAAAAAAAACAGATGACACCACTATGACCAGAAGTGGAGAGTACCCAATACAGAAACCTCAAAATAATCTGATAAATGATCATATTCATGGATATGTTGCTATTATCACCATCATCATCATCGTCACCCCCATTACCATTTTCCGATTTCTCACTTTGATTCTCCCATGGTCTCATTCCGAAAACTGCTCTGCAACTGACGTGAGAATGGTGAGCACCGCTTTATACGATAACAATCACAACGGTTCTTCACAGCATGAGATTTTGGAGGTTTTCAATCGTCAGTTAGGTTTCCATTCCCCCAGAAAGTTCTCTCGCCGAATCTCGGCTTCCGAGGTTTCTTTTCTCATCCTCTCAACTACTGATGTTATGATATCACCAATGCACACTCTGTATTTCAGCTCATTTCACTTTTTTTTTTTAAACTAATTAGGTATTGTTTGATTTTCTTTTCGAGCTGAATTTTGCATTGTTTGTTTGTTTGTTTATCGATCGAACTTATGATTGCATCAATGCATCATACGCACCTCTTGATTTTGTTCGATTGGTAGATGATAGAGAAATATGGTGATATGATAAAGTGTTCCTAACTTGAAATTAGGGTTTGCATTCTATCATTGCTTTTGCAGGCTCTTGTAAACAGATTTATGCATAATGCACACTCCGTATTTGATTTCAGCTCATTTTCCCCTTTTCGAAACTAATTAGGCGTTTGTTTTCTTTTCGAGCTGAATTTTGTATTGTTTGTTTGTTTGTTTATTGATCAAACTTATGATTGCATCATATGCAACTGTTAATTTTGTTCGATTGATAGATGATAGAGAAATATGGTGATGATAAAGTGTTCCTAAATAGAAATTAGGGTTTGATTGTATGGTTGTTGTTGCAGGCTCTTGTAAACAGATTTGGTCTTGCTGGTAAACTAATTGGGCATAAAGGTTGTGTGACCACGATTGAATTCAACTATGATGGTGATCATCTGGTATCAGGTTCTCTTGACGGAGTGGTTATGTTCTGGAATGTGGGAACTAAATCTTTGGTTTTTTCATATGATTCTGGTCATACAGACAGTATATTTCATGCTCGAATTATGCCTTTTACGGATGACCGTACTATAGTAACTTCTGCTGCTGATGGCCAGGTGAGTTTTCTAAATCTAGATATCGGGTGGGTATCGAAATTAATCATTAGTTGTAGCAAATGATATGGATGTCGATATTGATATTCTTTTAGCTGTTGGTTTATGTTGCGTCTCTGAATCCACAAGGGCCAGCTCCGCCTTGTGGACAGATTGAGGTTCATAGGGTTCGCCCTGTTTGAAGACGTCATTCTTGATTAAATTCATGGGAGAATGTTCGGTTTAGTTTATTTAAATGTGTTTATCGAGTCATTAAAGATAGAGTTGGTTTATTAGTTTATTCTTTTGGTAAGTGTTTAAGTTAGAATGATGTAGGTTTATGTTTCCTAGTGGGAGTCTAATTAGAAATTGTTTTCCAAGTTACTTAGTAGTATAAATAGAGGGTTAAGGGTCTTTGTTTTGTGTAGTTCTTTCGTTCTTAATAATATCAAAAGAGTCGTGGGGAGTTTCTCACAAAATCCACTGTGTTTTGTGTTGCTTGATCCAGTTGATTACAAGAGTGTCTAGAAGGGTAAGCACTTTTGGCACGCAGTTTACCTTAATCGTTGTGGTTTTCCCAAAAGATAAGCATGAGTGACTAGGAACCCATGTTGTAGACCCTATCCCCAAACAGTCGGTCCATCACACCTATCTATCCTCTGAGTTGTAGTTATGTGTGTCCAAACATGAAATGTTAGTAGTTTTGATGGATGCACAATACCTAAGTGATCACAATGTGCATTTAGGGGGTGTTTGGATGTGTGTTTTGAAAGTTCTTGTGTGATGCATAATAATCAGAATTAGATAGTTTGAATGTAGCTTTTGGATATGCTTCTGTTGTTTAAAGTTTTTATAACCAAATATATGAATGTGTGTCTGTCGAATTCTGGTTTATTTATGGAATTCAAACATAAAATGACCAAAACATGTTACAATAAACATGTCAAGTCAGTTTTATTATCATTTATCAGCATATGGTGTTTGGATCTGTTACATGCATATTATGGACCGTTAAGGGAAGTAACATGATGGGATTTTAAAAATGAAAAAAATTATAAAAATGTGCACCTATGTATGATAATGCGGTAATAAGTGTAGAAACATACATTTAACGAGACAAATCTTTCTTATGAATTCTAATTTATTTTACCTTTTCAGGTGAGACTTGGTCAGGTAGCGGAGAATGGTCATGTACAAACAAAACGATTAGGGGAACACAATGGGCGTGCTCACAAGCTTGCAATCGAGCCCGGAAGTCCCCACATATTTTACAGCTGTGGTGAGGATGGATTAGTTCAGCATGTAAGTTAAATTAAATATCATAAATATAATTAGTGTGATGGTTTGACCATTATAAAGTCAAAAACGGGAAGTAATTCTTAAAAAGATATATGTTTTAATTTTAGTTATTAGAAACCTTATTTCTTTTGCAGTTCGATTTGCGAAGTAATTCTTCCACAAAGCTTTTGTATTGCTCCTCAGTCACAAGAAACACTAACTGGCTCTCTTCTTCAAACAGCTTAGAATTATATTCCATTATAATCGACCCAAGAAATCCTAACTATTTTTCTTTAGGAGGTTCTGATCAATACGCACGCGTATACGACATTAGAAAACTCCAACGGGACCCAGCTTCAAGCTATCAGGACCGACCCATTGACACATTCTGCCCAAAACATTTACTCACGACTCATGATATCAACATCACTGGAATTTCATATTCCAACACAAGTGAGCTTCTTGTTTCTTATAACCGTGGGTCCGTTTATTTATTTCAAAAAGATATGAGTTTAGGCCCGTACCCCGTTGCAGTTTCGGAAGAACATTTGGAAAGTCTGGATGAACCACAGATGTATTCTGGACATAAGAATTCGGTAATGCCTAAAGGGGTTAGTTTTTTTGGGCCTGATAGTGAGTATGTTATGAGTGGATCAGATTGTGGTCATATTTACATTTGGAACAAAAAAGACGGTAGAATTATTCGTGTTACGGAAGGCGATGGACGTCCAGTGACTCAAGTCAAACCCCATCCTAATATCTCTGTTCTTGCTTCTTGTTCTATATTAGAGAGACATATAAAACTCTGGGCTCCTGTATCTGAAGACAATCTTCCCCTGCGTCATGATTTACAAGAGGTAATTAAACGTGTTAATTATGATTAGAAAAACAATATTATCACAATCTTAATCTAAATCTTATTGAATAAAACAGGTTATGGAATCGGACACGCAAGCCAGAAAAAGCCATTCACCAGTTACACTCAGACCTGATGTTATACCGCATGTTTTGAGACATGATATTGCAGATGATGAAGAAGATGAAAGTGATGCTTATGGCCTGGGATTTTCTGATGGTGATGGCTCCTTTGAGGATGGATATCCGGGTGAGTGGAATGTCGTTTAGTATGTTAATACTCGTCATTGTTAAAAGGTTTGCTATGAGTTAACGTTTTATGTTAATATGCATGATTTGTTAAATATAGGATGCAAGTTGTTCTTGTTTGTGTTATGGGTTGTGTTTGAGAAGGATTGTTGGGTAAAACTAGAGGTGGTAAAACAGTTTGGACAAGCGGGTTCGAGTCAAAATGCCTAAGTTTTCTGTCGGTTGTGATGTGTAAGATTAACTTAAAATGGCTGTCGCTAACTCTTACTAATTATGTACATAATTTGTGTTAAATGTGACTAACTGACTATAAAAGGTCCCACAATTTTATATATACCCTCTAAACTTACAAAGCATCATATTTTCAAATATTGCTTTAAAAATATTTGTAATTAATAGCAGAGGGGCTGGTAACTTTGGTGGGTTGGTTGCGAGAAAGTGAGCGGGTATATATCTTTGGTGCTGTTACATCGGATAATAGGGAACCTGGTCTTGAAATCCTTCACATCCGAACCAAACGGGTCAAATTCGATAGAAAGATTATTATTAGTAGTAAGGCGACAAACAAATATGAGATTTTTCTCTATGCGTAAGTTTAAAGAATTAGAATCAAAGAAATGCCTATAGGATGCATCTGGGGCTTTATCCTATATTTAAAGGCGAATAGATAAGATTTTTCTTTATGTAGTAAAATGACGAACAAATAAGAAATTTTTCTCTATGCATAGAGAAATGCCTTTCTTTGATTATGAGTAGTTGTAAGGCTACGGAGTGACGGACAGATAATAGAAATGCTTTAAAAGTAGTTGTTGCATCAAGATCTCTTAACCCGGGATCATCTATTTTGTCATCTTTACATTCTGTTATTAATTATGCAAAACCAAAAGTTTCAAGTATTTTTCATTCTTGTATTTTGGGGAAACATTAAAAAAATGCCTTCTTTGATTCTAATTCTAGTACTATGGCGCCTTTTGATTTAATACATAGTGACGTATGGACTTCCCCTGTTGCAAGCAGTTCACCGCTATTATGTTCTTTTCTTGGACAATTTTTCAAATTTCTTATGGACATACCTGATGACTCACAAGTCTCAAGTATTTAATATATTTAATACATTCTACACATACGTCCCCACTAAACTTAATTCCAAAATCAAAAGTTTTCAATGTGATAATGGAAATGAGTATGATAATCAATCTTTTCACACGTTTTGCATAAATAATGGCATGACGTTCCGCTTTTCTCGCCCTCATACATCCTCTCAAAACAGGAAATCCGAACGAAAAATCTGCTGCATAAACAATATCATTAGCATTAAAATAGAACCTAGATGGTCCAGTATCAATATAGTTTATACGGATTACATATGTGGTCACATAGTATAAGAAACTATGGATTTGGTCTGTCATGTTGTGAAATAAGTATTAGTGTGTGTACCTGTATTAGGAAAGGTGTACTCCTTTAACATTATTCGAATGACTTGTGACCAAAATCCTAGTGTCCAACACATCTTATCCCATCATTATCCAACATGCCAGTAGGTAGACCGGACGAAGAGATGAAATGGAAAGATGTGGCAAGCTATCAAAGAAGTTCAAATTTGTAAAAAGTGCATCAACTATCTTGATGCTTGTTTCACTGTGTGTGTTACTTTTATGTCAACTGTTATGGCCTTGTTTGTTCTTATAGAATGGCTGATAGCCTCTTGATGATGTTGATTTAGTTGTTATATTAAAATATAGAGTTGCTATGCATCGAGTGGTTATGATCAAGTGTTCATTAAACAAAAAAAAAAAATTTGATTTGATTATGATCAAATCGCATAGTTAAAACCACAAATCGATTTCAAATGGCTTAAATCTATTGAAACCGGTGACTGTCTACTTTTTTACTCCCATCTTTCACCCTATTTTATACTAAAATCGATATTTTGAGACATGAAATTGCAGGTGATGAAGAAGATGAAAGTGATGCTTATGATCTGGGATTTTCTGATGGTGATGGCTCCTTTGAGGATGGAAATCCAGGTGAGTGGAGTGTCGTTTAGTATGTTAATACTCGTCGTTTTTTTTAAAAGGTTAGCTACAAGTTAACATTTTGTGCTGTTCTGTGAATGCAGGATATGCATGATTTGTTAAATATGTGCTATGGGTTGTGTTTAGAAGGATTGCTCGGTGAAACTAGAGTAGAGATGGTAAAAACGGTTTGGACAGGCAGGTTCGGGTCAAAATGTGTAAGTTTTCTATGGTTGTGACAGGTAAGTGATAGAGAATTAGAGACACTAAACCGTAAACTTGCTGCAATTTTCTCTTCATTTCTTAAGCCAAGCAAATTACAATTTAGATAAAAAGACACTGCATGAAAGTAGAACTACTTGGGCTGGAACATGGAATGAAACTGCAAAAAATGGAGTAAATATAAATGCATGACTTCCTAATGTCCTAATTTTTTGCTTGACTTATTCATAATTCCACGCAACTGTTACGACCCAGGATCCTCTTAACCCGAATGGATCATGCGTTTGGCCTCTCCACAATCTGGGATTCTGGGTTGTGTGAAGATCGAACTATGGCCCATCTGACCAGAGACATATAGTTATGTGAGATCGCAAACTGGATTCTGGCCCAAAGTGGTTCGGATTGAAACCTGTTTGGGTTTGGTTAAAGATGGTTCAATCAGGTTTTTGTCAAAACTGGTTGGGTTGAAACCAGTTTTAGAGAGGGCGTTTGGCCGGTTGAAACCGGGTTTTAACCGGTTCATTTTGGGTTTAATTGATTTCATTAATTAGGGTTACAAATCGATTTAACCTTACGGTTCATTTCAGATCCAACCCGGTTTCCAAATCTGGTTTAGTTCATGACTTCATGTTCAAAACCCTTAATATGAGAAAACTGAGTATGTAGTTAAGTGAGTTAATGTATGATTGAATGTGTACATAGTTATTGATTTGAGGTATCTATAAGACTCGTCGATAGGGCTGTAAACGAACACTATGGAGCCGGATAAGACAGTCTAATGAGAAAGCGTCAACTATTTTTTTTTTCATGTTCGTTCATTAAGGATTTGAACATGTTCACGAACGGTTCACGAACACTAACCGAATGAAAATTCTTGTTCGTGTTCATTAAGGATTTGAACGTGTTCACAAATGCAAATGAACATGTAATATTTTTAAAAAAAATTAATATTTTAAAAACCAAACATTAGGCATAACCACCTTAAAATAATAAAATAAATATTATGCCGAGAACTCGACATAATAATTATAAACATAATTATCCCAATGTAATTCCCAAGTTAGAAATAGTAATCATAAGTGAAATTAATCCAAAATAACGTGTAAAATATCTAAGTCTCAAATAACTAGATTTTTATCGAAGTAACTAGGGTTTCTATTTAAATGAACGAACATAAAGGGACATATTACTGAACGTAAACGAACATATTACCGAACATTCATGAATGTAATTGAATGAACACGAATGTTTGTGCTTGTTCATATAATAAACCGAACCAAATTTCATGTTCATGTTCGTTCACTTATTTAACTAATGGATGTAGATGAACTTCCTGCCGAACTGTCGAGTTCTTTTACAGCTCTAGTCATGGGTAGAGAAAAGAACAACCATTTATAATCTCTATTGTAGGCTATAGCTACCTTACCCTAGTTTATTTTTTTGGAACGGTAAACACACTACTAAATTCCATCCATTACCTGCCCATTTTGTGGGATTTGAACCTGCACCACTTGAGTGAGGATAAACCGATAAACACCAGGTAACTTTGTGGGATGCGAACGACCGGGTTGATAAAACCTAGGGGCTCTAGGGATCGAACTTAATTGTGACCGAACCTGGATGCTAATGAAGGTACTAAATTAAGGTAATGTGGCTGCTAGTGAGCTAGGGCATTATTGTTTGGTGATAACTTGAATCTGCAGAATTTTGGTTAATGAGTCTGACTCTTCTAACTAAGGCAGTTCGTTCTGATAGAACTGAAGAAGGTAGTGCTGATTGTGACCACATAGTTGATAATGATGGCCAAGTGAATAAAATAGAAGAGGTTGACAACTTGACATGAGGGTTATCATGATTTTGACATTTTGTTGGTTTGATGATAGAGAAGAATCCATAGATTTGCACCCAAAATTCAACTCCAGTTTGGGATGATGGTGATCAGGACATAGATGTTGATGGTTTTGTCATTAATCTGACAGTTTAAGTGTTGACTTAATGAATAATTTTGGTCTTTTTGGAACAAGGAGCATAATACTAAAAGAGTTGTAACCAATTAGGGGTTTCAAAAGATGAAGACAGACGCGTTCTTTTTTAACGGTAGCCCAATCGATGGTAAAACTTGTGACCAAAATCGTAGGTCCGACAAATCTTATCCGACTCGCTAGTAGGCATACTGGAGAAGAGAAGAGAAGAGAAGAAGAAGTGGATGAAAAAATGTGGCAAGCTATCAAACAAGTTCAAATTTGTAAGAAGTGCAACAACTATATTAATGTTTGTTTAATTTTTTATTTCTCTTGCTATGTGTGTTACTTTTATGACAATTGTATGGCCTTGTTTGTTGTTATAGAATGGCTGATAGCTTCTTGATGCCGATTGAATTGTTATGGTCTTCAATTGTTATAAAAAATAGAGTGGTTATGATCAAATGCTCATTAAACAAAACCAAAATAAGTTGAATTGATTTTGATCAAATCGCATAGTTAAAACCACAAATCAATCTCACATGACATAAATCTATTGAAACCGGTGATTGTCTACTTTTTCACCCTATTATATAGTTATATTTTATTTGGGTCCTGCTATTAATACACTAATATGCAGTGTATTACCCAATACTTTGCGTATTACTTTTTTAAAGTTTTGTGTTATTTGTTTTTTGGGTAAAAAAATTTTTGAATTTTTTTTTAAGTTTTGTGTTATTTGTTTTTTGGGTATAACTTTTTGGATAGAATTTTTTAAACACATACGCAGCGTATTCCATTTTGTTCTATTCAAAATTGTTAACAAGGTTAAGCTAAATAACAACATCAGATGTTCATAATTTTTTTTTTGTTTGTTTTTAATAACTTTTTTGAGCAATGTAATTTCTCAAACGGATAGCCTAAGTGTCGTCACCTGACGGTGTTGAGAAGCAGTGTGGCATGGTTTTCCAGCTTTGGCGTGTTCGTTCCACTTCTTCACCTTGCAACTTGAAGACGGGTATAACACCCACCCTTAGGATATGTTTAGTACCCACTCCTTGCTTTTTTAACCTTACATTTTTTCTTATCATCTCTACATTAAATTATCAGTGTTCACTTTTATATGTTATTTATATAATGGTCATCTACGCTATCATTTATTTTTATTAATATTTAATTTATCAAAGTTAGAAAAAGAGAGAGTAAAGGAAGAAAAAGAGATGCACAAAATTATGAAATGTAGAAAAACTACGATGATGAGGCCTTGTGGTTTTGGGAAAATATGCCCCAAAAAACACAGTGTGGCGGTATAAAGCCACTCTCATATCGTCACCTTGCGATTACACGACTTAGATATTACGGATGTATCAACGAACTAATAGCTTAATGGTATTTGAGAGGATTTGAGACCTTAGGGTCTTGGGTTCGAAACCGGATGTAAGCAAAATTATGCCGGAGACAAGGGTTTTCTCAAAAAATAACCAGGTTTTCTTTATAATCGGAGATGAGTATATAAAGAGGCAATATCACTAAGCCTAGATTTTTCGTTAAAAAAATATGGACGCGTTTAGTTTTCCCTATAGTTAACCTTTAAACAAATAGTTAATCCTTTTACAAAAAGTTGACTTGAAGATATCTTAATCCTAATAAAGCAATAAAAATTGTGCCACATGTCACATTTATAAAGAGTACACATCACCACGCCACATGTCAAGCTCACATTAAATTACCAATTTAGTAATCATCAATTAAGACAATTACCAATTTTATCAAAACTAAATTTTTATTATAAAATTTTGATAAAACTAATCTGGGTTTGATTAATTACTCAATAATTTTAGTCTTTATTGTGGAATAATCAACAACTTGTAAACATAATACATTTTTTAAATGTATTAAATTATTATTTAATATATTATAAGAATTTTATATCAATCATAATTTTCAAATTTCTTGATCATTATTTTTTTCTTTGTATTTATCTAATATTATAAATCTATATTCAGTCCTTGTAGTACACGGGTTACTAACCTAGTTCCTCTAATAATTAACAAAATTGATTTTATTCTATTAGTTTATTCACTGCATCTCTCCAACAAGTGTTTGAAACATTTCCAATTTAATTACTAGTCAAAATATTTACTATATTTATAGCATTTCAAAAGATACGGCGAGGAAGATAAATGATTTAATTGTCAGTTGTGTTTACTTGCTTCTGCAGGCTAATCATTCATTTGCAGACATCATTTAAGGACATCTCCATTTCCAGTCCTATAAACCATCATTTTAACGTATACCAATTTCATTTTCTCTATATATTCATTAAAAAGATTTGACTTGTGACAAGTAGCAGTTCACATTTACACAAATAAAAAACTCAATTTTATATAATTTTATATATAACAGATTATTATTCATCTATTCATAATAGTTAAATATTTATAAAGTACAATATGATCATAATCAATGTTTTCATAACAGGATCAGGCTGGTTAGATCGAAAACCGATATATAATGATCCAGTTAATATTGAAGAGTTAAGTTTAATGCGCATATGTACATGTATTAATTTGTCACATAATTAAAATTCAAATTCTTAGAAGTACATTGATAAAATGTTTTCTATGTGTATATGATAATGTAACTTGGCAAATTAATTATGTGTGAACATATTTAATCATTACATTTTTCTTACACATGAAAATTTATGAGTGAAAATGCATAATCAATATAGTATGACCTACCATAAATTTTACGTGTCATATCTACCATCATGGCATCATACATCACAAATGACTTGTTTATATGTCTATACATGTTGCTTTGAATTACATGCTTAAAAAATGACTAGAATGCATATAATTATATAAAGAATTTGTTAAACATGTTTTAGAACAAGCATAACCCCTCACACAGAAGTGAAAACTTTTGAGTTATAATTAAATTCTCACAACATGATGCATAGATGTTCAGTATAAAAATAATTGTAAAATTAATTCATGTGAACATGACCATGCTTAGACTATTGTAAAATATCTTGAAAACAAATTCTATGCTTCGGTCTTTACACCTTATAAAGACTTTATCATATATTTTTCAAGTAGCCATGAAATAACATGTACATTATCTTTGATGTTTACTTACGATCAATGTTTTAAAAACCGGATTCACCCGGCCGGTTTAACCGGTTCAACCGAGAACCGGTGGGTCTTCCGGTTTGATTATACCCGGTTTTTAGTAATACTGGGTTAGAAAGTGAACTGCCGGGTTTTCCAGTTCAACCGGATAAAAACCCGTACCCGGAACCGGATTGAACCGGGTTTGGTTTTTTTTTTTTAAATTACTCTAAAGAAAAGGCAGGAAGCGCTACAAAAATGTAGGGTTACGTTCACGGTTCACGTTCCACAGGAAACCAAAAAGGCGCTACAAAAAACCCCAGAATCCACAAACAACGTGATCGGCCAGAGATTCTCGAACTTGAATGAGATCGGCGCTACAAAGTGAACCGTTGGGGGAACGATCGACGAACTTGACGTACAATCGACGAACTTGTGATCGGCCAGAAATTATCAAATATCAATCATCATTGTTCTTTTTTTTTGTTGATAATTATAAGTTAATTTGGACTTGTATTTGTATTGATGTTATTTTGTATGATTGTAATTTATTTTAGACTTTATTGAAGTTTCTTTTTTATATTTGTTGTGGTTGAAAGTTTACAAAATGTATATTGTAAAGGTCAATCCGGTTCGACCGTCCGGGTCAACCTGGTTCGACCGTCCGGGTCAACCCGGTTCGACCGGTTGAACCGTTTTTTTAGACAAGACCAGTCCTCTTTAAAAATCCGGTTTTAAAACATTGCTTACAATATTTTGTCAAGAATTCACAACTCATATAAGTGATCTCTTTTAACAAAATAAAACTTACATGAATAATGTTATCACTATGTGGCAGTCTATGGTAGTATCACGTGCCAACATTTTCCCCCTGTATTCTTTATAGTTTCCTATACAAACACAATAAGGTTAACAAAAGAGTACTACATTGATTGTGTGTGTATGGTCATTGTTTTTAACGGTAATTTGGCTCAGCAGTGTATTGGAACTGGTTACCCTGGACCTACTCACTGTCCTGAGTCCAAAACCTAATAGCGAGGGAACCCGGAAGCACCCCCCATTTGCATCATCGGACGGGAACCGGACAAGCCCGTAAACCCTCCCTTGTGACTCAGGATCAAGCAAACTCAATCCTTCATTGCCCACCAATATCTCACAAAGTGGTGCGAGTGAGACTAGAACCTGAGTCTCTTCAACCACAAGATTAGAATTTAACCACTACATCAACCTTTAGGTCCTAGATTCAACATTTTGACCATTTCGGTTCTTATTTTAACATAGCTTTTGAATCAGTACGCAATTTTTATTTTTATATTTTATGTAACGTTATATCAATGCAACTGTTTTGCCAGCCTTATGCCCGTCACAAACATGCAGGTTGCAAATCTAGTTGTTATAAAATGATAAGTTGTGCGTCTTGAATAATATTTGATGTGAGGAATGTAATCGTCGTATCATAAAAGTAAGATCAACACGTATTATATTAATAACTATTGGAGATAATAATTGTAGCATTAATATACTTAAGCTAAAGGATATGTGTGTTTGTAGATATGATCAATTGCATAAAATATGTTAATATGATTGTATAATAAACGTTTATATATCAAGTTTTATTTCAATAAGTGAGATTACTTGGAACAAAATCATTTGAGCTTAAAGGATAAAAGATCAAAATTGAAATAATATACGTCGAAATCAAGGATGATTGAATCTGACGGATCACACAGAAAATCTAATAAGCTCTTCGAACCACCGATGTCGGGATTGGACCTTGACGAACCGTTACGTTATCTTGATGGCAACCTGTACACTAAACAAACCGTTAGGGCAGTACAAGGAGAAATTGGTCTGTGTAACGGCCCTCCGGCATGAGAAGCAGTAAGTAGTAAGAGAGTGTATGTGATTAGGGTTTTGAGAGAGAAAGCATAGAGAAGAAATGTACCTCCTATGCATGTATTTATAGATTTCGAATTAGGGTTTGTGTTATTTGGGATAACGTCAC
The DNA here is from genome assembly GCA_039602395.1 of Deinandra increscens subsp. villosa. NCBI lineage: Eukaryota > Viridiplantae > Streptophyta > Magnoliopsida > Asterales > Asteraceae > Deinandra > Deinandra increscens. The sequence goes on from JBCNJP010000003.1 coordinate 5,786,727, forward strand.
CACGTGGAGGCTACGGGGGTGTGAATCAACCTTGGGCAGGAACATTTCTTATTCGAAAAGGAGTCTGATTGGTTGAGGATCTCACGAAATCTGGTGGGTTGTTGTCGTACAATACTAACTTTCACAGAGTACGTGTGTGTGAACAACCCCCCCCCCCCCCCCCGTTTGACTAAAGATTGGCCTAACCCGATCCACAAAAGGCCCAGAGAATAAATTCGACTTCTATCCTCTTTAATATACACTATCCAAACTCATATTTAACATAAAATAAGCTTAAGCTTTTCTCATCACATTTGGGACAAAAACAAAATGCATGTATTAGAATATATGTGACCTTATTCTTGAGCATATATTAGAATATATTTATATGTAGTTGAATTGTAGTAGTGCTGAAGGAAAGTCTCTGATTACTAATATGGCGATTGTTATGGCGATTGTTAAGGGACGAGCAATGTCTAAGTGTGGGAATGTTTGATGTGTCTCAAATAGTACAATAATATATAAATAACAACTCATTTTCGCACATCTACTGGTTAATTACTTGCTATTACTTGTCATATTTGTTGCTTAACTATCTCTTTCGAGGAACTTTAGAATCTGAGCGCATGAAACGACCGAATATCTCAAGAGGAGAAATGATAGTCACCCGTAACGAGTCGTTACCACATAACGACCCGCTACGCCTGTTATTCCGGAAACCTTAGCACTATAAATAGAACATGGTGACATCTAGTTTAGAAATCAATTTTCATCTGAGCCTCTCAAGTTCCAGAGGCGATCTTAGAGTTCGTGGAGCAGATTGAAGCAAGCAGAAGCCTTACAGATCGGTAGTAGTTTAGTTTTCATTAGTTTTGTATTCTAGATTGTATTGATTTCCATTATGACAACTTTGAATGAGTTTGTTTCATGTTTTCTTTTGAGTAGCTAAACTCCACCATCATCTTGGTGGAGATGAATCTTCTAGAACAATAACTATTGTGATTGATTATCTATGTGTATGTTTTGAAACATTTGATTCAATTGATATGATTCATTTATAGAATTGGTATATAGAGTCTTGGGTGCTATTGGAACTAGTGATCCTAGCAGATTCTAGGTCTATAGGAATCTTTACCCTGTTATGTTAGCATGCACTAGTTAGCACTAGGTACTGAACGATTGGGTGAGCAGTTTCTTGTTGAGAGGTTGATGATTGACTGATGAGCATTATGTCAGGATTCCTGCATGTGTGTATATAGCATTCTAGGGTTTCTGGTTATAGAGGTAGCATTCTCTAGCAAGGATTCTTAATCTAGCGTTTCATTACCATTGCTGGTGTGACTGTTGTTAAGCTTCACTCTAGCGAGAAGGCTTGGTCATCTTTAGAAAAGTTGCATTGACAGTTGTTCATGGTTGTTGTACGTTTGCAAGAGGATTCGATATCAAGATGATTTCCTTTAACATATAAGAATTTCCATCTCCATTTTACAATTTGTGCGATGATTATTCCTTTAGATTGTTATTAGCCACTATGTTCCTGAGTTCGAAACCCGATTCTTACCCATAGGAAGATTGATGTGTTCCAAATCACACATCTATTTGTTTATGCATTATTTTGGTCAGTTTTACCCTTGTTTTCTATGAAATGTCTTAAATAGGTAAATAGAGGGGGACAAAATGATAATTGCGGATTTTAGAAGATTTTGGGGGTGAAAATGATAAAGATCCGAAGTATTTACTTGTTCTACACGTCTCGACTCGTTACAGGAGAACGAGCCGTTACAGAAAATTTATCAGAAACCCTAAATCGTAGATTTATGGTGATGCTAACGACCCGTTACAACCATAACGACTCGTTTCCAAAAACCTATAAATACATCGTATTCTCATTTGTTTGAAGCCCTAACGTCACTTTACGACTCCAGACCCATGTCCAGACGTACTTTCGGTTTCCAAGCCAAGGATTCAAAATCTTCTAAAACTCATATACCTTCTATTTAGATTTAAAGCTTCTAAATCATTTTTTATATAATTCTTCAAAGTGGATTTTGATCATCTATCGTATTGTTTAATTCTCATTTCATGTAACTGTATTGCGTTCTTTATTTTCTTGTATTCGTTTTGTAATAATCGTACCAAATATTAAATATTAATTTATTCAAAGGTCTAGGAACGGTTTTCCTATGATCAATGTTTAATGATCCAAATTTATCTTTAAAAAAAAGTTATAATAGAGGTTTGACAATCGGAGGAGTGAAACGGTCTCGTAAACCAACTTCTTCATCTTGGATCCTGTAATGCTCACGTGAGCGAGAGGCTTTGAGTTGAGGAGATTCACGTGCTCTGTGACTATGAATCAAGGTGCGCACTTTATGCACTAACATATCATTGTCGTCATTCATTTTATTACAATTTAACACAAAACTAGCTTAATATATTTTATTAATTTAAATGCTAAACTTTTTACAAAATTAAAATAACAAACCTTAAGCTTATAACTATGGAAATCTACACCCTAAAGATGTCCTTTGAACCAAACACACCTTATGTAATTGCAAAATTAATATTTTAATAAATCCCAAGAATTGGATATCTTTTGGAGAAGACACATCTTAGATTTGTTTTTTAAAATAATATCACCACACTCTACGGTTTATACTTCACAATACCACAACTATGTTATGTAATTTAGGCTCCTATTTTAAGGGTTTAACAATCATTTCAAAAGGACATACATGATAATTAATTCAACTAAGATTTAACATGAAAAGTATAAAAAGCAATAGGTAGATCTTCATGAAAGGATAGAATTAATATAAAAATACCCTAGAGTTAATCATATTTAAAGTCGCCTATCAATCTTAATTTAAAATTTGAAATAATAAAAAAAAAGTAAAACATTAATTCAAATGTATCTTCATATAACTCATATAAGCACTATTTGAATGCGTTTTTGTATATATAAAATTTAACTCCATATAACTCGTTTAAATACTATTTGAATGCGTTTTTGTAATATGACTCATTACCATGATGACCCGTCACAACTGTAACTCTTTAAAATTGCTATTATTATGAGTTGTTATAAAGAAACTAACCTATTTGTTAAATTCACTCTTTTTCTATGATCGTTTCGGTTCAAACGACCGGTAAACGGGATGATGTGTCGCGACGACGAAACCTTAAAAATTCAGGAGGCCCTCTTTTTAACGACCGTTTGCTATCAAATGATCTCAAAACGATTTGCTCCAAACGATCGTTTTGCTCCAAACGATCGTGAGGATCAGGTGTTTTTAATAAAGTTGTGGGTTTCTTTAGTAAAGGCCACTATTTAATGAAATATATATTTTTAACTTTTATTTATTAACTATTTTAACAAAAAAAATTGATAAAACATAGTAAACACAACATATTTAACAATAGAGTTGGTGATGTACTAAATTATTACAAGTTTACAACCTTTAACCTCTAGGTTCAATCCTTAGAGTTTTTACCTACTAAAATTTTTTATTTTATAATCTTTTATATCATTTCTTGTATTTTCTTTTAATTTTACACCATCACATTTATATATGAATATTTACGGAGTATAGTAAAACTAAATTTAGTTAATAATAAAAGGCAAATATAAACAGAAAGCATAAAATTGTCATTAGATTGATATATAACATACTAAACCATACATTAAACATCAAAGTACCAATTTTACCCCTCCCCTACTATCCCTATCTACGCGATACCAAAACCTACAAAATGATACTACCATTGCCACTGATATAACAAAATGAAGGGGGTTTGATGTATGTCCATTTTGGTAATTTCACTACTCTTCAAGGGTTGTTCCTGGTGGAAGAACCATGATTGCCATTGGAAGTTGCAGAGTGATCGTTGACATTTTGACCACCCATTGTTATCCTCTGTTTCAGCTGTGAAAGCAATGCTTGATTTTCCTGGTTCAAAAGCTGGGCTTTCTTCCTCAGCTTTTCGTTTTCTTGCATTATCAGACAGTTCTCCACGTAAAGTTTTGAGTTCAATCTTTCCATCTTCTTTTCAACGACCTGCAAATCATATTTGAAGAAATTAAGAAAAAAAACAGAGCAAGAAAACTTGGTTTTTTAAGAAACTAAGAAAAACAAAGCAAAGATTTGAAGTTGAAGAATTGTTGATTCAGTAAAGATTTCAGATGCAAAAGATTAGTTTAGGAAAGTAAGAAAAAAAAGAAGAAGAATTCTTCGAGTTTAAGAAATTAAGAAAAACAGAGCAAGAAATCTTGGTTTTTAAGAAATTATGAAAAACAGAGCATAAAATCTTGGCTTTTAAGATAATAAGAAAAACAGAGCAATAAATCTTGGTTTATAAGATATTAAGAAAATTAAGAAAAACAGAGAAAGAAATTAGTGTGGAAGAATGGTTGATTCGGTAAAGATTTCAGACGCAAAAGACTCGAATGTAAGGAAGCAAGTAAAACAGAGGAAGAAATCTTCGATTTCAAAAAATTAAGAAAAACAGAGCAAGAAATCTTCGTGAAAGATTCATTGATTCCGTACAGATTTCACACAGAAGCGACTTGCATTTATAAAATTAGTAAAAACAGAGCAAGAAATCTACATATTTCAGACGCAAACGACTGGAACTCAAGAAAATAAGAAAAACAGAGCAAGAAAAATCAGATATCGCGAGTAAGATAAATGTGTTTGTTTCGTGTGTTTTCGCAGACAAAACAGATTTAAAGATCAAAAAGGAAGACAAAAGATTGTACTTTTCAAGAAAGATCACCTGTAGAAAACGTCTTAAAAGTTTTTTAGGAAGAAGAAGAAGAAGTGCTCTGTTTTTATGAATGTAGAACAACAGAAACAGAGAGGGACAAGATGACGCAAAAGAGCAGAGATACGTATATATAGTGGGAAAACCAGAGGGTGGGGTGGGGGTGGGGAGGGGTAGGGGTAGGGTGGGGGGGGGGGGTAAAGTCCGGCGAGTAAACTAATGATAACGGAGATTCGAAAGGATGGGGGGGGAAGGGAAGAAGGCGGCTTGTTGGATGGGGGTGGATTTAATGTGATTCTTCTTCTTCTTGTTCCACAATGATGATGGATATCAGATTTTTGGTGTTCATTACGTCATGTGAATGATGGGGTCTCGAGTAGGGGCAGTTTCGGTATTATACATGGATGACAGGATAAAAAGAAATTTAATACAAAATTTCATTTTTCTAAAAAAATTTAGTACAAATTTCATTATGGATATCATATACTTGTCAAGTCACAACAATGTCAACCATAAGTTGTTTAGTTATATTCTTGCTTACATGACTAGGTGAGGAGTTTAGAAAATGCTGACTCGGTTTGTAGTGAAAATGGGTGTGAGTCGGTAAAATTTGCTTAGTCAGCTGGTGAAATGTAGACAAACAAACGTTCTAATCGCTGTCTGAATTGATTGTCAGCTCTAACTGCACCCAGTAAGTAAAAATTAAATTAAATAACCGTTAATCATCCCTGAGATCGTATTTGAGATTTCAGGTGTTCTATATGAATACTGAAACGTGTCTTTATATATGACGCAAATACCTATTAAAATTGTTTCTTTTATTCAGGATGAAGCTCGTTCACAAGACAACCCTACTCATGTGAATCTGTCGTTATTTTTGCACACAATTCTTCAATTCGCTTTATATTTTGTAACATTTTAATTTTGTTTGTGTGTATAATCTACTATAAGACATGTAGTTATTTATAAGATTATAACCCTTTTATACATGTTAATTGATATATGTTGTCTAAACAAATAGAATATTTGAGCCTAATATAGTTTTGTATGGTCACGTATCATATACACTTTTAAAGACTCAAGACTCTTTTCAAATATGTTCTGACTACCCTATACGAAAAGATATTAAACAATCATAGCATAACTTTGGGGGAAAAACTAAAAATATACTGCTAAATTACAGCATTTTACAATTTTATTAGTAAATGTTATTAAAAAGTTAAAAAAAATAAAGAAAATCATAATTTGGGTATTTAAGTGGAAAGATAATAGATATAATGATGGTTTTGGATTGGTTGCAACGACGGAGCCCTCTTCCTGCCCATCACCACCCCACCCTCTTAAGTCTTACCCCTTCATCATCCTTTTTCCTGGATTACCTTTTTTATTTATTTTCTATTTAATTTATTTTTTATTTAATTTATTTTCCAATTAAAAAGATGAGAGTTATCTATTTTCAAATGGAGTATAGGAAACCTTTGAATTCTGATGAAAACCCAATATATTAATTATTTTTTTTTAAAGGGTACGGTACTCCGATAAAATAAAATTCAAAATAATCAGCCATTCAGAATGAGTATCTCGTGATGTGTCACCAGGTGTTTGATTAATTGTAATAAAAGTTATAGGCATAAGATGAGTATGATATTAGGTGATAGCTCGATTTGCTACTGAAAACCGATTCATATCCATTTACTCTGGTTAAAACCGAAGCTATCCATGATCTTAAAAATAATTTAATTAATATTTGAAGGTGTTAAAACTTAAAAATAAAACTATTATAAGCATAATCAACTATTTGAATTTCTAGCCGGTATCTAGGATAAGTTTAAATGGTTTATTTGAAACACACATAAAACCTATAAACCAAAATGTAGATTTTAACTGTATAAGATTATAAATGGTTTATTTGATACGCATATAAATTATAAAACCTATAAACCAAAAGGTAGATTCTAACTGCATAAGATTATAACAAGTTTATTTGATACGCATATAAAATCTATAAACCTAATGTGTAATTTGTGATGTATACCTAACGGATATGAAACGTTATTTTTACAATTATACATGAGACTAAAGATTAAAATATATGATTTAATTTCATTCCTATCTCCCCAAAAAACAATTTTTTTTTTGCAATAGAATGTAAAAACAACTAATGAGAAGATGTGAAATGAAATTTGGTAATTTAAAGAGTATTATTATGATTCGAGTAAAAAGTGATAGAAAGTTGTAGTGATTAGGCATAATTAATAATAAATAGAATGATTAGTAGATACCATAACCACTTGCCTCGTAATTATTTAACCAACCTTAATGTTTTTTTCTTTTTAACGAATTCAAAAGTCACGGCTGAACGTATAAAGTTTATATTTGTATCTCATAATTGTGTTAAGAGTAATGAGTTATACCATTCTCCTTTTTATAAACTATTTACATTACATTAACATTATATCTATATATTTTATCAACGGGAGATATTACATTAATTATATCTATTCTATATATATTTCATTAACGAGAGGTATTACATCAGCATTATATCTATATATCACATCAATGACACACATAGTAAATTAATAATGTTTCAAAGTTGGTTGTGTATATGTTTTTTACGAAATGTGGGCGTTCAAATTGACATGGATATCTTGATAAGTCGTTTATCATTTGATCACTCTTAGGTGCTGTTTGTTTTTGCAGACAAAAACTGTCTGCAGTCTGATTTCATCTGATTTCATGTCTGCAGCTGAAGATGTGGTCTGAAGATCTGTAATCTGAAAATATAAGACTGTTTGTTTAATAAACTTAAAGCTGTCTGCATATACTGAAAATATATAACTGTCATACTTATCCTACTTAATAAAAGTCATTCAACATTCAAGTTTTAATAGAAATACAATAAAACCAAGTATAAATAACATAAAACACAAAGTAAAATAAACTCAAAGTACATTGTTTTGCATTAATTCTTGTGCTATTTTATCTCGTAGTTGACTCATGAAATCACGATCTTCTGAACTTCCATGTCTTGGTTCTTGTTCAACACCCTGATCTTGTACATGTTCATCTCCATCTTGTAAGCGTACATTTGTATATCAATCGTGTGTATCAATCTATTTTATCAACATAACTATATTCTATTCTACAAGAAGAAATCAATAGTGTATATCAATCGTGTGTATCAATCTATTCTACAAAAAGAAATCAATCTTGTATCAATCTATTCTACATGGATACTAGTGATTCTAGAATTACAAAAGATACAAACTTCTTTTGGTCCATAATATCATCTAAAACATAAAAAATATCTAGAAGGTATTCATGTATCCTGCAACATCAAGGATACTGAAATTTTTTACACCACAGATAATTTTTACACCACAGATATGAATCTTTATCAACAATAATTTAATCATGAACCCTAGAAAAGAGTTGTAACATTTTTGCACAATAATTTTTACACCACAGATATGAAACCTAGAACAAAACATACATGAAATCAAGAACAAGAGAAGAAATCAAGAAGAACTAACCTGTCGGAGAGGAGAGGCTGTGAGGAGGAGCAGCAGCGGCCAAGAGAAGCAGTGGCTGCGGAGAGGAGCAGCAGCGGGAGGAACGCCGGCAGGAGGTGCGACGGCAGGGCGGAGCGCCGGCGGCCGGAGGTGCGCCGACAGGAGGCTGCGAGAGGGAGAGAAACGGGAGGGGAGGGAGCGTGCTTTTGTTTGAGCGCCGTTCCTTTTCTTTTTTAGGGTTAGAAACTTTGAAGATGTTTTAAGCAAGGGTTTAAAGCTTTTTTTTCCAGATCTTTTAAGCTAATATAAGATCTTCACAAAAGAAAAAAACAAACAGTCTTCAAGGGTATACGTCTGCGCGCCCGCAGACATAACCCCTTTGAAGATGTTTGAAAAAAAAACAAACACCCTCTTAGATTAAAATATTTAATAGTACTGTTTCAAAAGGGTGTCAATTGACGATTATAAGTTATAACTATCAATTGTCTGACAGTTACATCGACATTAGTTATGTTCATGAGTAGTAATATTTTTATTATATACATTGTTTTTAGTTAATTAATTAAAATAAAATAACTAACAAGCTTTGTGCAATTTAAAAATACAAGTTGTAAGTTTAGGGAGTGAAGTGAAACAAATGGAGTGGATAATAAGACTACATCGACCTTTGTAAACTGACACATTTTGGCCCATCAAATTTAACTTAATGCATTTGCGAACAGAAAATTCAGATGCATTTTTAATGAAGGGATCGTCGCCCCTTGGACCCTGCTTTTCTCGGGGTCGTTGTCCCCGAACCCCTGTTAGTCCCCGACAATTTTTTTCAGTGCTATCCCTAAATTTTTTTTATAGATTCGCCCCTGAAGAACACAATCGGTAAAATTAACAAGAATGAAAAGGAATTTGCGAAATCATATTATGCCAAATGATTAACGTAATACAAACGGATCTGGAAACAAAAGGAATTGGAAATTCAATTACAGAATCAGAAATACCTAATCTTATAGCACTAAGCATCGACTAACAGCTCTTAACGAAAAACAACAGAATTAACTCCATATTTACATCTTCAACCCCTGAAATTTTAGCGATAGTACAATAAGACCCCTGTACATTTTAAATGAACCGAAATCAACCCAGATTGATTTCCCTAATTTGACTAACCAGTTGACCTTCTCATTTGACTATTATTTTACAAATTATAAAATTTTGGGTGTTAGAGCATTCACAATAGGATCTTTATAATACATCTTATCTTTGAAATTTATGAAAAAATAAAAATATATATATATTTCTTATCATACATTAGCATATTTATAATAAAACCTTATCCTCAAATTTTAAGTGATAATAAGGAAAATTGGATTTTAATAATCCAAGTTATTACCAATTGGCCAATATTAATCCCAATTTCAAAATTGGCCTACATTAATCCCAATTATTAAGGTGTTGGATTTCATTGGACCCCCGTTAAGTTTTCCTTAACTCCGTTAGTTTTTTGCTGACGTGACACTGATTAATAATAGCCACGTGGCTGCCACGTCAGCAAAAAACTAACGGAGTTAAGGAAAACTTAACGGGGGTCCAATGAAATCCAACACCTTAATAATTGGGATTCATGTAGGCCAATTTTGAAATTGGGATTAATATTGACCAATTGGTAATAACTTGGATTATTAAAATCCAATTTTCCTTTTAAGAATAAAGAATGTGATGTGGGGTATGTTTTAAAAGCCTTAAAATTTTATAATTAAATGTGTTTTATTGGTAGATTATAAAGATAAAGATAAATAGGCTGCTATGAATGCTCTTAATAGTAATTTGTGTGTTAAAATAATACCCCAATTTTATTATTTAAGGGTTCAACTCCTGTCATAAAATAAAGTTATGAATATATTAGATTAATATGTTAGTTGTAAGCCGAGATGTCACATGTCATTTCCTGAGTTTCCAGGTTTTATCACGGACCACTTGTGAATGTGATTTTTTTCTGAAATAAACTTAAGTGATGTAAATACTCTCGAGGTCTTAGGCTCATTTGTTGACCGTTAAAAAAAAATGTTAGTTGCAACTAAAAACCTAACAACTCACATGTGTAAATAATAATTACGAGTCATTACACTAGTTACAACTCACAAGTGCAAATAATAATTGCAAATTTTAGTGTTTTGTATCATGAATAGATGCTAATGAGATCAGACCACACTTTATGAGCATGTTAAAAACTGAAATCTAGCTAAAAGACATCGAGCTTAATAAAAACTATGCATTCGAATGTTATAATTTATAAATGGAAAATAGCTATTATAAACAGGTTATGCCTAGTTTCTTTTTCATGTCCACACGGACCACACCAGACTTTACAAAACGTTTTTCGACTTTCTCCATCATTGGTAATCATATATGTTGTTTATCTACTCTTTTTTACCTCATCTAATCGTGCATATCATCTATTCCATGCATAAAATTAATCAAAAGAGTAAATTACACAGAAGGTCCTTTATGTTTTACCTCGATTTCGAATTAGGTCCTTTAAGTAAAATTGTTATACCCGACATCCTTTATGTTTTCAACTTGTTTCATAAAGGATCCTTTATCACTAACAGTGTTAATAACCATCGTTAAATCAGGGACATTTTAGTCATTTTATAAAATCTTTTAAATAAAACATTAAAATCAAAAATTCATTTAGAGGTTTCGCCAAGAACAAATCGTTGCGAATAAGAACTCGGGTGATCACCCAATTGCTTGAATAGTCGAGTTAGATTTAGTACCAGATTTTGGTATAAAAAACGACAAAAATACGAACTGATTATTAACAGGATTCACCAAGAACAAATCAACAAACCCTCGAAACACAAACAAAAACACCCTCAAGATCTAACAGGAATCACTCAACTTCATCACAACAATAAACTGAAAACCCTATATCTATACACAGACAACTGAACGGAAGCCTTCGAGAGAGAACAAGAGGAATATAAGATCCCAAAATATCTCAGCTAACTGACTTCTTTTTTACCAAATAAAAACCTTATATAAAATCGGATAAACCCAACGGGTCACCGCATCCAAACCCAGCTGCTATTTTCTACTATTCGTTAAAGCCCAGCTCCAATTCGTTGACTTTCTTTGCAAAGCCCAATCAAAAGATGGGATTTTGCTTCCATGAGAAACAGATACTGCCCCAAATGGTGTTGTAGCCATAACAGAGACCTCATCTTTGCTACTAAGTGGCAAAATCTTTAATTTTTCAATATAAAATGGTTCGAATTGAGATGGGTTTGCGTGGGATTGAACAAGAAGATGATGAATTCCGTAAAATTGTGCCTCAGAGATGATATCTTGAATGTCAAAAGATTTAAATTTTGATGGGAGATGGTCGGTTCTTAAGAGGGTGTTAAATCCTTTGAGGGATTTGAAGGAAGAAAGGTAGCCCTAGAAGGAGATAACATCGATGATCTGATGATAAAGATCTTCTGAGGTCTATTAATTTTTAATATTTTATTGTTTATTTAAAAGATTTTATAAAATTACTAAAGTGTCCCTGATTTAACGATGGTTATTAACATCGTTAGTAATAAAGGACCTTCTATGAAACAAGTTAAAAACATAAAGGATGTCGGGTGTAACGACTTTACTTAAAGGATCTAATTCGAAATCAGGGTAAAACATAAAGGACTTTCTGTGTAATTTACTCTAATCAAAAAGCCCCACCATTGCCTCTTTAGCAAGACATTTCGTTTTTATTTAATCATTAAGATTCATTATGGATCCCTACTCGACACTCTCATTTTTCAGCAACGTCAATGACACATAAGATTCATCTTTCTTATAGGATTGGATTTCTGGATTTTAACATAAGTACAATATTGAATAATCTATGAGCCGTGTGGATCACTATTAGATTGAATGTTTCGATGGTACTCTTGAAAGTTTAACCGGATATACAATAATTTACAAGAATGGATGAATATGTAATTATGTTATGATTGTCACACACCAGAAATCGACTAAACCATATTCTTTTATTGGGGGTAGACCATTGCAACAATTTATATGACAGTTAACCTTTGATGGTTACAACCATTGACAGTTACATCAGTTATTTGACACTTTCTTTAACGGTGACAAATCAACTTATCATAAGTGACTAAGTTACTTTCGAAGTATAAACTCACTTTCGAAAGGGGGTTGCGACGCAGTTGTTGCCCAGCTACCCCCACTTCTTTGTAATTGCATTTAGTAATAAATGAAGAAAATAAATTTATTTAAAAAAAACAAGCATTACTTCTTATGAACAAGTTCACTTTCGAAGAACAAATGTGCATCCAATGAATGAAGTTTGTCTCGAAGACAAACTTTATGCAATTCTCTTGAAAGTTCAGTCGGAGATATAAAAATTAACAAGAATGAATGAATATGCAATTCTCTTATGATTGTCAGATACCAGAAATCGACCAAACTGTATCCTTTTATTTGGGGTTGAACCATTGCAACAATTCAAATGACAGTTAACTATTGATAGTTACAATCATTGATAGTTACATGAGTTATTTGACTATTTCTTCAACGGTGACAGATCAACTCATCAGAAGTGACTAGATTACTCCCAAAGTATACACTCACTTCCGAAAAACAAATATCACTTCTGGTGAACAAATTCACTTCCGAAGAACAAATGTACTTCCGATGAACAAAGTTGGTTCAAAGACCATCTTTATTTCCGATGCAAAACGTTGTTTCCGAAAAACATATTTACTTACGATGGAAGAAAGTTATCGTATCAAAGCTCAATACAAGCAACTTTTTATCAATCAAGAAAATCTAAACAACTTTGAGTTAACTACTAACTTGTCGAAATAAATTTTCCTCACGCTCACATGCTCATTAGACCCCAGTAGGGGCTTTACCTATTTGTCAAAATAAAATTTCTTCACACTCACTTTCCATCTCATCGGGCTCGATCATCATAGGGGACTTTTCCCTTTGGACGCCACTAGAAATTGTTATCCCTAAGCATAGTCTTGTACATATGTGTGCTATCCTTGTTTCTTCTTGCTTTAAGTAAATCTGACTAAATTAAAATGCTCTGATGACTCTAAAATTACTAAAAATCCTCACTTTCTTCCCTCAATGAGTGGTAGATAGTGTGTGATTGGTTTCGAGAAATGGAAAGACACATTCGTCAAAGACAACGTGTCAAGAAATATGTATGCGACCGGTGGAAGGGTCGAAATACTGGTACCCAAGAAAGTTGCTCGGGTAGCCAAGGAAGTACAACGAACTGAACCTAGGTGAAGCTTATGAGGCTGAGTGGCTGAAAGGTTGGGATATCAAGCACACCCACACGCACGAAGGTGATCATACGTTGGGTGACGGTGATAAAGGATGAAGGTGGGAGTGTTAAAATTGAGCCATTCGGTAGGAAGGATGTTATGAAGGTAGGTCGCGGTATGGAGAGCTTCAACCCACAATGAAGGTGGAATATGTGCTTGCGTGAGAAGAGTTCGGATGATGTTGTTAAGGCGACGAATCATTCGTTCGGCCTTGCCGTTTTACGGGGATGTTTTCGGACATGAAAAACGAAACACTTGACCGTGATCATGAGCGAAATTCTGAAAGTCGCGATTATCAAATTCGCCGCCCAAGTCACACTGGAAGGATTCGATAGATTTATTAAATTGAGTTTGAATGAGTTTATGAAATTTTTTGAATGTGAGAAATGTTTTGAATTGCAAATTGATCATCCAATAAGTGGGTATAATCCCCTATATATAAATACTAAATACAGAATATACCTCTTGACAATAGTAAAGATAACTAATATATTTATAACTAATAAGACCAAATATATTATAATAAGGGATTAAACATTACGCGACATGTATACATCGTCGATAAAAAGATATATATATATATTTTTTTTAACGGCTAACACACACTACATACTACTCCTAACCTACACCATCCATATCGTAACTTAAACCACAACTTTAAAAAGAGAAATGACCACCACTTTAACAACACCATAGGTATCATTGACTAAAAGCGCTTTAGTTTCATCAAATTCTATATGATATATTAATCCTAGAAAATCTAGAAGTTACTGGTAGAAGACAAAAACTAAAAGAATATAAATGTTTATTAATATTCATTCTTTTATAAATAAACAAATATAAATGAATCTTTAGACGAACGGTTTATTGAGTATCCAGCTCATTTATATGCCTAGTTATAAACTAGAATCCTCGCTCTTTACTGGATTTGACAAGTAAATAAGTATGATTGTTTATAAAGCCATGTTTAGTTAAAGTAATAACTAATAACCATCTTTTCATAACCAAGTTACATCTGAGGGCACGTCTCTAATTGTGTAGTAGTATTTTTTTTTTACGAGGGTTGGTTGTTAAGTGATAAAAACATAGACTTTTGTAGCATCATTTTTTAGAGGTCATAAATTCAAATCTGAATAAATGTAAATATATGGTGTAACTTATGATTAAAAGGAAGATAAATTGACAATAAAAAAGTAGTACTCTTTTATTAAACATTTATTTTAAAATAAATGAAAGTTATGATTTGGGGAGACATGATATGAATGACTTTAAAAAAATGTATAGTAGTGACCAAAAGATTTTGCATGGCAAATGATCATAGCTAGCTAACAACCATTCATGGGTGCCTCATCATCTTCTTCTTCTATCATCATTATCCTTCGTTGCTCCGTTCACCCAAGTATTCATTTCCCCATCTTTATTACACACCCCATATTTACACACCGAATAATGCACAACAAATAAATATAATGTTATATTGCGTGTGTGTTTTTTTTTTCCTTTTTGTCACAACAATTTAAAAGAATATTTGGTAGATATTTTGTCAATTGTCAATAATGTAAAAGGAGGTAATTGTTTTTTTTAACGGCACTAATTTCATTAAACATAAACACTAGCAATACATTGGATTTAGTGGCGAAGCTAGAAATTTTGAAGTGGGGGATCGGGATATAACTTTTTTTCCTAACGTCAATTTTTAGGTAATTTTTGAAATGAGGGGGGGGGGGGGGGGGCCGAAAACGGAGTACATCGAAAATTTTCTACACGAAAATTATATACCCCGTACATCGCAAAAAAAAATTCGGTGGGTCGGACGCCCCTCCCCCCCCCCCCCTTAGTAGCTGCGCCATTGCATTGGAAGAAAACATATACGGTTGTTTATGAGTCGAGTCGCGTCGAGCTAAAACTATAAATCGAGCTAAAACTTGAGCTGGAGCTCTCCTCGAGTTTAAAATAATGACTTACTTTGATTTTGCTTGGTTAAAGTGCTAAAACTTAAAAAAAAATGCATAAAGTAATTTAGCTGAATAATAAGAAATGGTTGATCTCAAGTCCTCAAAGAGATGAGTTCAAATCCTGTCAAAAGACACGTATAGAGATTTAGCTGTTAAAAAAATTAAAAAACTTAAAAATGTTCAACAAATCATAACTTATATGCTTAAAATGCTTAAAATTAAGTAAAAAAAGTACAAAATGCATCAATTTCCTGACATATTCATCGATTGAACATATAATACGTCAAAAGATATATGTTTTCTTGCATCATCATTCTTTGCAACGATGTGTACTTCTACATATTGTCTCTAGTATTTTGCCTAAATATCATACACATAGTAAATGTCTAACATCTAAATCATCCTCTAAAAAATGAAACTTTTAAAAAAAACCGTAGCATAGAAATCTTAGAGAAATTGCCATCAGAATATGAACTTATAGAGCCGGGAAAAGTAGCCAAAAGATGCTCATATACAAACACGACCTCTGATAAATGAAAACTAAACAATTGAAAAAATTATCAAAAATCAATGATGAATCTACGTCTTATTACTTGATTAAGAAAAACGGAAATAAACACATTAAGATAAAATAGTAATTGTTAATTAGCTCGGTTGTGTTCTTCTATATGAGAGGATTAAAATGAACTAGCTGTGTTCCCGAGTTTACTTAAAGAGGGAAAAGAAGAGAAGAGAAAGGAAAGGATGAGAAAGGAAAAGAAGAGAAAAAAAGAGAAGGGGAGTGATTACTTTCCGATTTGGAAGGAAATGAAAACAATAGAAAATGAATTAACTTGTTCTGGATTATCTGTTTCTGTTCTTGTAATCGTTCGGTTTTTATTGCAATCAATTTGCTATTTTATTGATGTTATTCACTGTAATGTATTTCTGAGTATTTATAATAAAACTATGTATATTTAATTTATTAACGGAGCTCCTACAATCTTAAAACAGAATACCCTTTAAACACCGTTCATGCGTTTCAAAACTGTTTTCGAAAACTCTTTCTGATCTTGGTTTTAAACCTATTATGAATTCAACCTTCGAGTAAAGTTTGGTTCATTTTTTAACTTAAAATTATATAACAGCAGTTGATTGCAAACTTTTGTGTAAAGTTTTGCTACTTGCTTTTTAGTAAACGAAAATTTTCGACTTTCGCTTATTGTCTTGTTTCAGACTTGTTGACCACCGTGGTCAGTTCATCTTCAACCATGGGGCATCTCATCTTCACTACCATGGGACCATTATTTGGTAACCAAGCGGCTCACACGGTCACCTAGCATGTTAAGAGACCAAAAAAGTTTTATGGTTTGAACTTCAAAAGATGACAACAGACTTAATGAATATTTAAGTTTGGCCATTTCACCAGTATAATCTAAGCGTGTTTAAAGCTTTCAACTTTAACTACAACTACGTATTTGCATATTTGTGTATAAGGGCACACGGGGTGGTTGGGTGGGAGTCGTGACAAAACTACTAAACTGGCATGAAGTCAAAGGTATGCGAAGTGAATTTTTTTTTTTGAATTTTTGAGTTTTGATGTACGAACAAATAACCAAACAAGATTTTTCGTTTGTGTTCGTTTGTTAACCAAAGAGATTTGTTTGTGTTTGTTAATTTTTTATATTTCTAGTCAAACGAACCTAACGAACCAAACAAACCAAACGAACCGGACGAACCAAATGAAACGAACCAAACCAAACGCAGTCACAAACAAACCAAACGAACATAAGTGAACCAAATAAACAAAGACATATATGTTTACATAAAAACAAACCATCCATCTAAGTCGTGCGTGGAGTTATGGCCTGTGGATGCCATATTCTTGGAGCCGCGCGTGGAGGATTGGAGGCTGCAAGTTAAATTAAACCTTAATTTAGTAAAAGGAAACTAGAGATATGCGATGGTCATAAATTTTTTAAAAACTAAAAGGAAATTAGAGAATATCTAAAAGGAGATTGGACGATTAGAGCCGTATGTTGTTAAAGGTCTGTTTGGTATGAGGTAGTTGAATGATCGAGAGAATGAAATGGGCTAGGGAACACTAGCGAAGCTTGGGCGAAAAGTTTGGGGGGGGGGGGGGGGGGCGAAGAGTCATGGATCCTAATTCCGAGGGGGGGGGGTTCTCAATATATATAAAAAAAAATTCAAAAATCACAAAAATTAGCACTACGGCCGAAAAAACTGGGGGGCAGTCGCCCCCCAGTCTCAACTAACATTTGCCAATGCTAGGAAATGAATGGTCGATGGAATGAAATCGATCATTACCATTCCATCGTCTTGTTTGGTTACTATGTGGGAATGAAATAATCCATTGATTCGTATTGTTTGATGGTTAGTAAAAGTGAAAAATCAAATATAATTCACTAATAATTTCATTTAAAATTAATATATTTGTTTTATACTTATATTTTTCAATGTTTTAATTTTTTAATTTTTAATTTTTTATTAAATAATTTAATTTATATATATATATATATATATATTTTTATTATTTTCTAATTTCTTTTATTTTCTAATTTATTTTTATCTTTATTATTTTTTGTTTTGGTTTCTATTTATTGTTTTATTTTTATTTGTATTTATTTTATTAATATTTTTTTAATATTTTAATAGTTTTTAGTTTTATACTTTCTTCCTTTTTTTACATTTTAATTTGTCCCATAAAGTTTTATGAAGAAATTTAATTGGGAAAAAACTTTCATTCCATTCCTTGAAAAATTTGAAAAAACACCTCTCTTCTGTGGAATGAAAATCTTTAAAAATGGAAGAAATCACATTCCTTATGTAATGGTCCATTTCATTCCATTGTGCTATCAAACATGTCATTTTTCATTCCGTTGTAATGACTCATTCTATTTCACCATCTATTCCTGCATACCAAACGCTACCTAAGTGTAAAATATAAATTATAAATATTTTTATAAAAATATTATTGGAAGTAGTAGTGTTAACAAACATGGGCGAAAGATAGTTGAGACCGGAGGGGGCGACCGCCCTCCCGTTTTTTTTGGGCCGAAGTGCTAATTTTTGCGATTTTTAAATTTTTTTTAATATATATTGAGAACCGCCCCCCCCCCCCCCCCCCCGGAATTAGGATCCTTGACTTTTTGTCCCCCCGAAGTTTTTGGTGAAGCTTCGCCAATGTTAACAAACAAACAATACGAACAAACATAAATGAACGCACAAAAACAAACGTTCATGAACACAATTGAACGAATGAGGACCCTTTACGTTTTCGTTTGTTAAGCTAAACAAACAAATGTTTTTTGTTTGTGTTTGTCCATTTAGTAAAGGAACAGACACAAACAAACTCCCGCCCGAATGATTCACGAATATTTCTTTGAAATTTTGGTTCATTTTATCCCTACGTCAAAGAATATGTATACTAAACGTCGTCAATACTTTTAAATAAGAGAAACCCCTAATCTTTTATTAACCCAAAAAACAAAAATTAATCCTTGTTACACAAGAGCTAACGTCATTAATATCCATAATACAAGTAATTAGTTGCCATTGTGACTTGCATAAATAAATAAATAAATAAATAAATAAATAAACAAATAAATAAATAAATAAATAAATAAACAAATAAATAAATAAATAAATAAATAGAAATAATTAACCGAATTATTGTAAAAGCTCATACTTTTCATACGTATCTTTTTAAGGTTATATATGCCCATAATTTCTTTAAAATATTTAGTTGGGTGATTATTAAAATATAAAAATTAAAAATAAAAATCCTCCATTGACATAGAGCCCCAACCCCAATACCAACCCAACCTCCATTTTCATTTTTTAATTAATTGTTGGGGTAAATTTTCATCATTTCACATAATAATTACCAACCCATGCAAAGGGTAATGATGGAATTTCATTATTACTATTGCCCTTAAGTGCATTTAACCCTACACGTGACCCCTATGTTTCGTAATAAAAGCCTCTCCCCAAATTATCATCCTTTTTCACTTCTTTAACCCCTTTTCTATTTCTGTTTTCTTTTTAAATATTATCTCATCATTTTAATATTAATAAAAACAAGTCCTTCTAACCATTTGTCTCATAAAACTACTCACCCCTAGTTAGTAGTATACGGTAAAGAAAATTATACTAATTATAAATCACACTAATACATTAACGGATAATACCACTAACTTAACGGATAATTTTAAACTTTGTTAGTAATAAATGATCTTCTTTGAAGCAAATATAAAACTTTGTTAGTAATAAATGATCTTCTTTGAAGCAAATATAAAAAATAAAGGATGGGAGAGACAGGTTCATGTTGGGTATCGGTCGTGGAGTCAGTTGGAGTCGGAGTGGGAAAGATGCGGGTAGGACGACGCATGGGTGGAGATGGATCCGGATTGGGTGTGGAGGAGCTACCCGGGGCCGAGTTAGCCGAGGTAGACGACACGGTGACTTGAAGGAAGGAGTCCACCGAAGGAAGATCGAGGAAGGCAGCAGTGTTTGATGTGTACGGAAAGATGTGCTCGACAAAGTGAACATGCCGAGAGTGATATAAACGATGAGCAACCGGATCATAGCACTTATAAGCTGATTTGGAAACCGAGTAGCCCAAGAATATACATTTGATGGAACGAGGATGAAGCTTGGATGTCGCATAAGGGCGAAGCCAAGGAAAACAAAGACACCCAAAGGGTTTTAGCTTTAGGTAAGATGGTGATGTACGATAGAGAATGTCATAGGGAGATTTGTGACCAAGAATAGACGTGGGAAGTCTATTAATTAGGTAAACTGCTGTCTGGAACGCATGTGACCAGAAAGGTATCGGCAATTTGGCATGGTGAAGGAGTGCAAGACCAGTCTCAACAATATGTCTATGACGGCGTTCAGCAACGCCATTCTGCTCTAGAGTATGAGGCGGAGTGGTAAAGTGGGAGATACCCTGTTGCTGAAGATAAGAACTCAAGCCTATGTATTCTCCGCCATTGTCGGAAAATAAGGAGACCAATGTGGCATCAAAGAATTTTTCCACCAAGGATTTGAACTGGGGGAAAAGTGTAGCAAGATCAGACTTGCGTTTGAGTGGGTATAGCCACGTGTATTTGGAAAAGTAATCCACAAAAATAACATAATAGCAAAAGCCATCATTAGATTGGGTAACAGGGCCCAAACATCCGAATACACAAGTTCAAGGGGTTTATTTGCAACAAATGAATTTTCACCAAACGGTAATTTATGGCTTTTATTAAGTGAGCATGCATCACAATGAAACAAAACATCGGACAAATTATTAGAAAATGCAACACCAAGTTTCTTAAGTAATAACTTGAGAACTTTTATTGAAGGGTGGCCTAAAATGTGATGCCACGAAAAAGCAGAATCCGAGATAGTTGTGGTGGAGTGAAGTTGAGGAAGAGCTCGAAGAGCTTCAGTCGTGGCGTAGTAGATGTCATCCACGTTCGTTCCCCGCATGATTGGCGCCCCCGTGCGAAGGTCCTTCACCACAAAATAAGACGGAAAAAATTCAACTGAGACGTTATTAGATTTGCATAATTTAGCAATAGAGACGATTTTGTTTCGAAGGTTTGGAACAAGAAGAATATCATTTAGAAGTAAGGGACGGGAGGAAGTCGGAAGAGTAGACTGACCAATGTGAGTAATGGGAAGGGAAGAACCGTTACCTAGGACGATCTCGTCAGGTCCCCCGTAATCGGTGAAGTGGTGTAAGGCCGAGGGTTCACCCGTCACGTGATTAGACGAGCCACTATCAAACATCCATCCTTGAGTAGGAGAGAAGGAACGTGCCGAGGAGGTGTTGACCATAGGGTTGGATGGAGAGCTCGTGTGAATAAGCACCTGATTTGCCTTCAGAAAACGTTGCAACTTCCTGCATTCTTTTGTGTCATGACCTGCAATATTACAGTAGTTGCAAAAATAGTTATTTCGGTAAGCAGATTGAGAAAAATTGCCACCAGTTGTTGTAGCATTGCGATTGGGCCGAGAGCCAGGCCCAGAACGTGGCTGGGCCGGAGTGTTGTGGCGGTAATCAGGGCCGGGCCGGTAGTCACTATTGGGCCGTGAAGAAGCATTCCGGTTGGGTTGTTTTTGTGTATAATTGACAGTCTGAATTGCGGGGCTTTGAGGCACAGTTGGATTGGCACGCATGGATCTTTCATGATCAACCAATTTAGCAAATAGATCAGGATAAGTTATGGGGTTATCCCTCATCTTCAACGCAGCAGAAACATGTTCGAACTCATCACCTAATTGTCCAAGAATGTGGACAATTAGGTCTTCATCGGTGACGGGACTCTGAGCCAAGGCAAGGTCATCAGAGATGGTCTTCATCTCATGCAAGTATTCAGCCACGGGTCTGGACCCACATGGGTTGTTTGCAAGACGGGATTTCAAGGACAGGATCCGAAAACGTGAGTTGCTCGCGTAGCTAGCGGATAGCCTATCAAAGGCTTCATGCGACGTGTCAGCAGAAGAGATCACGTGTTGGATCTCCTCGGAGCAACTGCCGAGTAGCGCACCAAGGATGGTCTGATCTTGGCGGTACCATGTGATGAAGGCAGGGTTTGGTTTGGTGGTGTCACCGGCGACAGTCTTTTCGGGTGCTTTGTTAGTGCCATCGACATAGGAGGCGAGGCCAAGGCCAATCAGGGTGGCCATTACCTGTTTCCTCCAGACAGGGAAATTGCTAGGGGTTAGTTTGATGGGAAAGTGTGCGTGGGAAGTTACTTCAATGATAGATGAGGACGACATGGTGATGTGGGAAGCGGATTGCGGTGTAACACGAGAGAAAAGAAAACCGGTTGATGGAAGAAAAATTGCCAGAATTTCAAGGAAGTCCGGCGAAAGTGGCCGCCGGAAGGGAAGGGTTTGATGGGTGGGTGGGCGGTGATGGTGGGATCGCAGAACTCAGGGGAGCTTTATGGCTCTGGATACCATATAAGGTTTTAATGTAATGTGATGTTTATTCCATTATCACCAACCGGTATATATACACAATGTTACAACATGGAAAGTAAATAAATACAAACAGGAAACGATTGACTAGAATCAAGAAGAATAACTAACGATATCAAAACTAATCTATACTAAATATATACGAATACGATCTATTCCTTAATATCTAATGTAACAACGTTAGTTAAAAAACTTAATATGAAATTATATACAACTCATGAGAAGCGAATGTAGTAGGGGAAATTAAATAAGTTTTTTGGTCGAGATAATATATTTAGGTGGAAATTCATTTTTACTACCCGAAGCAAAATTAATTTTCTAAATTGTTGTGTTCAACACGTACTCTTTGATCATAGACGTGTGGCCCAAATATAAAAGTTGTTTCCAATATAAGTAAATAACCTTTCGACCACATAAATTTGGTGATGGGCCGCTAACACATATCTATGTGTAGAAAACAGATAGTTTACTGGGCCTGATGGGCTGCATATCTATGTGTAGAAAACAATCTACGGATGGAGTCATAACCCGTTGGATCACTTGTGTGGGTATTATTGACCCGACCCAGCAGCAATTTCCCTTTAATTTAGTGTGATTTAATCTGCCATTTTGTTTAAGGGTATGTTTGGGAGTGCTTATTTAAGTGTAAAACTGCTTTTAGGTAAAAGTACTTATTGATTTATAACTTTTTAAAAAGGAGTTTTTAAAAAAATGTTTGGATTAGTTTTTTATGATGAGATTTCTTATATTTATGTAAAATGATTAAAATGGGGTTATGCGGGTATAGGTGAATATAATGTTAAATGAGGGTATTGTAGTAATTACACTATTAAAAAGTCAAAAGCACTTCAAAAAGCCAAGTTTTTGTGGCTTTTTAAAACTCCTTATTAACACTTTACAAAAAGCTAAAACTAAAAGTGCTTTTGAGTTTGCCAAACAATATTTTTGAATTATTGGCTTTTTAAAAAGCCAATAAGTTAATAAGTCATTTTCAACCCTTTTGCAATTTCCCTTTAATTTAGTAGTCATGGGTAGTTTGATTTGTAACTGCATTTGCATGTTCTTATGTATATTCTTTCAACGTGAATAAGGTAGAAGAGTAAACTGAAGTTTATTTGTTTTCTCTCAATTTCGTGAGTTAACTAAATTTTCCATGCTAGTTCAAATTATGGCATATTTGAATGGTGTTCTTGGAGCCTAAATCGGGATTAATTGGTGTATCTGTATCTTGAATCCTGTTTAGTTTTGCCCGACGTTTAATTCGAGTGGTGATTTCTGTATCTCGGATCATTCGTTGCCTATCCGTTCGTTTTGTTTCCCGATTCTACCCCTTCCGTTACTGAATATATAACATCAGGTATAAAAAAACCGCACACTGCTATATCATTGACAACACCGAATAAAAGGAAAAGAAGTCGCTTAAACTACTAGCACAAACTTTTTACAGCACGATATAAAACTTTACACAATATAAAAACTTTACCCACACAACATAAATTTTGCATTGTGCTTTTTTCCCTCCAAATTGAATAATATATGCGTCAATTAAAGATAACAACTGGTCGACTTTATAGTATATTTTTTCCCCAAAAAGTAATACAGTGTAAAAAAGTTATGAATGTTTAAACGTGATTAAAAACGCTTTTTTTTTAATTAAAAAACCATTTAGAAATGTTTTTTCAAAAAAAGAAATTGTTTAAAAATGTTTTTTTAATGAAAAAACAGTTTAAAAAAAATGTAAGAAGATATTAGAAGATGTTAGAAGTGGCTGGACCACATCTGCATCAAAAAGAGCCTGCGCAGACATTTTTTTTAAAATGTCTTCGAAAAAACAAACAGTCTGTAGACCTAAATATCTGCGCGTGGTCTTCCCGGCGCAGACATAAGAGGACATAAGAGCTTTTTTCAGAAAAAACAAACACCACCTAACTCTATATACCAATTTTACCTCTCCAACTATTTTACTTCCATCAACTTATCCACAAAATTCTATAATCAAGTGCCTAGTAAAACACAACTTTTAATTTGAATATCCCCATATTTATTTATATCTTATTTTCAAATCAATGTGTAACTCAATATTTTGGTTAAGGCCCGGACTTATCCCGACTCATGATTACTTTAGCTCAGTCCATTTTAGCCGATTTTGGGTTTCTGATAGCCCAACTTTTTGGTTGTAGTTCACTTCACAACTTGCTTTCTTAATAGCCCAGATTAATGTTCAGGCAAAAAAGAAAAAAAGAAAAAAAAAACCATCACAGCTTTACCAAGCTTTACTATATAAATTAACGTTCAAACAATAATATAAAATCATCAATCGTTCTTCCTCTGACCTATCAAACAAAATTCTACGAAACTACCACTCGTTCGGCTTCATAGATAATTAGGAATTACTTTAATGGCAAGTTAATTATATAATTAATGGAAGTAGGACCATGAAACATATAAAATGTTGAGCATTCACGGTAGGTTCTCTAAAAAATATGTGAGTGTAAATCTGTAAAATTTGAGGTTTGGTTGTGAGTGGTTGTGAGTAGAGGAGAGAGAAATTTTTTTAGCAAATCTGCATATTTGACAAAAAAACTGGCGATTTGCTAAAATTTGAGGATTGGAAAAAAGAGAAAAGGTAATGATAAATGTATAAAAAATATTATTTAATTATGGTTGTGAGTGAAAGAGAGATAAAAAATAATAATAAAAGTATAAATTATAGGGATGAGGATGGAGAAGCTGCTGTGAATGCTTTACAACTTGAAATTATGCAAACCTGGCTGCAAATTAATTAATTATATTTTTTTATAGAGGTACACACACGACCTTTGTAATTAATTTTTGTAACCGCAGTTTGGATCACTGACATAGACTGAAGGATCTCCCACCCGATCAACTCCAACTCCACCCAGCGGTGACGGTAACCGACACGTCCTACAAATGGGAAGCTTGTACATCAGTCATATCCTCAATCGGGTCACCAATTCAAAAGTAAACTAGCCATTGTCAGAAAATCCTTCTGAGATGATCAAACACATTACCTCTCAGTCACAAGCCCTATCCACCCCTCATGTCCACTGCACCAAAGCCCAGAGACACATATTTTTAGGTAATTAATTAATTATCTATTTTTTTTAATTTTTTTTTGTAATTCTGTCCCCCACAACAGCCCCGATGTTTCCCAAAAGATCAATGTTTTCGTCCGCCAGATTGGAGATCGTTGTTGTTATTGGCTTCCAGTAGCCGGGGATTGATTTTCGCAATGGTAATGATCCATGAATGCGAGGGGAGTGGTGAATTGAGGCGAGAACTTCGCGCCACAGCAGAATTATTGGATTTGAATCTCTAACCCCATTTGGAGATTAGAGCCAAGTTTGCGGCTCTCAAACTACCAATTCCAAGTCCTCTATTTTGCCTTGGGAGCAAATATACAAGGGGTTTTCTAATATGTTCCCTAAGGGCACACATAAGATCCAATAAATGCATATCGATATTGAAAAAAGTTCAATAAATGCATCTCGAAAATTAAAAAATACATTTTTTAAGAAGAATCTTTGTACCTTTCTCATATTTCAAGATGAATCTTAGTATTTTTTTTCAATTTTCAAAAAGAATGTTGGTATCTTTTTCAGTTTTCGATGTGCATTTATTGAATCTTATGTGTACCCTTAGGGCACATGTTAGAATCCCAAGAGATCCACGGAAGGCTGTATCATTTTCCTTGATTTTTTTTTTCATTTTCTGTCTTGATCTTTTTCTTCCATGTTTATGAAGGTTGTGAAATAAAAGATGCAGAAGAGTGTTTTAAAGGTCTTTTTTTTCCTTCAACCCCTGATGTTGTTCACCGTATTGTTGCTAAAGAGGGCTTTAAAGGTCTTTTTTTTAATAATGTATGTGAACTGATTTTAGAAGTGGAAAGATGGGAGGCCTGGGTAACAGGCTAGGTTGGAACAATTCATTTTGTCAATACGGGTCGAAACAGAGAAAGTTGACCGAGTTGGATCAGGTCCACATTATATTAACCAATGATTCCTAGCCCAATTGGCTAAGGAGAGGTACCCAAGACATTATAAAGAGGAGGTCTTGGGTTCAAGTCCCACTTGTAACAAAAAATAAGTAAATGGGGGTTACAAGCTGGGCCAGGGGGTTTTCTCACCTATGGTGAGTTTCCTCTCGATGGGGATTGGAGATGATCGGGTGGGTGGGTAATGCCCCGTCAGTGATCTAAATTTGCCGTTCAAAAAAAAAAAAAACAAAAAAAAAAAAAAAAGGTCCACATTATATTACATTGTTTCTTATGATTTGAAAACAACATTGTTAAATAATAAAGTAAATCTTTATTATTTGAATCATAAGTTTTTGAGGTTGAGATTGTCTACATTATAAATAAACTTTAGAGGATTGTTACCAGTTCAATCTCGCCTCCCATTTGACCCCTTCATCTTAATTCTTATTGCTTATTTTCCTTTTTGTTTGACCAGAGTTTTGGAATAAAACATAATCCAAATCGACACATTCTTAGGTAAGCTCTCTGAAATTACAAGGGTACATTAAGCTTGACATTTTATTGAGAGTTTGAGACAAAGGTATGTGCCTGATGGCGCCGCCATAAAGCCCATGACGTCTGATATACCGGATGCACTTATTCTTCTACTAATGACTTTGGGGGTTTACCTTTTTTCAACAACAAATTTTATTTGTTATAGAAACATTACTAAGGTTTGAATATTAGTCTCCATAAAACCACATGGGTGGCTTGGTTGGTGTCTTGGTTAATAATTAAGGGGCATGTAGAAGAAAAATGGTGCATGAAACCACATGGGGTGGCTTGGTTAATAATTAAGGGGCATGTGGAAGAAAAATGGTATCTTTAATTTTTTTTTCCTTCTATATTTACATTTCAATGTAGGTCGTGTTGGAAGTTCAGTTCATGCCAATAGAAAAAAATTTATCTTCGCTTTCTACGATTTCGTAATTTTACTTATATAGCGCTGCAATAATTTACGCGAACAATCGTGTTAAACGTACCTAATGTATCTTCAATTGTTTTTTTTTTGGAAAAAATATGCTGATGTGGCACTAGATCATTTGTGGAATTAAAAGAAAAAAAAAGAAATCTAGTGCCACATCAGCATATTTTTTAACGTCGTTAAAAAAATAGACGGAGGGTCCGTTGGTGGCCAATATGTTTAAATTTGGGACCACTGGTGTACAATTCCAAATTTGAGACCATTATCAGCCAACAAATGATCTTTGGGTCCAACTAGGTCCATTTTTCCTTTTTTTTTAATTTTCGGTTTAGGTTTGTTAATTTTACTTTTCAAGTTACTTTTTAGGAGAATGATATTTGTTTAGGAGCGAGTTGTTTTTTACTTACAAGCGGTATTCCGGTTTGCAATAATCAAATTAATAATACTATGTCTTTGATATAAACTAGCTTAATAAATTTGAAGAAAAAAAATGTCATAGTAAATCTACATATTTGTTAAATACTATACTTAAGCCGTTAACCTCGTAAAAGAACAACCTTAGTTTAATTATGTTTTGTTATTTCTGGACCAAAGACGTATAATTATCAACAACACTTCACAACAATCGGTACATGAACTTATTTTGTACGGACAGAATCGGTCACTTTAGCAAGATGCTAGAAGCTAAAGTTACATTAACATCATATTATATAATGCAGGCCAAATCTAGATATAATTAAACAAATAAACAAAGCATCCATCAGTTGCTATAAAGTGTGTGTCATCTGCAGTAAGGAAAAAACACATAAACGCCTGATCATGGAATCTAAGGGAATAATTCTTGGAGTTTCACTTCCGGTTCCAAGTGTACAAGAACTCGCTAAGGAACCAATTACAAAGGTTCCACCTCGGTATATTCGCTCCGCCGATCAAGACTCTCCGATCATATCATCCACGTTGTGTCGAAGTGTGCCACAATTAGTACCCATCATCGATATGGAGTGCTTATCGTCTCACAGTTCGGAAGTTGAAAAACTACACCTGGCTTGTAGAGACTGGGGTTTCTTTCAGGTACGTGTATACCCAGGTTCTATCTTTGCTTTCAGCAATATTGTTATAAGACATGGGGGCTCTATGAAGGAAGACTAGGATCTTGTAGTCTCTGGTTCGATCCCGAGAGCGACCAGGTTTTACGACCAGTGAGCCTTCGGGCTGGCGGGTTTTCCCCGAAACTGGAGATAACCTGGGTGTGTTTAAGGGCCCCGTACGGCTGGGTTGGACCAACTGGCGATGACCTTTTGCTATTGGGTCACCCCGTATAAAATACCTAGACAAACCTATATTTGTTGGCAGTTAAAAAAAAAGTATATAATTAACTGATTAAGACGTGCATTAATTAATTAGAAACACTACTACACAAACAGGTATTCACTACAGCCAAAATCCATAGCTAATCCGTAGCTAACACCCATTTTGCTACGGTTTTGCTACGGATTTGGCTCGTAGCTACAATTCTCGTCGCTAATTTCGTTTGCTATGGATTTTGCTACGGAGAATTTTGAACTACGTTTTAAAATATTTATTTTTCCGATTTCCTACCGATTTTGTTACAGATTTTTTGAATAATTTTTCATAATTTATATTTTAATATTTGCTACGGATTTTCCTACGAAGTTCGCTATGGTTTTGGTTTGCGGCAGAATATCCGTAGCTAAATCGAAGCAGAATATGCTCGTAGCTAATCCATAGTTGTTCCGTAGCAAAGTTGTGACGGATTTTTTCCATAGCAAAATTCTCTAGCTAATAGCTATTTGTGTAGTAGTGAAAAGAAATATTTAAGCGATCATATAATTGCAGTTGATAAATCATGGGGTGAGTTGTTCATTGCTGGAGAAAGTAAAGGAGGAAACAAAAGAGTTCTTTAAGCTGCCATTAGAGGAGAAAAACAAGTACGGGCAAAAGCCGGGAGATCTGGAAGGATTTGGACAAGCTTTTGTTGTTTCCGAAGACCAAAAGCTTGACTGGTCGGACATGCTAAGCATCGTCACGCTCCCTTCTCACCTTCGAAAGCCATATCTGTTACCTAAACTATCTCATCCATTCAGGTAACTGATATAGGGTTAGGTTAAATTAAAAACATTTGATTTTGAAAACTTTTAAGAACCATTCTGGACCTTCAAAACTCTAATGAAGTTGACATCACAGAGATGCAATAGACGAATACTCAAAAGAAGTTGACAAGGTAGCCTTGAAAACTCTAATGTTTATGGCAAAAGCTTTGAAGATGGAGGATGAAGAGATGAAAGCACTATTCTCCAACGGACTCCAAGCGATGAGGATGAACTATTATCCGCCATGTCCACAACCCGAGCAAGTCATCGGCTTCACCCCTCATGCAGACGGAAGTGGGATCACATTGCTTCTTCAAGTGGATCAAGTTCAAGGGCTTCAAATTAAGAAAGATGGCATTTGGATACCAGTGATACCACATCCCAATGCTTTCATTGTTAACATCGGTGATGTCATACAGGTATTAGTTAGTTTCTGGTATGATATGTTCTCTCACCATTGATACCACACCCCATACTATATATTAAGGGATTTTTACCAAAATGATTAAAGTTTACCAAGATTTTGCTCAAATGACCCACTTAATATTGTCTTGCCAAAATGACCCAACCAATAGTATAGTGACACCTCAGACGATTCGGCAAAAATCTTCCTTGAACCGGCTAAAACATCAACCATTGGTCCCACTCTCTAGCCACTAATTTGACGTCACATGTACTTGACGGAAAAAAAAGATAGTAAACGGCTAAATTAGCCAACAAAAAGGGTAGTTAACGGAAAAAAATGTACTTTGACGGCTAAACTAGCCGGCATAAAATGTAGTGAATGGCAAAAAAAGTACTCTGAAGGCTAAATTAGCTGGCAAAATGGTAGTCAATGGCAAAAAAGATAGTCAACTATAAAAAAAGATGGTCAACAGGAAAAAAAGTTGGTCATTTTGGCAAGTCAAAACTTAAGTGGGTCATTTAAGCAAAATCTTGATCAACTTTGGTTATTTTGATAAAAACCCCTATATTAAACGTCCAGTTGAAAAAGTCAAACGACTGTTTGAAAATAGTCAACTTACGAACATTGGAAATCCTAGCTTTTTCCCTGTTAATGAGGACTTGATCATAGTTTGGACATAAACATCGTCTAATATTGTATGCTTGATCTAAAAACAACTTGTTCACTTCAGATCGTATCGAACGGGGAATATAACAGCATTGAGCATCGAGCAGTCGTCAACGCAGAGAAAGAAAGGATATCCATCGCCACATTCGTGAGCCCGAATTTAGGCGCGGAGATAGGACCTGCTCGAAGCCTAGTTACTCCTGAGACACCAGCTCGATTTACAAAGATAACTTTTGGCGATTTCTTGAAAAACTATATGTCTAAGAAACTTAACGGCAAAAGTAACATTGAGCAATACTATATATGAAGATTTCATCTAATAGTACGTATTTTTATGTTTCAAGTATGTAGTATGTCAAATATTATGGGTTCCTTAACAAGTTCCAAGCATGCATCGTTGTACATAAATATTAGTATATGATATGATTGTATGAACTATATGAATGGGATGGTGAAGAGTTATATGAAATAATTATTGATGATTTAGTTACTTTCACACATTTAAAACTAAGTTACCTTATCTTTGATCACCCGTAAAACGTTTGCATTTCAGCATTTTCACATTCCAATTAAATCCGGGAATATATTTTAAAAAGTGACGGGTGTTGAGATATTGAACTACTTCTTCAAATATCCCAGAAATGAACACACTACAAAAAAAAAAAAAAAAAAAAGCCTTATGGCACGCAATTTGCGTCATAAAAAGGTACATATAACGTGTATTTGCGCATTTGCTTCATATCTCTAGGAATACTTCTTACATCACCCAACTCATGTTCAGAAAGGTTTCTCAGAACTTCATCCACCCAACTCATGTTCAGAAAGGTTTCTCAGAGCTTCATCAGTTGAGAATCTGAGTTCCTCATTGGAACTGGTCATAAATAGGTAATTGTTGGCATTTTCATCAAATCTCCATGAAATTATTCTTCTTCTGTCAGCATGTATGTCATCATGTTCCTCCTCATCTCTAGATGATTCAAAGCTTGATGACACAACAGAAGCTCTTTTTCTTTTCTTTGCCATTCTCTTCTTTCTTTTAGAGATACCTGTATCAGTATCCTTTTTCTTGGATATCCTTTTTCTTGGATAGGGATTCAAGTTGGGAAGATGGTTCATTTTGTGAGTGAGGTGGTGAAATGAGTTGAGGTTGTGGTGGTGTGAAAGTAGGTTGAGGATGAGGTGTAGGTAAGGCGATTGTTCTTTGGGGGTAAAGGAACAAATGGAGTGAAGTTGTATGTTCTCAATTTTTTAGGAAGGGATTTTGTTTGTTTAGGCTTCTTGGCTGGTAACTTTTGACTCTAGAGGACCAATTTATAATCTATTACAATTGCGTCAAAACGTGGGCCAAAACCGAAATAGAAAAACCAATCGCACACAATTTATATAAAATTGGGTCTGTCCGAATACACATAATAATTAAAATAATCGAACTATAAAGTTGTATTATTTTGGTGGAATTAAATCGACCAAAATATAACAGATGCAATTTATATAATTAATTGACAAAAATTAATTATATATTTTAATTCGCAACTTTCAGGTGTTAACCCCAGTTTGTGAATTCCACCAGTTTAAAACACGACTGGTCTAGCTTTACATGTGATGATCAATGCTCTAAAACAACTGTTGGGATTTGCCAGTGGTATTCGGGTTATCCGTTTCTCTTCATTCACATTATGGAAGGCTTGCATATTTTTTTGGAGGATGCGATTGACGCGGGTTTGTTCGCCGGTATCCGCATAAAGGAAGTGAATATCTCTCATTTCTTTTATGCCGATGACGCTATTATCATTGATAAATGGGAGGTTAATAATGTGATCAACATTGTCAAGATTTTGGAGATGTTTCAGATGGTTTCTGGATTGGCCATTAATTTACATAAGTCCTCCATCTTTGGAATCGGTGTCCATTTTGACGAAACTATCCATGTTTCAAAGATTGCCGGGTGTAAACCCGACCGTTTACCGTCCACGTACCTCGGTCTCCCGGTGGGTGCAAATATGTCGAAGATATCCAATTGGCAAAAAAAATTCGACAAGTTTAACAAGAGATTGAATAAGTGGAAGCGCAACCTTTTATCGATCGGAGGTAGATCCACGTTAGTTTCTTCCGTTTTGGGATCCACTGGTTCATACTATTTTTCTTTATACCCTCTTCCCTCAAAAGTCAACAAAAGCCTTGAAGTGTCACGTTCTAGATTTTTTTGGGGTTTTGAAGAATACGAGAGAAAAATCCCGTGGGTTAGTTAGACTCATACTATGTCTTGTAAAGAACATGGGGGTCTTGGGATTGGTAGCTTATTCGCCATGAATATGGCTCTTTTATACAAATGGAGATGGCGTCTTGTTTCGAACAACAATGCCCTTTGGTCAAAAATTATCAAAGCTATTCACGGGCCGGACGTCAACACGATGACCAAAGTCAAGTATCCTAGTACTTGGAAAAGAATCACGAGGTCTTGGGAAGTGTGCCATAATGACAAATTCATCCTTCCCAACTCGCTGCGTAAGAAGGTTGGATCGGGTAATACAACGAAATTTTGGAAGGAAGTGTGGATCAGTGATTGTTCTCTTAAAGATCGGTTTCCACGTCTTTTCGCATTATGTCTCAATAGATGGTTACATAATGGAGTTTCGCGATGGTGATACTTGGAAATGGCAATGGCGCATAAATATTAGAGGGGGTGTAGAAACTGAACTGCTTACGTCTCTTTCGAGTCTTATTGGTAGCGTTAACCTCATCAATAACAATGACAAGTGGGAATGGTATTTGGATGGGGATACCGAGTTTTCGGTAAAAGCTGTTCGCTCTCGTATCGATCATATACATATTCCGATTGGGGATATTCCTACTAGATGGTTGAGGTACGTTCCAAAGAAAATTAATATAGTAGTATGGAGGTTATTTTTAGATCGTTTACCAACTCGTTTGAATCTTTCTAAACGAGGGATTGAGATAGAGAATATTTTATGCCCCATATGCAATGCTTTTGTTGAATCATCTTCTCATATTTTTGGTGAATGTGCTCTTTTTGTCAAAGTGTTGGATCGGATCAAACAATGGTTAGAAGTGGATTGGCTTGGCCCTTTTAATCCTCACAGGACTTATGACGCCATAGAAGACACAAGGTTATCTAGGATCAAGAAAGATGCGGTTCATGCGATCATGTACACTACATGGTGGTCAGTTTGGAAGACTCGAAACGTGCACATCTTCCAATCAAGTAAAGTTCGGAACGACGGTTTATTTGATACGGTTGTTTACAACTCGTATTTGTCGTTCAATGCTAGAAATCATAAGGTTAATATTCTTTGGAAGAACTGGATGCGAAATCCCCTTCTTTTCATGTAACTTTTTGTAATGTCTGCTCCTTTGTGAGCGTTTTATTTAATCTTAATGCCGTTCAAAAAAAAATAACTATATTTTACCGAATATAGTTTTAGTTGATTAAAGCGGTAAATTATATCAGAGTAGCGGAAGCAGTACTGTATATGTATATATTTTAAAACGCGAAAAGTAGTGACAAATAAAAACAACAAGATCAGATCACTACAAGGCAAACACTAGATAATAATTAAACGCATAAACTATGAATCAGATATAATTGTGATAATGAGTATCACAGTTATATCTAACCATTATATCAATAATATATTTGAACTAAAATTACGATCGGATATAACTTGGTGTTAAGTCGAACAACATTTTGAGACACCGAGGTTCAATGAAAAGATGCTAGTGTCAAAACTTACCAGAGAGAAACAGTCTTGGGTTGATCAGGTGATCATAGCAGAAAAACGACACGAAAAACCGCGACGAATAAACATCGGTGTGAGTCAACGGTGATCGGCGCATGGTTTGCGCCCGAAGAGGACGATGTGCGACCGTGAACCCGGTATGTGACCGGGAACTAGGTGGTGTGCGGTCGAGAAAGCCCGGTTTGCGACCGGGAAGCGGCTAGGATGGCACCATTGAACTTGGGTGACTAGCGACGATAGGAACTTCGCCGGTGTGGGTTGCGATAGAAGCCAAAAGGCGGCGTTCGGCGGCCTGGGGTGGTGATTAGCGGTAGCTTGGTCATGAGAGAGGGAGAGGGATCGAGTTTTAGAGAGAGACAAAAGTCTCACTTGAAAACCTCGATAGTGATTCCTTTTTATAGCCTCCAACCAGTTGTAGATAAATCCAGGTATGACCGAAGGCAAGATAAATGGGGGAGATCTTATGTTAAGGAAGGGAAAGAAGGTCAGAAAAGCGAGTTTAAGAAGGGAAGGTTTGACCCGTGCAGGCGATGTGGGAAGCAAGATCATCAGACTTTTAATTATGACAAGCCCTAAATTGTCATGGTGAGACAGGACATGTTAGATTTTCATGCCCTAAATTGAAGAAGGATGACGGAGATAAGGGCAAGGGTGCATTCACCTCAAAAGGTAATGCCTCATGTTTTTATTATGGATGCGGAAGAAGTCCACCACAATAATGATATAGTCTCTGGTATGTTCCCTGTTAATTGTGTTAACCTTAGTGTGCTATTTGATTCTGGTACAAATCAACGTTTTATATTTGCTAGTTGCTTGCCTAGACATAGATTGATGTTTTCTACACTTCGTTCTATGATTGAGACATACAACTATAATCGGACATGATAAGATATGTAAACCCTAAAATGATAAATCTCATCAAATCTTTTGGAAAAAATTAACAAATCGTAGAAGGAAAACATAAAAGTTGATGCACACTACTACAAAAATGGCCTTTCTTGACGCTTTTTGCGCGTCAAGAAAGGGCCCAGATGACGCGCAAAAAAGCGTCAAGGAAGGTAGGGTCAAGAATGTTCTTGACGCGCAAAATGCGTGTCATCCCATTCTTGACGCTCAAATGATGACGCGCAATTTATGACGCGTAATGCGTGTCATAAAATGAGCGTCAAGGAAGCCACCGTCATAATTGTTATGACACGCATTTTTGCGCGTCATGAAAATGAAAACAAAAATAAAAATAAAAATATTTTTGTAGATTCACTAATTTCCACATTAAAAGACAATTAACCTCCTAATCAAAATAAAATACACTTGCAGCAAAAAAATCCATTACATATATATAGCAAACATATTAACATTCGTTTCGCCATGTTCATATAATTCAATGTACCAAAGTTAACTAAGATGTTAAAAAGTACGTTACACTCGACCACTACAAGATGTCCTTGAAAATGAAAGCTAACACATACGCTCCTCATTCTTCTATTACAGCTTGGATTTCATCGTTTGAATGAATAAGTTGTTGAAGAGCTTGAAGTAAATGTCTTCTCTGTCAAAACAAATGAAAAATATATCCAACATTAAACTATTGGATCCAGCAGCTTATTTAACATTCTGACCGACTAATTATTGAACAATATTTGTGTAACTAAGGTAAGCTAAACAGAACATAAGCAGTTTCATGTTACCGGAACAGAACAGAAGCAGTTTCATGTTACAAAACAGAACAGAAAGCTAGAACAGAGAAGCAGTTTCATGTTACAGTGTGTGGTTTAAGTAACTAGAACCGTCATCAAGTTAATAAGAGTTAATAACAGCAGGAAGCAACAGTAGGTAAACTAGGTTAATCACTTTAAAAAAGACAATATGAATAAGAAAAACAAACAGAAACATGAACTAACCTTCTAAAGAGAGTACCGCAATCAATATTCCCAATGAAGTGTCCAACAATCTGCAAACATAAGATAACATAAGTTTTACATCACATTAACCTCATAATATCTTTCTGTAAACATCAACTGTGGTGGTGACCAAGTATATAATACTAACAACTAACTCAATGACATAAAGAAGTAATAGAAAACAAACATATATAACAGAAGTAAAACAGTCACTCTCAATGTATTCAGAAAATAAACTAATACAGTCAATTCCTAACACTTTCTCAAAATAATTTGACTTCATAAGTTTACAAAATGACCAAGAATATCACAACACATTACATTAGTCTATAACATTAGGCATGGAAATAATAAAGCATAAGTAGCATAAGTCATTACAACACATTACACTTGACCTATGGAACTATGAAATAATAAAGCATAAACAACATAAGTCATTACAGCACATTAACTTTAAGGACTGCTATTACTAACACTTTAAGGACTGTTTATAAAACATAAACAGGATAAGTCATTACAACACATTAACTTTAAGGACTGCTATTAGAAACTGCTTATGTTGCTACTTGCTGCTAATACAACAGTAGCAGTAGCAGCAGCAGCAGCATACAACAGTAGCAGCAGCAACATCAGCATACAACAACTTACAATAGCAGCAGCAACATAATACAACATTCAGGGGCTATTTTCTTAACAATTATATATGTATCAACTAAAAACAGTTCTTGAATATGCTTATGCTGTTTGAAGTTATGATTAACTGATTTTTATATGATCAGCTGTTTTCAGTAGTTTGAGACTTTGAGTGTTTGGAAAGTTCTGTTTGTTAATGGATTTACATGTAAAGTGACCCTTAAATAATCAAATGATCATAAATGATTGTGTTGCAGCTACTCATAAACTGATTATTTGACCATATGTACTTAAATAATCATAACCGGTTTCACTTTAACCAAACACTAGAAACTAATTATTGTGTCTTGAGTACGCAATGCCAAACACTCCCTTCTTTACCAAAAGGATATATATCATAGCTCATTTGTTAATTTAGAGGTGCTCAAGTGTAATATTCACCAACAAACATAATCTAGTTGAAACTTATCATAACAATAGGACAACATGTATTGAATTTGGGATCATATAGATCATATCTATCTCACAAGATCAAGCCAACATGCAGTAAAATGATGAACAAACTTTCAGGAACGAGCAAGAAAAAGAGAAAGTTGTTATAGATTAATCATGGATTAATAAACTAACCGAACAAAAAAACATGTTGCAGATTAAACCTAACATGAAAGATTTCAGCAATATCAAATTGACAAAAAAACATGTTGTAGTTAGGATGTCATTTTGCCTAGATTCTGCATTATTAAGAAAAATCATTCATCAGATTAATTGAATTGTCAAAAGTAGATTAACATCTCAAATGGGAGGAAGATAAGAAACTGAACATTACCGCAAATTTTTGTAAGAGTAAACTGGATGGGATCAATGATAGGAAATGTTGAAATACTAAATAAACATATAGAAAATTTTCATGTAACAGCCTTATAATTATTCAGATCAGGTATCATTTTGAACTTATTATGGGGCTGAGTTATATTTAGTAGCAGCTCTATGATTAACAACAACAAGCTCCTTCACCTATAGGTTCACTAACAGAAAGCGTAATGGAATAAATATGAACTGATAATTATGTATAAAACTGTACATATAATCATCAGATCAGTAGCATAATAAGAAATGAGATAGTATAAACAATGATTATGCTAAAGTTTACCTCCTTTTCATTGAGAAATTTCGTTTCTATGGCTTTTCTGACTTCCTTAACAGAACAAACAACACCTTTCGGAACATTAATATCGTATTTACTCATCAATTCAGCTCTCTGATTTCAGAAATTTATGAGTAAATGACCAAAGTTATATCATGTAAACTGTATTTCTAGACTTATGTATTACCATGTACTAACACCTAGCAATTTACATTTTATCCACCTAATAAAAGGGGGCACATATTTTGTAGGCATGTGTCTTAATACTGGATAAAAGAGCATAAAGGACAGTCTTTCAAGCTGATGCAATTTATTTAACTATTCTAATTTATAGCCCTTCCCCAACTAATTTGGATTATATACCTCCTGATGTGGAATAAGGGAATGACAACACTCTTAGGATAAACAATAAAGCAATGGATATGCTGCAATCTTAGGGATTTAAGCCCCAGACTGTGGCCCATGTTCTGGTTCAAGATGTAAACAACATCATAACTATATATACGACAAATGAAACTCCATGGATGCGTAAAACTTTAGAACAGGTGAAATGAGTAGAAATACAACCTGATACTCATGGATGTTGAGACAGCAGAGCTGTTGCTGCTGCCAATTTCCAGCAACCTTACCGATTTAGTTGCGAGCTTGTTCAATAATCCTCTCACCATTCTTTTTCAATGTCTCAAACCTAGGAGCCGATCGATAAAAAGCAAATTAAAACTCAATACCGATTGAGAACTCGCAACAAACTGGAGCAAAAAACAAGATACTTAACTTAACCTGAGTCGCTATTGGCTTATTGTTCTTCGATTAAGCCTGGAACGAGGATTGATTGAGATGAAATTCTTCGATGGGGAAGAGAACGAGCGCCGATTTCGATTGAGGGCAAGAGAAAAGAAATAAAATACAAGGTCGGTAGATGAGAGGAGATTTGGGTTTGCGTTTGAAGTGATACAACGCGAATCCATTTTTGGAACGGAGGTCGGCGGAGAGAGTCATCTGCTGCGGTGTTAGGGTTTGGGGAAGAAGAGGGGGAATTAGGGATTTTTTGATGGAGAAAGGAGATCGAAAGAGAGTCATCTGCTGAGGGGGAATTTAGATGGATTTTATGGAGCAGAGATTGAAAGAGAGTCTAAGAACATGGAATTAGGGCTAACAAGATTCAAGAAGATGGAGTGACGAGCTAACCAGATTCAAGAAGCAGGAGTGGTGCAAAATTTCGATGGTGAGCGGGCTGAATGAAAATTTGGGGAAAAGTGGGGCAAAATGTTAGCGGGAATGAAAATTTGGGGAAAATGTTAAGCGGGAAAAAAAAACATAAAACGACAGTTTCAAGATGACGCGCATTTTTTAAGTGTACTCCGTGTTGTTATTTTTTTAATTTATGACAGAAATTTTATGACGCGCAATAATGCGCGTCATCTATCCTTAAAAATGTTCAATTCTTGACGGTTTTTTTATGACACGCGTTTTTGTGCGTCATTAAAACACGCGCGTCATCGTTCGCGCGTCAAGAAAGCCCCTTTTTCTAGTAGTTGCAACAACAGCAACCAACACAAACGTCTATTTCATCGAAAAATAATGCCGGCAAGAGCAGATTGAGGATCGAGAGAAAGATATAACAATTGTCTCTAACTTGTGACTTTTCATATATGTTGAAGACTAGGGTGCATTTATTTCAACATTTATTCTCAAATCAAATTAAACGGGACTAAACTATTGGTGACTTTTAGTCAAAGTTAATTAAAAGTTTAAAACACTAGATTAGAGTGCAACTAGAAATTAGACTAGGATGCATTTAGAAATACCTTAAAAAAAATTCCGTGAACATATGACGCATCGACTAAATCATGTAAATTATCGTTTTCATTCTTATTACATTTCTACAAACTAATTGTTTGTATGTTCTTGAATCCCAATTCCTAACAAAATGCTAGGAGTCAAGGGGGAAGCTTAGAAGAGACGGGAGGGGGCGACCGCCCCCTCAGTTTTTTGTCCATAAGTACATATTTTTACGATTTTATGTACAAACATTTATATATATTGTGTATCGCCCCCTCGAATGTATTGAGCATCGCCCCCTCTATAGAATTTTTGAACTTCGCCCCGTCAGAGTTTTCTTTCAAGCTTCGCCATTCCTAGGAGTTTAAATCATATAAGATGTGAGTTTGTCCTCAAATTTTTGTTGGAAAAAAATAGGGAAAAATATGTATTTTTTTCTAACTTTGGACCTAATTATTTATATGTTGATATGATAATTAGATGGATTATTTGATATGGTTAAATAGCTTAGGACA
The DNA here is from genome assembly GCA_039602395.1 of Deinandra increscens subsp. villosa. Taxonomy (NCBI): domain Eukaryota; kingdom Viridiplantae; phylum Streptophyta; class Magnoliopsida; order Asterales; family Asteraceae; genus Deinandra; species Deinandra increscens. The sequence goes on from JBCNJP010000003.1 coordinate 5,827,137, forward strand.
AGGGTTTTCCAACGAGATATTAAACGTCCAAAGTGATTAAGAGATGAATAAGATATCAATGCTCAAAGTGTGGTCTACAAAACTATATATTTGAGCTAAAAACCATTTGTCCCACATTGGAAGTGGTTCAAAATGAATTGTGGTTTATAAGCCAAGGAACTTGAATGGTTATCAAATATTGTTAAGGAGTTCATGTGAAACCAATATTGTGTGGGTATAAAAGAAACTTACCGCGCATGGCAAGAGTTTGAATTTTACTTTCACCCCTATTAATTACCGATAAGAATCACCCTTACGCAAATGTTTGGTTCTTTGAACAATATACGTTCATGTTCCGTACTTATTTTCTTTCCCGATATGGTAATGTTAATGTTGATTTTATCCCTGTAAACATGGCTGCAAATTCATAGTTTTTTTTGGACTTTAGAGAATACCAATGTCATACATGTAGTTTTGAATTCGGGTACACTAGTTGGATTATAATTAAGCAGTGAGGATCATTTTCAGATTGAAATATTTCGATCATAGTCTTGAACTTTCAACAAAATAAAACAAACACGTACTGAAATCCGCTTAAGACTATCAGGTATCGCGCTGTGCGAGTCAAGTCAAAAACATAAAAGGGCTCACAGAATATCTGACTTGTGCCACCTATATAGACTTGGCGCAACAAGTCAAAAACATAAAGACGACTCTCAAGCGGAGATGAGTGTATGAAGTGCCCTAACTTCACGTGCACGCAGAGTGTCTGATTTGCGCCACCTGGCGCACCAAGGCAAAAACACAAAGGTGACTCTTAAACAACTCATGGCGATGTGCACGCTTGCAAGTTAGGGTTAGGGTGCGAACCCTATAGGGTTTCATGAATGTCTCCTACTAAAGGAAACAATATTGATCAGGAGTGCTCCTCCTTATAAACTTCTCAAAGGTTTCTTAGTCCACGAATGTGGGATAGTTTTCCATTGTTCGTCACATATAAATCCTAAATCCATTTTCTCTATCTTTTATTCATTTTCCACTTACTTTGAGCTTTTATATCTCATTCAGCTTAGCTTTGTTTTATATATTGTTTGGTTCTTTGTGATAATATCACAAAATAGAATCCAAACCCGGACATAATTAATTATATAATACATATATAATAATTATTATTTGTATCTAAAAAGTAGTAAAAACACATTTGTACTATTATTCCCAACATTAAGAAAGGCTGATTGTTATGGATCGAAAGCATTACAAGGAAAAAGACATGTTCCATATTGGTCTTATGTGCAAGTGATGTGATGTTCATAGTCAAAATGAGTTATCTTACCAATCAGACTAGTATTTCGGGTTAAATTCTTTTATTTGGGCTATAACATGAAATTTAATTTTTCTTCCATTTTGGTTAACATGGCGATTGTGAAACGATCTATAAAACAGAAAGATAAGTGTGCGTTTAGTTGTGAAAAACACCTCTTGTTTTCCTAAAATATTTTCCAAGAAAACATGAAAAATAGAAAACGTGATCAAATTATAATTTCTAGAAAAGATATTCAAGAAAATGGAAAACACTGTTTTTTATTTTTTAACCTGAAATTAGAAAACTACATTTTATGTGTTTTATAAAGATGGAAAACCCCTTTCATTTTCTAAGAAATTATAAATGAAAAACTAGAAAACATTTTCCACAACTAAATCACCCTAACCTTCTCTAGGATTTCTAGGATTGCATCTTTCGAAGATTTGAGTGTTGTAGGTATTATGTGTTTTTGATCGTTATCTTGTGTCATGAAATGAATTTAATTGATTTACTAATCAATTTTTTCGTTTTTTTCTTCTTCTTCACATACTTCACATATACAAGCTAAAACTATAGCCAACAGGGTTGAAGTTGTGTCTTTATAGTAACTCTTCTGTAATAGTGTAAGCCGTCCTCCTTTATGTGTCTACAACTAATTAGGATTCTGTTAGAGTCGTGCTTACACAACATGATGATGATAAGAAGAAGAGAGCTCTCCCCCCCCCCCCCCACCCACCCACCCCACACACACCAACAAAAGATGTTATTCATTTTTTATTTTCATAATTTTCTTCTTTATATTTGAACTTTTTCTTATACCAGATTATAGCGAATATAGTATCATGGCAATAATACATATTTGCTTATTTTTGGCATGGTATCAACTAACTATAATTTCACTGGCTTGTTTTTTGCATGTATTCTTTCCATGACAAGAAAAGTTTAAAAGATATGATTATGTTATGTGTTAGTGGGTAAAGAATAGTATTACTTTAGAACTATTATTAACAAAAGTTATTTTATAACTAATTCTTATAAAGTAATGGGTATATAAATATAGCAATAATAATAATAATAACAAAAATGTGATTATTTTTTTACATATTAGAATTATGGGTGAAAGTGTATACTAAGTTAATAAAAAAAAAAGGACAAGGCTAAAATAAATAAAAAACCAAGAAAAAAAAATACAAAAAAAAAACAACTCAATAAAAAAGTGGAAAGAAAAACCAAGGGTTGTGGAATCAATAAGGCTTGGATCCGATGCTTATATATTGTACGTGTTGCTTATTGTTTGATGTCCATGCTTATAGGTTGGGTGGACACCGTTAACCATGGGCGTAGCTTACCTTGGGCCAGACCGGACCCGGACCCCATTTATTTTTTCGTCCAGTAGTGTAAATTTATACACTTAATCCGGCCTCATCCTTTTTGGTCCTCTGAATTTCGGCCCCAACTACCTTTCGGCCCAAGCTTCGCCATTGCATTAGCCATTGAAATTTTTTACACATTTTAATACGGGCTAATTGACTACCATCTCTAATAGTAACGCACCTTCATGGTAGAAAACTCAATAAAAGGAAATGTGAACTTAAGTGCAATCTTCTCATCAAGAAAGTTATGAGTGGATCCTGAATCTATGAGAATATGTAAGGCCTAGAACCAATTAAACCAGTTACTTTCATAGTGGAATAAGAGGGTATAGCAATAATTGCGTGCAAAGAAATTTGAGCATCTTGCATCATAATATAGTAGTACAAATATCTGTTTCTGCAATACAGTCCTCTCAAAGAGAAATTGTCTGTCATTATTCTAGAAAAACTTGCTAGATGTGTTTTATTCTAGCTATTGAAGTACAACTAAGAAATAATTTCTTAATAACATTCAAAGATCTATAATCATACTAAAGTGACATTCCATAGTCTATATTAAATAACACGCATCAAACTCCTATTTGCTTAAGCCAATTAGTTGCAAAGTACAAGAATCTTAAAAGCAATTGCTTTTCATAAAGGCACACCCTGGAGGAGCAAATTAATGGAGAAACCTAAATCCCCAACATGACAGTTATACATATTACATCCAACACTAAAAACAATTGTGTTTCCTTCTTTTAACAACCTTAATCATTGGCTAATTAAGTACAGTTATTAACCTAAAATCTAATATGGCCATGCCGCTATTTATTAGATCCACAATAATTAAGAAACAACAACCGGTCTGTCAACCATGCACGTTCAGCACCCAAGAGTCCATGACATGAATTTTGCTAACCAAGTACATAATTAAATATTCCCAAAAAAGTGAAGGTGGTGAGAGTAAACCGTTATTGGAAAAAAAAATTTAAAATTTTATTTTCTTAACGAATATTAAATATTTGAATGCAGTTATGAGAATGATAATTGTTACAAGTTACAACTTATCATCATGGTTGAATAGATATTTGATGACCTGTCGTTGGGGTCATGCAAAAACCTAACTTTACCTATAGACAGGGTAAGTCGGGTATCGTATCCACGAGAAACATGTGGTTAGTGTTATAAATTTTATCTGATTATTTATACTAAATTATCTAAGAAACTACGAAGTGTAAAAATTGATTATTTGGTTTGGTTTAAATTGTGAAAAGACTAAAGCTAGCAAATGCTGAAGAATGTAAATTTGAATTGAAATTAGGTAATTTGTAAACTTATGGAGGAAAGATGATTCTCTCCGGGTTCAAGTTATGAAATCCAGATTGCACTCGATTGATTACTAGGAAGTCCTTAAGAGGGACTCTGCGAAGGTTTAATCTTGTGAAAATGTGAGAACTAACTTAATTGGTCAGAGCGTGCACATCAACAAATCCATTCATAGTTAAAGGCTATGACGTGTGAATTCTTTACAAGAAGAAAACCAGACTTGAATTACCAACTAAAACAATCCTAGAATGCAAACAACCAAGAAACAATCTATAAATCAAAAACTCTACACCCGGAGAGAATCACGGGTGGTTTAGCTGCTCATGTTCATAATCCAAACAAAAACACTAATCGAATCAAACAATTGAAACATGAAAACCTGGTAATCTGGAAGTGTTATCGGTGCCAAAATCGCCTCCTAAAACCCAAAAAACGGCTGGAATCAAAAGTGTTTTCGAAAACCTAAAAGTATGGCTTAAATACCAATAAAAAAGGAAAAAATCCGGAATTGCGTCGAGGAGGGCGCACGGTGCGCCCTATAGGGCGCACAGTGCGCTCTGTCTGAAAAATCTGGAGGTTAGCTTGCTGATTGGCGCCCCTGCTTTGCCCATTTACACACAGTGGAGGGCGCCCTGGGCGCCCTGATGGCCTCAGGGAGCACCCTGTCTTGAACTTTTCCCAATTGCTTTCAAACTTTGTTCCAAGCTTCAATCCTAACTTCTGAACATCCGTTTAGATCTCATAAATCATCCAAAATGCTTCCTTTATGCATACGGGACCTGAAATCAATCACAAACTCAAAGTACCCATATTCTACATGCTAAAACACATAAAATCATGGAATTAATCACATTTAACCGCTCCCAATCAACCTCTCATCAATATTTCAAGTTATAATTAAGAAACAAGTTGAATAGATGTTTCAACTTATAATGTAGGGTGAACATGTGTATGTCACAAGTCTTGATTTATCATGATCGAATACTGTGTTTTCACTTTGAGAAAAATTTGCGACTCATAATCCGGAAGCAAATGCATAGCAAACATGATTTTGTGCCACATTTCGTCTATGTATAATTACAAAGACCTAGCATGATATGTTATCTGTCATGTGGCATCTAGTTAGCAAGGAGCCGACAAAAAATGACGTTGCCATAAAGCCCCAATAAAAATCCCCATCATAATTACACAACTATCATTATTTTATTTGTTTCAATTTTTTTTATAAAACTCTACAAATCAGAAAACATAGCTGGACCGTATGTTTGTACAAAAATTGCAAAGCATTTTCCTAACAATTTTGCATCAAACCCAAAGCGTCTCAAAGCTCTTGTATCGCATTGTCTAGTATTTTAGAAATCGTAACCCTTTGAATTTATAATTTAACAAGAAACGAAAAAAATAATAAAATAAAAACCATCATTGTGAATAAATTAGAGAATGTGTCGATTAATATTAATTTTAGAGGAAAACGACCCCTAAACTTTAATTCAGCAGCCATTCAAAGAAACAGAAAAAAAAATCTTTAATTCAGCAAGTTGCAATTCGAATAATTAAAAACAATAATCTCAATATATGATTTGTTTTTATTTCGTTCTAATTACAGTATTTATACGCCACCTCAACACTGAAAGTACATACTGATCTCCTCTTTTCCTTCTTTCTTTCTCAACCCACTGTTCTTAATTAGATCTTCTCCATTAAGTTGTTCACTATTTCCCAGGTACAAGTTCTAATCTTAATTTTAAAGTGAGGTTCAAAACCTGTATTTTATAGAGTTGTAGTTTAAGAGTATTATAATCAGAGGCGGACATAGGGTACGTGGTTTAAGGGGTGACGTGTCACCTATTAAACTCATACGTAAAATTTTGATTTTTTTTTCGTTTTAGTGTAGGATTTTTTGGTCTTTATGAACGTGTGCTACCCTTAATTTTTTTTTTATGTATGTGTTATCTCTTACACAATTTTCTAGTTCCGTTCCTGATTATAATGGGTATGCGTGTTAACGATACATAAGGTGCCTGATTAATTCTTATAATTAATCATCAACAATGATTAAAAGATAATTTCTTGGAGTATGTCTTATCAGGGGTGGCTTAAGGCCTTAAGGGTAAATAAATGAAGCTAAGGCTTTATGCCTGATAACGGTTTGTCAGGCCGTTTCAAATCCCCAACTTAGATTGATTATGTAGTAGTGAAGCAAGGGTTATCGAACCTAGGGAATATGTGGATCTTAACTAGTTGACTAAGTACTTAACTAAATTGACTAATTAACCTAAAATTACCTAGGGTTGCCACTTAGCTGTTTTGATTTGATTGAGGTGAATTAACTACCAAATAACTAACTTTATCCTAAAAATTGATTGAATTATCAAATGAGACAAATCTAACCACTTCTGGATCCTGGTTGGCTACCGATCTAAACAAACCTAATTACTTCCTAGCGACACATAGACATGCCCCCCAATTGCCTCCCTGACCTAATAACCTAAATTCCTAATGGGCTGATTAGTCCTGCCGCAAGAAAGTGCTGGATCAATAAACAGGGGACCACTAAAACCCTAGATTACTAGTTAGGTTAAACAGTTTAGCATGCGGGTAACTAGTTTAGTAATAGATTAGTCATAGAACGAATCCACCAACCAATCACCAAAAGCGGTTAGTGGTGGATTAGCCGGACATAGCTAATGAAACAAACATGGTTTTAGTGAAAGATTGCATTAAAATAACGTACCGAATGATTAGAATGCTTCAAAATCTCCAAAACAATGGTGAAAATCGCAAACCCTAAGCCTCTGGTCGTCTAAAACAATGCATGAATGAAACAAAACTTAAAGAACAAGTTTAAATACTAAACCCTAATTTTTCCTCTGTCGACCGATTTGGGGCGTACCGCCCCAGGTTATGCAATCCTGGGCGTACCGCCCGGATTAACTCTTCCGGCTGCATCTCTATCTTTCAGGGCGTACCGCCCTAATCTCTGCAACCCTGGGCGTACCGCCCAGGTCTTCATTTCAGGAACTTTTCTTAATTTTCTTCTACCTCTTCACTCGTTCCCGCTCAATTCTCGATCCTTGTACCAGCAGCTTCCAGTTCTTCATAAAACTCCACTTTTAGCTCATTTAGCTTACGGTACCTCACAACACAAAAACCCGTGAAAATGCGACATAATCCAATCATTATTATAATTAAATATAGCAAAATAAGCACAATAATGACGACAAATTGGACTAACATCACATCCCCACACTTGACTTTTTCCGTCTCGGAAAAACTGTCATGGAATCATAATCGGGAAATCACTCTCAAAATCTTTTGACATTTAATAATTATCAACCTTTTTCCATTCCACATTCCCAGATGTATTTATATATACTAATTGCAATCGCCGATATTTCTGTCCGACTAAACCCAACCACTGACCTTTGAGCCCCCAAGGTGTTTATATAATTTACCGAATAAAGTCTCAACCTGCTTATGTGTCCCACACTCAGAAAGTCCTAGCTTAGTCTAATCCCGACTCAAATTCGGTCAAAGCAAAGGGTAATAAAGATGTATTATTTATATTTTCCCCACCCTAGTTAAACCAGATACTCATATATCCCAAGAATGATGGATTTTAATGGATGAGTGAATCGTTGAGCATTTATTTGACTACTGTTGCTTTCTATATTTTTTTCATTTTCTTTTCTTTTTTCTCTTTTTTTTTTTTTTTTTTTTTTAAATTGGTTAATTTTAACTATACTTACCAACGGACATCATCAGAGGCATTCTTTCACAAGGTCTTACCCCCGAAATCATACGTGAGTGTTTTGCCCGCGAGATCCAGAACATCATCAGAGGTACTCTTTCACAAGGTACTTACCCCCGAAATCATACATGAGTATTCTGTCCCTTCACTCTAATTCATTAGCCAATTAATTACCTAATATGCTCACAAGATGGAAAGATGGGGCGCCGTTATTTCTCGGATTTGCTTTCGCAAAAAGATCATAACGTGCCAGGTATTCTGAGGATATATAAGTTTCTAATTTAAAAAGGTCTTTTTCCTCCTAATCATCAGTTTCAACATCACTATTACCTCTAAAATGGGAACCCACTAGCAAGCCGAATTAATTACATATTTATACAAAAATAAACACCAATGGGATAATTAAGCTTTACTAAATCAGCTGGGCCTACCGACACATCACAAATTAGATATATTTTCCATTCTCTCCTTTTCTTACCACTTTCCCTTTCTTTATTTAATTTTTTATTCTGAAAATTGACTCCCAATTGTACTATCATTTTCCATGTACCGGCAATTTTCCCAAAACAGATTTGACTCAAATACTTAAACTAAAAATGACTCAAAAATTGCAAAATCTTTTTGGATTTTTGATGTTTTTTTTTTACTTTTTTTTTTCTTTTCTCAAAATAACAAACATAACTACCTAAAAATTTAAAAACAAAACTGACGTCCTGTCCCCCTCCCCACACTTAAGATCGACATTGCCCTCAATGTGATAGGAAACACGCACATAACGAAGAAACAGACACGAACGATAAAATAAAATAAATGAAGAATGCAAAAAAAAATAAAAAGAAACGAAAATAAATAAATAAAAAGCAAAAGTTGGAACACACTCCCCTGATAATCATCGTGTAAAGCTCTTCGGAAGTCGTGCCAACACCCTCTCGCAATAGATCGTGAATTCCAAAAATCGGATGAAAGAAGTAATTGAATGGATATCACATCTCAACCACGGTGCTACCAAGAAACAAACACATCATACCAAATATATACAAACAAAATAACGCACAACCACCCCAACCGGTTACCCAGTACAGTACCCCCAGTTATCATATAGTATAATATCATACAGACCATGATCATGAAAACAAAATAACCAAAAAGTACAGGGTAAGAGAACAAAACCGATCAGCAGCAGCAGTGATATCAGCATGCAAGCAACTACTCCTCATCACCCCCAGCACCATCATCTCCATCTCCAGCACCAGCATCAAGATCCTCATCAGCACCCTCAGGCTCCTGGAAGAAATCAGGGATAGGCATCCCCTGATGAGCCATCATACAGCGCATCGCCCTCTCTATCCTCTCAAATCTGACATCCACATAGTCTAGAACCGTCTCCTGCACCATATCCAAAGTGACCTGATCAGCCCTCGGCGGCCTCTCTGGTCTCGGCCTCAAAGGCCTCTCCACCTGGTGTAGAATCCTATGCCGCCTCGCGGCTCTAGCAGCCTCATCACCCTGCACTACCCTATCTCGCACGGCCTCCCACTGCGGGGGATCAGTCATGGTGACCATCTTGGCCAACCTCATGTCGCCCAACTCATAATGAGACGTCTCCGCCCCTCTAGTCAGATGTGCCTCCAAATACCTACCCGGCTCAAATACACCCAACCTCCTGGCTAACCTCGTCACATATGGCCCCATACTCAGATGTACCCCTGATCCAGATGTCCTCCGCCTAGCAAACGACGAAATCAACACTCCAGCGATGTTGAGGTCATGGCCTCCAACAATCGAGCGTAGCACCGCCAAATCCAACTTCGTGACCTTCTCGACACCGGAACGGCGGCCGAGAATGGTACACGCAACGATCCTATGAATGTATCTAAGAACAGGATCCCTAATCTGTGACTCCACCAAGCTCTCAAAAAACGGAACTGCCCCAATCTCATCCCAAAATGCAGCAAGCTGCAAGTCAGTAACCCCCTGTGGGTGGGGTCGGCTAAAAAGCCCCCTCGGCAGCTCTGCAAATGCCGGCTCCTCTACCTCCTCCTGGGTGTACAACCCTGACACGACCGCAAACTCAGGTATACTCATGTGATGAGTCTGACGGCCAAGAGCGAAAGTCAGGGCGTTCCCGTCGCCAAACTTCCCAGGGCCCACCTGGAAAGTCGATAGAAACTCTACTGTCAACTCGACATACTGATGCTCGTCCGGTGTCAACGCCCTCCTCCAGCGATCAGTCACTAGTCCTCTAATACGCTCCAGCTGTCCTAGCTGAGCCAACAAACCCCAGTCGATCGTCCTATGATGTAATAGCGGCATCTGAACAAACCGCCGCATCTGCCTATCCTCCTGCGAGTCGCGCTCGAATCTCAAGAACGAGTGGTGCGCGTGGTTCCTCCTCGCGACTGGTGGCGGCAACACATCGGCCTCTGGCAAAATCTCTGGCCCCCAGTAGCTGATAATCCTCCGTCTGAATGGGGGGACCGGAATAGCAGCATCCGGCTCTCCACGACGTCTCCTCTTGGGACCACGTGTCCCGGAACTAGACCCTTGGCGGTCCGACATCCTGAAATCAACAAGTTAGCACAAGATAACAATAATCATATAAAACCGGGCCTTCCTGCAATTGATTTCCACATTCACAAACTATTTTTGGATTTTTCGATTTTTTAATTTTTTTGGTTTTTTCAAAAATTGTATAAAGAAAAACAAAATTAAACGAAAAAGAAAACAAAATTTACAATTAAAAATCAAAAACGACAAAAATTGGGTTTTTAGGAAATTTTGAAAAATTCTGTGAAAATCATCTCAGGGCGTACCGCCCAAAATTGGTGCATGGGAGGCGGTACGCCGCCCAATTTATTGCGCAGGAACCCTAATTTCAAAATTGGGCGTACCGCCCCCAATGATTTAGCCCTAGGCGGTACGCCGCCCAATTTGAGATGGAAAAAAAAACGAAATCGGCTGGAACCGATTAATCTATCCTATTCCCACACTCCGACAACCTCGTATCCTCACACAATTCTGTTCACAATCGGTTCCAATAAATCGAAAATCATAAAAAAAAACTAACCTAAACACTAAAACTAATTAATCCCCTAAAATTAACAAAAGGAAACAGGACGGAACCTGGATTAAGCTCGGAATTGGACTTGCGACGGTGGTCGTGAACTCGGACTCGCGGTGGCGTACGCCGGTGGCAGTGGTGGTATGGTCTGAGCTCGGCGCGACTGTAACAGTCACGGGTGTGGCCGGTGGTCGAAGTGTGTGTGGTGCGGGTAGTGGGTGTAGGTGATGGTGGCACTCGGTGGCGGTGGTGATGGCGTTCGGTGGTGGTTGCGCGTCGACGGGAGCAAAAGAGATGGTGAGTCGGTGGTGGGTAACGGTGGGTTGGGTTATGAGAAACCGACCCACCGAAACTGTTTTATATTTTTTTTTTTGTTCAAAATCCGGGCGTACCGCCCTAATTGTGATGATTTAGGGCGTACCGCCCTATTTTTAAAAACAGCAACTTTTGAGAAAATTTTCGTGCGTACCGCCCAGCGTAAGGTAATCCTGGGCGTACCGCCCATGTCCTTTTTTGGCAGAATGTTTTGAAAATTTGGGGCCTGAAAAATTTTCTATCTCTGGTAAAATCACCACTCTTGCACCACCGAGCATGTGTACTGCAAAATTTTCATTAAAACTTACCTGGAACGCAGTAATCAGCACAAATCCAATCCCGAGCTTCCCGATTTCCTGAAAAACACACCAAAACGTAAAATCTAACCAAACTACAAAAACACACAAAAATCAAAATGAAAAACAAACCGCTGGGTTGCCTCCCAGTTAGCGCTAAGTTTTTAAGGTCTTCAGCCAGACCGTACTTCCCTTTCACGTTTCAGGGCTTTCAGAAGCGGGCGCCAAGAAGTAATCGTCTTTGTCAACTTGCCCGTGAATGTCTGCCGAGTCTAAATATGGCTTCAACCTATGCCCATTAACTACCTGCTTCAGGTGGTCATCCATGTCTTCAATCTCGAAATTACCATACCCCCCCACACTTGTGATGAGGAATGGCCCCGTCCATTTGCTTTTTAGCTTACCTGGAAACAATTTCAACCGTGAGTTAAATAACCAAACCTTTTGACCTACCTGGAAGTCCATCTTCTTCAATCGTGCATCATGCACTTTCTTCATCTTATTCTTGTAAGCATCGGCACTCTCGTACGCCTCATCGCGTAATTCTTCCAATTCTCCCAACTGGAGCTTCCTTTCTCTACCTGCAGCATCATAATCCAAGTTAACTTCTTTTACAGCCCATAATGCTCTGTGAGCTAACTCGACAGGTAAATGACATCCCTTCCCATAGACCAACCGATAGGGAGTGGTTCCAATAGGCGTTTTAAAAGCAGTGCGATACGCCCACAAGGCGTCATTTAATTTGGAAGACCAATCCTTGCGGTCGATTCGCACAGTTTTCTGTAAAATTTCTTTGATTTGCCGATTGGAAACCTCCACTTGACCGCTTGTTTGCGGATGATATGGGGTTGCAATTCGGTGGTCTATGCCATACTTCTTGAGTAGTTTGCCAAACTTAAAGTTCTTGAAATGGGACCCCCCATCACTTATGATCACACGAGGGATTCCAAACCTAGAAAAAATATTTTGTTGGACAAATTTGCAAACTACACTATGGTCATTGGTCTTAGTAGCTATGGCCTCTATCCATTTGGAAACATAATCAACAGCTACTAAAATATATAAAAAACCATTAGAGTTAGGGAAAGGGCCCATAAAATCTATGCCCCAAACATCAAAAATCTCTACGACCAAAATTGGTTGCAAAGGCATTTCATCCCGCTTTGTGATGCTTCCCATCTGCTGACATCTCGTGCAATGCTTCACAAACTCAAACGCATCCCTGAAAAGTGTGGGCCAAAACAAACCGGATGAAAGAACCCGATGACCCGTCTTGTGTCCACTGAAGTGACCTCCACATGCCGATGCGTGAACCAGTTCCAACACTGCTTGTACCTCCGACTCTGGTATGCACCTCCGGATCACTTGATCCGGTCCTACCTTGAACAAATCCGGCTCATCCCATATGTATTTCTGTGCTTGAGACTTCAAGTGCAACTTCTTTCTCCTTGGCCAATGTTCCGGAATTGTACCTGCATCCAAATAATTGACAATATTAGCATACCAAGGTAAATTAGAAACACTTAACAATTGTTCATCCGGAAACATCTCATTGATGCTCCATTCATCTTCGTCTTCTTCGATGTGGGGCAATCGGGACAAATGGTCCGCCACCACATTTTCACTACCCTTCTTGTCTCTAATCTCCAGATTGAATTCCTGCAACAAAAGGATCCACCGAATGAGCCTCGGCTTGGCATCCTTCTTCTCCATCAAGTACCGGACCGCACTGTGGTCCGAATACACTATCACTTTGCTTCCCCAGATGTATGACCTGAACTTATCAAGAGCAAACACAACTGCAAGTAATTCTTTTTCAGTGGTAGTATAATTCAATTGAGCCCCATCTAAAGTCTTACTTGCATAATAAATCACAACCGGTTTTTTATCTACCCTTTGACCCAAAACCGCCCCAACAGCAAAATCTGAGGCATCACACATAATTTCAAAAGGTATCGACCAATCAGGTGCTTGCAAAACTGGTGCTTCAATTAGTTTATTTTTCAAAGTGTTAAAAGAAATTAGACACTCATCATTAAAATCAAAAACTTCATCTTTTAACAACAGTTTGCAAAGAGGTTTGGTAATTTTGCTAAAATCTTTAATGAACCTCCTATAAAAACCGGCATGACCTAAAAATGCTCTAATGCCCTTAACATTCGTGGGAGGAGGCAAAGTTGAAATTACTTTGATTTTGGCCCTATCAACCTCAATCCCACGACTTGACACCACGTGTCCCAACACAATCCCCTCTTGAACCATAAAATGGCTCTTCTCCCAACTTAACACTAGATTGGTTTCTATGCAACGTTCTAAAACTCGTGTTAATTGGTTCAAACAAGACTCAAATGACGTACCAAAAATTGAAAAGTCGTCCATGAAAATTTCAAGTGAATCCCCGATCATATCAGAAAAAATAGCCATCATACATCTTTGAAAAGTGGCTGGGGCATTACACAAACCGAATGGCATCCTCCGGAATGCAAAGGTGCCATAAGGACAAGTAAAAGTGGTCTTTTGTTGGTCATCGGGGTGAATGGCAATTTGGTTGTACCCCGAATAACCGTCTAGAAAACAGTAAAACTTTTGACCGGACAACTTCTCAATTATTTGGTCAATGAAAGGTAGAGGAAAATGGTCCTTGGAAGTTGCGGAATTCAACTTCCTATAATCAATGCAAATTCGCCACCCGGTTACCGGTCGGGTGGCAATTTCCTCACCTTTCTCGTTCCTAACAATTTGAATTCCCGCTTTCTTAGGAACGGTTTGAGTTGGACTTACCCATGTGCTATCGGAGATAGGATAAATGATACCTGCATCAAGCCATTTGAGTACCTCCTTCTTGACTACCTCACGCATGTTTGGGTTAAGCCTCCTTTGTGCATCTCTCGCGGGCTTTGCTCCTTCCTCAGTAATGATCTTGTGCATGACTATAGATGGACTGATTCCCTTCAAGTCTGCAATGGTCCATCCAATAGCCGCCCGATGCTTCACTAACACCTTCATCAACTCTTCCTCCTGCTCCTTAGTTAGACCTGCAGAAACAATAACCGGAAGCGTGTTATTCTCACTAACAAAATTATACTTCAAATGTTTAGGAAGTTCTTTAAGTTCAAGTGAAGGTGGTGATTCGAGTGAAGGCTTCAATTGTGAGTCGATATGCTCCGGTAAGCTCTCCACTTGAATAGACCATGGTGGTCTTTGGTCTCTCAATGCCATCAACTCGTGGCTCTCATCCTCTGCTTCCATCTCCTTGATCATACCTGCATAACCCCTGCCAAACAAAGCAAATTCCTCGGGGGTCCCATCCTCCTCATTAACAGAGAAAAATGGAGGTGTAAGACCTTCGACGATTTCAGCCCGAAAGCATTCATCATCTTCCCGAGGGTTAGTCACATTGCCAAAAACACTTAACCGCATTTTTCGGTTCCCAAAAGTCATGTCCACGGTACCCGACCTGCAATCAATTTGTGAGTGACTAGTAGCTAGAAAAGGTCGACCCAAAATTACCGTGGGCTGAGCAGTTTTTTCAACTGACACATAATCCAAAACCAAGAAATCTACCGGATAGAAAAATTCATTAACTTTAACTATGACATCCGATAGAATTCCCCGGGGAAGCTTAGGGGTCAAATCAGCCAAAATCACCGTAGTGTCGGCTTTCTTCAAAGGTCCAAAGTCGTACTGATCGTACAAGCTCCCCGGTAGTATACTCACACTCGCTCCAAGATCCAAAAGGGCGCGGGTCATCTGAAAGTCACCAACTTGAATTGAAATAATTGGTGCCCCCGGATCTTGGAGTTTCTTGGGCAAAATGCCTGAAATTATGGCACTCACATCTGCATTTGCATCAAGCTGTTTCGGAATCTTATAATTCCGCTTTTGAGTGCACATATCTTTCAAGTACTTTGCGTAAGCCGGAATTTGCCTAATTGCATCTAAAAGGGGAAGATTGATTTTTACTTGTTTAAAAATGTCCCACATCTCATCTTGTTGTGGGCCCCGTTTAGATGTTGTTTTCTTATTAGGATCAATTAAAGCTTGTGGAAAAGGGACCGACTTTTTCTGTTCTACCATCTCATTATCTAACACCCTATTATTTGATTCATTAAAAGTTACTTTCTTTATGTTCCTAGGGTTACTAGACTCGGTTGAATTTGACTCTGGGGTTGTTTGGTCGGTTTCCGGCTCACATTCATCGTCACTTACCCAATCCTCCACCACCCCATCAACTTGTGGTGGAGGTGCCCCTACCTTATTATCTACGGACTTACCTGAGCGTAAAGTGGTGATCTTGTTGATCGGCACATGTCGCGTGTTCTTGGAACTAGACGACTGACCTTGCTGATGTTGTGGGTTTATGGTGGTGTCACTAGGCAACTTTCCTGGATCTCGCCTTGATGACTCTGCAGCTAACTGCCCCAACTGTTTCTGAACTGCTCCCATTGTCTTGTCTTGGAGCTCAAATCTCCGATCAAATCCATGAACTTTGTCGGTCAACTGTCTGTTACTGGCGGATAACTGTCTTTGCTCCTCGACTATCTGCTTTTGACCATCTGCGAGTGAGTTCATTTTCTCCATTAGGGCGGCAAATTGCGCTTGCATCCCATCTTCCTGTGTCGGTTGAGCTTGTTGGTAGCTTCCTTGGGGCGGGTTTCCACTTTGAGTGTAAGTGTTCCGTTGATAGCCCCCTTGATTGTAACCGGATGCTCGGCCTTGATATTGTGTTGAAGCTCCACCCTGCACATTAGAAGATTGAAAGTTAGGATTTAATTGATTATTTGCATTGCCATACCTGAAATTTGGGTGGTTGCGAAGGTTGGGATGGTAAGTGTTGGAATTCATCGCTCCCTGGACATAATTGACATCTTCGCTTTGCTGAACCATGGTGGAACATGCATCCACCGTGTGGCCTAATTCGCCACAACCCGTGCACACCGGAAATTGTGCACTCGCCTTCACCTCTTCTGATGCACCCCCCAACTTCATTTGTGCTACCTGCTTTTCCAACAAAAGTGTTTGCTGACGAAGCTTCTCAATGCGTTCCTCTGCCTCATAATCAACCGATTTGACCGCTGCGGATCGCGATCTTCTCCCATTCTGAGCAAGCCTTTTTGATGTGGCACTCAACCTCTCCATGTGCCCCCAATCTACCTCCTCCGTGTTGGTTAGGAATGTCCCATTGCTGATGGAGTTCAAGTCCCGGATATCCTCTGGAAGGAGACCATCATAAAATGCCTTGATGAGATCCCAAGTGTCGATTCGATGATGTGGGCACTTGCGCAACAAGTCTTTGAACCGAGTTAAGGCCTCATGGAATGGTTCCCCGGTGTGTTGCTGGAAGGACCGGATCTCTTCTTTCACTTCACTGGTTTTGCTCATCGGGAAGTATTCCTCAAGGAAAGCTTCTTGCAATTGCACCCAAGTATAGATGCTATTGGGTGTGAGACTCTCGAACCATCTTCGTGCTCGATCTTTGAGGGTGTATGAGAAAAGCATTAGCTTGACATCGTTCTGTGTGAACCCCGTGGCTCCAATCGGTATGCAAGCGGACTCAAAGCTATGAATATGATGATATGGCTCTTCGGATCGTTTCCCATAAAATTCCGGCAAATGGCTCAAATATTGAGGACGGACTTCAAATGCTCTTCTATTGTCCCCGATTGGTGTGACGACTGGTGATGCACTCGGGACAACTATTGGCTTGAAATGGCTAGCCACTCCCTGAACCGGTGGGTTTTCTACCAATCGTGGGACTCCTCCTTCCATTTGAAGACGAGCTCCCCCATGGTTGAATTGTGGAACTCCTCTTGGGGGAAGCTCTTCTTCCTTGTGGGGCAACATTTGCTTGTGGAGCTCGTGCTCTGTTCCTCGGAATATCAACCGGTGGTTCCTCTCTATACCCATATCCGTCGTCATCTTCATTTGGGTCATACCAGTCTTGCCCCCACGGACCCTCTTGTCCTTGCCAATCTTGGCCTTCGTACACGGGATTTAGTCGGAAGCGAGGTGGGTTTTGTGGTGGTGGAGGTTGTTGTGGTGGGGCTCGGCGGAATAAAGGTGGTTGTTGTTGGCGAGGTGGACTTGGCTGTCTAGCATGGTAATGGTAACCTTCCTCTTCATGGAATGAAGATTTAGGGGAAAGGGATGGTAAAGAATTGTGCCCGTGCACCCGAAATGGTGGGATTTGTTCTGGATGGATGTTTGGGTCTTGAGCTTGTGGCATGGCGGGGTTTACTGGCTCATTCTGGCCTTGGTTCTGTGGTTGGTTGAGATTTTGATTGATGTTCTCATTTGGGTTCGGGTTTTGGTCTTGGTTTTGGTTTTGGTTCAGTGGTGGGTTGGGATTGGGATTCTGGCCCTCCATTCCTCTTCTGTTTCTCTGTTCTGCTCGGTTCTGCCGAGCTGTCCTCTCAATCTCTGGATTGTATATCAACGGAGAGGTTTTGCGGGAATGCCGCGTATGCATGCACAATCACCTAAAACCTGCAAAAATGGTCACAAACAAGCAAACCAATTACACAGCACTGCTCCAGGGGATGTAAGTAATGCAATAGAACAAGAAAAATCGAAAATTGGATGGTCAAAAATTGAAAAACTTTCTGTGAAAAACAAGCCAAGGCGTACCGCCCCGGATTAGCAATTCCCAGGCGTACCGCCCCGATGTGAAATTCGGCAAAAATCAAATATTTTTTTTTTTTTTTTTTAGATGCAGAAAATAATTACTGGAATAAAAACACTATTTTTGGGTTTTTT
Source organism: Deinandra increscens subsp. villosa (assembly GCA_039602395.1). NCBI lineage: Eukaryota > Viridiplantae > Streptophyta > Magnoliopsida > Asterales > Asteraceae > Deinandra > Deinandra increscens. The sequence goes on from JBCNJP010000003.1 coordinate 5,845,279, forward strand.
GAATTTTTTTTTTTTTTTTTGAAGAAATTAAATAAAAATGCAAATTAAGCAAAAATCAACTAATCAAAAAGCGCACTAATTCCTCGGCAACGGCGCCAATTTGATAACGGTTTGTCAGGCCGTTTCAAATCCCCAACTTAGATTGATTATGTAGTAGTGAAGCAAGGGTTATCGAACCTAGGGAATATGTGGATCTTAACTAGTTGACTAAGTACTTAACTAAATTGACTAATTAACCTAAAATTACCTAGGGTTGCCACTTAGCTGTTTTGATTTGATTGAGGTGAATTAACTACCAAATAACTAACTTTATCCTAAAAATTGATTGAATTATCAAATGAGACAAATCTAACCACTTCTGGATCCTGGTTGGCTACCGATCTAAACAAACCTAATTACTTCCTAGCGACACATAGACATGCCCCCCAATTGCCTCCCTGACCTAATAACCTAAATTCCTAATGGGCTGATTAGTCCTGCCGCAAGAAAGTGCTGGATCAATAAACAGGGGACCACTAAAACCCTAGATTACTAGTTAGGTTAAACAGTTTAGCATGCGGGTAACTAGTTTAGTAATAGATTAGTCATAGAACGAATCCACCAACCAATCACCAAAAGCGGTTAGTGGTGGATTAGCCGGACATAGCTAATGAAACAAACATGGTTTTAGTGAAAGATTGCATTAAAATAACGTACCGAATGATTAGAATGCTTCAAAATCTCCAAAACAATGGTGAAAATCGCAAACCCTAAGCCTCTGGTCGTCTAAAACAATGCATGAATGAAACAAAACTTAAAGAACAAGTTTAAATACTAAACCCTAATTTTTCCTCTGTCGACCGATTTGGGGCGTACCGCCCCAGGTTATGCAATCCTGGGCGTACCGCCCGGATTAACTCTTCCGGCTGCATCTCTATCTTTCAGGGCGTACCGCCCTAATCTCTGCAACCCTGGGCGTACCGCCCAGGTCTTCATTTCAGGAACTTTTCTTAATTTTCTTCTACCTCTTCACTCGTTCCCGCTCAATTCTCGATCCTTGTACCAGCAGCTTCCAGTTCTTCATAAAACTCCACTTTTAGCTCATTTAGCTTACGGTACCTCACAACACAAAAACCCGTGAAAATGCGACATAATCCAATCATTATTATAATTAAATATAGCAAAATAAGCACAATAATGACGACAAATTGGACTAACATCAATGCCCCCACTTTATTAGGGCCCAAATTAAGAAAAAAGTAATAATATATACATGTTTTTATTTAGAATTTGTATAATACAACAACCATAAGAGTTATAAGTTCTTATGGAGACCCCAAATTTTTTGTTCGCTTTGGGCCTCCATAACGATTAAGCCGCCCCGGTGTCTTATAATCATCAACAATGATTAATTAACAAATAGTTTCTTTTCACCAGTTGTAAACAATGCCAGAAGGTGAGAGCAAAATGTCAGCAGCCACATCTCATACCAAGAAATCAAAATTCTTGTCATTATCAGGTTAGTTTCATGTTTGTTTCATGTTTAGGAGGAAAGTATACACTTTTTTCAAATGACGGTTGTTTAAGGTTAGGGTTTGCGTCATAGTCAACCTCTACTTTTAAACAACCGTTTGGAAATTATGGCTTCCATCATAGCCTCTACCATAACTTAAATGGAAGATTTGAATATATTTATTGCGAGTTGCTCTGAACCTTGTGTTGTTTTGTTTCCAGGAATCCTGAAGATAATACTCATTGTGCTCGTTGCTAAGTTTTCAGCATGGGCTTATAAAGCAGCTCTTCCACCTCCTCCCAAAACTTTTGGATCTCCCGATGGCCCTCTGATTACATCACCAAGGATAAAGCTTGAAGATGGAAGACATTTGTCGTATGTAGAATTTGGTGTTCCGAAAGAGTTAGCCAAATCAAAACTAATATACGTCCATTGCTTCGACTGTAGCAAACATGTCAATCCTTTTGTTGCAGCCTCACCGGTATGGATTCCTCCAACTTTTTCCCACCTGCAATCTAATTTCATTAGCATTGATATAAACGATTGTTTAACTATGCATAAAACTATCGTTTGAATGTTAGGGCTGGCACATAAGTGTCAGACAAATGTGTGACACTTGACCATACAAGCGTTTCCGTACAAAAGGAACGACTGTTTGCTTGTAGGCTCGCGTGATATGGCCGCCAACGTAACCAAACGGCTGTTTCCATCTACTTTCAAACAAACATTTGAGTTTATTTAACCAAACGGATAATGTTAGATTAGAATTGGTGGTGTGTGTATCACATCACTCATCTTACAATGAGAGGTTTTCATAGGTTCTTATTGAAGAACTTGGAGTCTACGTCGTTTCAATAGATCGACCTGGTTACGGAGAGAGCGACCCAGATCCTAAGCGAACTGTGAAAAGCTTAGCATTTGATATCGAGCAGCTTGCAGATCAACTGGATCTCGGACAAAAATTCTATGTGGCTGGATACTCTATGGGTGGGCAGGTTATTTGGTCTTGTCTCAAGTATATTCCTCACAGGTTTGTTTTTATATCTTGATAGCCTTGTAAGTTTTAAAGCATTATCACATTTTTTTTGTGTGTGTATCTATAAGATGTCTTAAACAGGCTTGCAGGAGCGGTTCTTATTTCTCCAGCCGTCAATTACTGGTGGCATAACCTACCTTCAAACTTAACCACAAAAGCATATGCTCAGCTACTTCCACAGGACCAGTGGACTTACCGTGTTGCTCACTACCTACCATGGCTAACGTACTGGTGGAACACTCAAAAATTGTTTCACGCTTTTTCTGTTATTAACGGAAACCCTGATATATTATCAATTTCAGACCTAATAGTAGTATCCAGGTTAATAGCTTCTATGGATCCAAATCAGGTACATGCTCCACATCACATCACTTATATATGGACTAAATTAACATTCACATATACCGTCTTTTGTGATACATATTATAACACGAGGGAACAATAAACTTAGCCCAAATTGAATATAATTAATGCTTGTTGTATAATTTCTTTTTTTATTATTATCAAGATTTACTTTAATTTACAAATTTCAAAATCATATTTAAGCATAAGGTGATATATTTACAAATTTTGTTTTAATAACAATTATAAATTAGTCATTGTATTATAGCTAGCATGGTCAAGTGTATCCGATAAGAAAGTGATTTCATAACACATATTACTAACAAATTCATTTTATAATACAAAAAGAACACACTTATAAATACAAATACATGAAGTATCTATATATTCTTACGCTACTCCTTTTATTTTTTATTTTATAGATAATATGGTTGAAATCACAATCAAGACTACAAGGAGAGTTCGAGTCCATTCATCGTGACTTAAATATTGGATTCGGGAAGTGGGAATTTGATCCGATGGATCTTGAAAACCCATTTGAAAACAATGGATCCGTTCATTTATGGATGGGTGATGGAGACCTCGTTGTGTCACCGACACTACAACGTTATATAGGCCAACAACTTGGATGGATCAATTATCATGAGGTCAATGGTGGAGGACATACGTTTGCTTTTGGAGATGGGATGCAAGATGTCATTCTTAAAACGCTTCTAGCTTAATAATGATTATTAGTAGTCTTGAATAAAACAAGTTGTTACTTTTTTATTTATAATTGGTTGTTGAATTTCGTTTTGTTTTCAAGATTCTGTGTGTATTGTATCCATATCCAATTTACAAAGTTTGAATTTATCGAGCAAAAAAGGTTCACAAATATTTCAATCTATTTATCTCACATCAAATAAACTAAACTTACATATGCTATTTTTCCAGAACTTAACTGGATACCATAAAATCTTAGTGGGTGTAAATCTAATGGTGGAACTGTGAAAAGAAAGTGAAACCAGAAAAGTGTTGATCATCATTTGTAATAAAGGGGTAAGATGTGAAAGTGAAAGATGATGTTGTGACAATGAATATGAAGGAAAAAAATATGGGGCTAAAATAGTGTGAGGTGACCTAGAGGTGCAAAAATCGATTAATATTTTAGTAACCGGTTAGTAACCCAACAAGTTATTGGCTAAATTGGTTACTAGCCTAACCGATTAGGTTACTAACTAGTAACATGAGTGAAAACCTCTCCGAGTTTGGAAAACCGTGAAAACCAAGCTAAAAAATTCGATTTTTGTTCTGATTTTTTTTATGGTGATTCCCTAAGTTAAAAAAATCTCCTTTATGCAAAAAAATAAAAAAACGCCTAGTCAAATTTAAAAAAAAAATATTTTATAACCGAGGTTACATAACCCTGTTACATATGTAACCTCGGTTATAAATTTTTTTTTTAAAAATTTTTAGTAGGCGTTTTTTTTTTTTTTTTTTTTGCATAAAGGGGGTCTTTTTAACTTAGAGAATCACCATAAAAAAATCGGAACAAAAATCGAATTTTTTAGCTTGGTTTTCACGGTTTTTCAAACTCGGAGAGGTTTTCATTATATCCCTCCCCATTAGTGTACATATATATATATATATATATATATATATATATATATATATATATAGGGTGAGGTTCATTGTAGACACCCCCATAAGTGTAGACAGGTAGACACCCTATTTCACATATGAAATTACTTTATATATATATATATATATATATATATATATATATATATATATATATATATGTATTAGGGCATGAGGTATACCCATGTTAACTTAACATGTTAACATCGCCACCTAGGCGCCACGTTATGGTTAACATAACACTAAAATTGTTAACACAACAAGGGTATACTCATGCCATGTTGAGTTGATTAATTTTTTCTTTTATTTAATTTCCGGAAAAACATTTATATATATATATGCGTTTTTTTTTTCTTTTCTTTTTAAAAAGTGTATACTAGATTAAAAACTATATAAAAAACTAAAATTTACTTCATATATTTTTAAAAAACCAAACAACATACTAAATAATTTTTTAATCATCGCTACCACCGCTACCACCCTCGCCCCTCAACTCCCTCATGATCTCCGCCTTTTCTATCTTGATCATCTCTCGTTCCTCCGGGGTCAAGTTGGTCGTATCGATACCGAGCACCCGGATTTGTTGGAGTCATACCTTTTTCTCGCGCAATTTCGTGCGCTTTTGTTGCTCGGCACCGAACATCGTCACGTGATCTTTAAAAACCTCCTCCAAATCTTTTTCCTTCTCTTTTCTCATCGCCTTTTTCTTGCCGATCGGTCGCCGGATGGTCTCTTGAGGCTCGGTTTCACCCCCCTCCTCGGTATTGATTTCGTCGTTCAAGTTGATGTTAGTCCGAGCGGTCGAATACGACCCTCTAGGACTATCCATATCCGTCGACGACCTTTTTTTGCTCAAAGCCGTCCCCTCCAACATTTCATTGAATTTTGGAGATGGTTTCATCATTTCGTAATGTTGGATGGGAGGGGCGCCTTTGTGACCGTATCCTTGTATCGAGCAACCGCGATCTTCACAACGTCCGCGTCACACATACCGCTCCTACGGGTCCGATCAACTCCGGCGTACACAGCGTGAAACTTTGAAACCTTTTTTTTGATTGTGCTCCATTTCCCGCTAAGCTTGTCGTTGTTGCGGTAAAAGGGCTTCTCACCCGGTTGCGCCGCCCGACTCATAGCCTCGTGATATTTCACGCTTATCCGGTCCCAAAACGCCTTAAAGGTTTGAGCGTTACCTACATGAAAAGAATGTTAAAAAACGAAATTTAAAAAAAAAAACGAAATTTAAAAAAAAAAATGAACCGTATCGCGGATCCTCCGAGGTGTCGATATACGCTCGAACGAGGGCCAACTCCTCCGGAGTGGTCCATGACACACGCCCATCGGCCTCCTCGAACCCCTCGGGGACTTGTTTCCCTTTTCCTCGACCCCTCCGTGCACGTTCCGAGACTTGTGTCTCGGGAACGATTTCTAGATCGTCGTCTAACTCGGGTGTTGGTGGCGGTTGTTGTTGTTGTTGTTGTGGCGAGAAGATGGGTTGAGATTGAAATTGTTGAGAAAACCCTTGGTTGCCCCATTGCGCGTAGTTGGCGGCGAAAGACGGATTGTATAGCGGGTTGGGTTGGCCGGCAAACATCGGCATGTGCCATGGTTGTAGGTTAGGATTGTTGAGCGGGGTGTTTGGGTTGGAAGAATCTCCTTGATTTGGGTTGTTGGGGTTCATTGTTGTTTTTTTTAAAAATATAGAGAGAATGGAGATGGAGAGTAGGAGAATTGTGTTTAAAAAAAGTGGGTTAAAAGGTGGTATATATATAGTGTAAAAAGGGTAATTAATGGTAAAAATCTTTTTTTTTTTTAAAGTTCGAGGCCCAACGGATAGATAACGGTAAAAAATATGACCGTTTTATTCCTTCAACGCGCGTTAACATTTTAACACCCCAACATGGCGCCGCTGAGTTTTTAGAGGAGGGGGCGGTGTTTGGCGCCGTTGGCGCCGCCAAAAGTGTAATATGGCGCCTTCGGCGCCTGTATACCCATTGCCCTTAGACTATTAGTGCATATATTAATGTATATGTAAAATATTAATGTATAAACACTAACCGGTTAATAACCTACATTTAGAATCAATTAGTAACCAGTTAGGATTTAGTAACCAGTTAGGATTGGTTAGAGAAATCAGTTAATAACCAGTTAGAGAGTAGTAACCAATTAAGGATTTTCACTTCTAAGGTGAGGATTACGTATAGCTTAAAGGCTAAAATGGTTGAGCCAACTTGAGCTTTGGTTTTTTGTTTTGCCTGGCTGAATTGTATATTTGTTTGGGCTTAGTCTGAATTTTACAGCCTTGCTGGATTGGGCTTGGTTCCTTCGTTGATGCTGGGCTAGGTTCCTTAGTTGTTTTAACAAAACAAACGCATATTGGCTCATTTCAAAATTCAAACGACCTTCAAAGGATTCGTTATCATTTTAAGTTAGAGCTTGTGTCATAACTCTTTATTTTCAAACGGTTAAAATTTTTTATTGAAAGAACATTTAAAGGTTAGGCCTTTATATCTTTAACGAGACATTCCTTTTTCGTCAAATGACCATTTGAGTTAAAAACTTAAAATTGTGTAGATATTTTTAGAGGAGGTTATTGTGAGAAGTTTAATTTGGATAAAAAGGATAAAATGATTCACAGCCATTAGATCTTCAATTAAGTGAAGATCTATAGCTCAAAGTAATCATGGGTAATTAGATAGAAAAACTAAAGAAAATAAAAGATGGAATGACATTTTTGACTTTTTATCAAATTCTTCTTATTTTTTATCTTTAAAACGTGTACAATGTTGTTATATATAAAATTAAAAAAAATTCACTTTTTCAATTTTATCAAAATATTCAGATCTTTGTGTCATTTTGTCAAAATATTCAGATCATTGTGTCATATTGTGTCAAACATGTTCAGATCATTGTGTCATATGGTGTCAAAAACTGAAAGAGTATTTTTTTTAATTTTATATATAACAACATTATATATACTTTTGACACAATGATCTGAACATTGTGTCAAAAATCAAAAGAGTAATTTTTTTTAATTTTTTATATAGCAATACTATATGCGTTTAAAGATAATGTTGTATGTCAAAGTTATGAATGTTTAAAAAATGGGGTAAGTAGATAAAAAGTCAATAAAAATGGCTAAAACAAAAATATCCTCTTTCTTTTTTTATTATATCAAGATCCAATTGTTAAGATTCCTTCTTATCTTTCTTACTTAAAATAAATTTCTAATTTGAATCACTTCCTATTTGTTATTTGTAGGACCCTTTATTTATTTGATAAAGTAATTGCACTAGTAGACCAAATGATCGTTTCAAAAAAAAAGTAGACCAAATGATGGCCTTCCCGGCCCTAACTACATGAGATCCACATTATTTTCTTTACTTATATCATTTATATACTCTAAAGGTAATATAAGGGCCACCTTCATCTCCTTTCCTTGCTTTCTTCCCAGTGTATCTACGGTTCTTGGATCTTCATTATTCTTTAATGCTTTACAGGTACAAAGATTTCATCTTTCTTAATTCGTATAAAACCTTTAATCATTTGGTTACGTGGTATTACTTATATGTATATATATATATATAGGGGTATATGGTGGATTGATGTTGGCGTAATAGTGTACGCACCTGGTATAACAGGCCTATATTCGCGTCTGAATATTAAAATGACACGATTAGTTAGTCGTGTCGTGTTCGTGTTTAGTGCTCGTATTATTCGTGTCGTGTCACGTGTAATTTGTATTACACCTTTAGACCTGTTTTGCCAGCTCTAACGCACCATATCACCTGGTATATCGTGATCGTAATAATTAATCGATTGGGTCCCTAATCTATTGTCATATATTCACACCACCCTCAACTTTTTGTGAGCAATAGATTGATGTGAGTTGTGACCCACAAAAATATTAGCTTTAAGTATTCCTAATTGCAATTTTCTTTACAAATTTAGACACATTCCTATTGCAGTTTTCTTTACAAATTTAGACAAACAATCTTCTGATTATTTTAGTGTTAGTGGGATTATGAAATTGTAAAACAGATGTATTCTTTTAAATTTTACGATCGAGTTTATTGTTTTTAAATTTTACGATCGAGTTTATTGTTTTTAAATTTTCCGCCAACGTTACGTTTATCTTTTAGCTACCAAATTATTCGTGCATTTAAACTTTTACTCAGTTATTGTAACTACACTTGTTAGTATTTGATCATTATGGAGAATAATATATAAATAATACTGTGTTATGATAAATAAATTATAATGATAGAAAATAAATTCATTATACATGTTTTGGTCATTATTATATAGAAGTTCATTTGAGAATCATTTTATTTTGAAAACTTTTAAAAATCATTTTGAATCATTAGTTATATAAGAAAATCCTCCCCCCCCTCCCCTGAAATTGAGTGATTCAGAATGGTTCAAAAAAGTTCTCAATGGTTCATAATATATATCTTCAAATCTATCTTCAAATCTGTTAAGATATATCATCATGAAGGGACTGTCAAATATCCTCCTTCTCCCACTGATACACTGCCACATGTCCTCAACAAATGTGCGATTGAGAGTGGCCAATTAGGAGCAAGAGTGAATATCAAACTGGTTAGCGGATGTCATATTGATGTCACAATAAAAAGTAGTATAAATACTCCTTTGTAATATTGAATCCAATAATCATTTACCCTTGGCGTTTGGTTCACGTAATGTAATTTAATTGAAATTGTAAAGTTTTCCTTTTAAAGTTTGCTTAAGTTGGATAAGAAATGGGTTTGAAATTAAATGAATTCCTTTAATCAATGGAATTTAGAAATCCTTCCTTTAACGAAGGAAAGTTATATAACCTCAAATTCCATTGATTAAAGGAATTCATTGTATTCCAAACTCCTTCCTTACCCAACTTCAGCACAACTTTAAAATGAAAACTTTACAATTCCAATTACATTATATTCCGTGAACCAAACGCCACCTAAGTCTCATAGCCCACTCATTCCCTTCTAATTAAACTAACCCCAAATTAACGTTTCAAACAGAAACATGCAAGAATCGCCCTTGGACTTTATTGTCACCTCTAAATCTCTAAGAGTCTTACTCAAAGCGCCCAATGCCCCCAAAGTTCTATGTCTCACAAATATTGCAACCGTTTAATGTTTGGATTGATTGTGTGATTGCTAATTTTATAGCTTGCGTCGCTTTGATCACAAATTAAATGTTACGATTATTTTCTGTCACAGATGTCTAGTTTTCTAGTAGCATTTGAATTGAAGTATCTTATGTATTCTCATGCTCTACTAAATGTCACTTCCTTTGTTACTTTATTAATTTTTTTTAACGGTAAATTTGGATCACTGACGGAGACATTACATCACCCACCAGATCATCTCCAATCCCCATTAGGAGGAAACTCACATCTGTTGAGAAAATCATCTGGCCCAGCTTCCTTTGTTATTTACATCAGAGTTTTTAACATTTATTTACTATTACTATTATACTAATTAAAAAGCTAATTATGAGGAACATTACATTAAGTTTGAAATATTCATGTTCACTTGTACATTTGATTGTTAAGGTCTCACTATTTGGTTTGACAAGTTTCACATCATCGACCCATGTTTGAATTAATTTTCACCAATAAAGTGGTTCCTTAATTATAAATAAAATTCAATAGGGTTGTTAATGTATATTTACTATTTTACCGTAGCACCAACTGTTACTATAAGCATGGGTTTCTTGTTTCTTTTTGTTGTTAGATGAATTTATTTGTTTTTCGTGTTCAGTCTTCCATTACGGAGATATTTTTGTGGTGGATTTTAAGTTTTTTTTTTTTTTTTACATTTTTATCATTGTCTTCATGTATCCATATTAGTTTTGGTTTCCGTGTAGGTTCTTTTGAAAATTGGCTCATCCCCGACGCAAAGCAGAAGTGTTATTATCATTCATACGGTGCAGGTTCACGTGTTAAAAAAGACAGAACGATCCGGCATAACACGTAGAAGTCCTACTAGTTAACTAGTTAGTATATAATTCTGAAGTGTATTGAGTACCTAGTTGAATAGTATGTTAAATTCAATAACCTCTTAAGTGTTACATACTTTATTAGTTTATTACTTAATTGTTAATAGTTAACTTGTTATTTCCTAACTTTAACTCTTAAGGCGCAATATGAAAAAATATAACATTTTTTGAGCCGAACAGAAAACCTTAGATCTACGGATGAACCCTAATATTTTGGTTACAAATATTCAATTTCATCCCTAATATTTTGGTTACAAATATTCAGTGACCCGACTGGACCAGATAATAAATCTCTATTTAGGGCTGTTCAAAAAACTCGCAGCTCGTGGCTCGCTCGAAGCTCGCTCGGAAAAAGCTCGAAATTAACTTGCTCGAAAATCAGCTCGATTATAAACGAGCCGAGCCGGCTCGGCTCGGTTTCTAAACGAGCCGAGCCCGAGCCAAGGTTAGCTCGGCTCGTGGCTCGCTTGTTACTTAGCTCGTTGGCTCGCTCGCTTGGCTCGTTTAAATTTAAGCTCAATTTTTATTTATATATATATATATATATATATATATATAGATATATATATATATATATATATATATATATATATAAAACCTAAAATTATGAGTTTATTATTTACTAGGATAGAACCCGTATGTTATACGGGTTGAATCATTAAAAATATATATATAGTTGATAATTCATACGTATTCTTCTTATTACCAGAATAACGTATTACATTATTACATTAAATAAAAAACTTTAGTTATAATTCATAATATGGTATTGGTGACTTTACTCTCTTTATCAAAAAGATATATTTAGGGCATGTCTCTACTTATATATTTGGAAAGTGCAAGATAAACATAACCATGTTTAAAAAAAATCAAACCCTCAATACCGACTAACATGAATAATGAATTGACAAACTTGAGACTTTAAGTTTGTATAGAAAGTTAGATGAGTATACAGTTTTATCAAAATTATAATGAACACATTCTAATTGTTGAGTATAAAACCTAAATTATAATCAAAAGATTATAATGTTATCAATAAAAAAAATGTTATGTTGATATACATTAGAAAACTTACAATTCTATTAGTCGCGATGTCTAAAGTTTCCAAATTGGATGAACATGGCTTATTTGATATGGTAGGAAGAACTATTTAATATTGGATAATATGAACATGATTTTTGTGGCTTATGAATTTCTCTATAAATAGTAACACACACAACGCAACGCTGATTGAATTTGTAAAATAGTATTACGTATTCATTAATTAAAATATTAAATATGATTTGCTCAATTATATTTGAAAACACACAAAATAAGTGTTTATTGGTATTTTATAAGTTTCTAAATATTTTTTAAAATGAAAATAATAATAGTTTCAAAATTATTTTTAAATAAAAATAAGATGTAAATTAATATATGATTGTCATAATTCCATAAATATAAATAGATAAAAATATATAATGATTATAAAATAGGATATAATTTACAATAAAAAAGAATTTATTAGAGAGTAGATTTGAGAGGGAAAAATTTTATGAGAATAAATCTAGTGTTGACATGTGTCAACAATTGTAATTGTTTATTAGAGTAGGATAATATAATTTTTAAGTTAAATACTAAGTAACCTATAGTATTTTACTTTAAAAAATATTAAATTAGAATAAAATATTAATTGATATGATACTTTTTAGTAGAAAATATTTGTCTTTATTGAAAAATAAATAAATAAACATTGAATTTTAAATTTTTCATTACGAGTATGTTAAAAATTATGTTTTAGTCACGTTATATATAAATATGTGCAAATAATATAAATTTTAAAAAATAAACTAGCTGGCTCGTCGAGCCAGCTCGGCTCGGCTCGATTTTTAACGAGCCGAGCTTGAGCTCAATATTTTAGCTCGTTAAAATAAACGAGCTGGCTCGGCTCGGCTCGATTTCTAAACGAGCCGAGCCCGAGCTCACCCTGACTCGGCTCGACTCGGCTCGTTTACATCCCTATCTCTATTGAGACATCGTGTCATTGAAATTTTTAACCACTAAAAAAAATAAATAATAAAAAATAAAAAACAACCTACTTTGGTCCACCGCTAGAGACATGCTACATTATTTAAGGGAAAACTTACACTTTGATATATTTATTGACTACTTGTTATTTGGTTTACTATTCTAATTCTAACCACTCATTTTAGATCATGGCAAAATTCCATATAACCCCTTACAATTGTTGGAATATAAACCCTATAATAATTTCATTTCATCAGTTCAAACTTCAAAGCAGCCACAACAACAATGTTAGGATCTCGTGAGTTTGCTCCTCTAAACATCTCTTCAATTTCATCATCTTTGTATCTTGTTTCACGCTTTGATACTGGCATATAGCATATATAGTTATATACATCTTTTTTGTGGGTTTCAGGGATCTTGAAGATATTACTACTTGTCTTATTTTCGGTGTTTTCTTCATGGGTGTATCAAAAAACTCTTCCGCCACCTCCCAAGACGCTCGGATCTCCGGATGGACCGCCTATCACATCTCCGAGGATAAAGCTACGTGACGGAAGACACATCTCATACATCGAATCTGGTGTCCCGAAAGATGTTGCTAAATCCAAACTAATATACGTCCATTGCTATGATTGTAGCAAGTACCATAATCCCTTTGCACTCTCAACCTCACCTGTATGAATTAATCCTTGATTAACTTGTTAGCTTCTTATATGTATTCTTTTTGGTGTCCTAGTTTTTGAGCAAAGTTGATTTTTACAGGCTGTTGTTGAAGAACTGGGAGTGTACATTGTTTCTATAGATCGGCCTGGTTACGGGGAAAGTGACCCTGACCCTAAGCAAACTGTGAAGAGTATTGCGTTTGATATCGAACAAGTTGCTGACGAGTTGAACCTCGGGCCGAAATTCTATGTGGCTGGATTCTCTATGGGTGGACGTGTCGTTTGGTCTTGTCTCAAATACATCCCTCACAGGTTAATTTTATTTCAAATCTTGATAATTTGTAGGTTTTGAAACATTATATATAGGATGTTCTGGATGAGTGTTTGAGGTTGTGTAGGACGGTCGTGTAACTTTGCTGAACTCTAACTTTGACTTTGACTTTTTCAAACACTGAAAAGTCAGACAACTGTGTGGATCTGGTGTGAAACTGGAAAGGTAATGTGGTGTGGGGATAAAAACCTTTTAATCTTACGTAAACCTTTGTCACGTGTAAAACAGGCTTGAAGGAGCGGTTCTTATTTCTACAGCCGTCAATTACTGGTGGCATAACCTACCATCAAACCTAACAAACGAAGCGTATTCTAGGCAACTTAAACAGGATCAATGGTCTATGCGTGTAGCTCATTACCTACCATGGTTAACCTATTGGTGGAACACCCGAACATGGTTACCTGCTTTTGCTATTCTTGAAGGAAGACCTAATTATGGTCCCCCTGACATTGAAGTTGTAACAAAGCTATTTGGTGGCATGGATCCAGTTCAGGTATGAGTTAGTTTTTATCATATAATTATTACTTACTTCGACTAAACATACCATATGACTTTTACCTAAAGAGTGCATGTTTATGTTTATTTTAGTAACTTTAAAATCTGAATTGTTTATAATTCTACTATTCTAGTAGTAATCCACTTTTTTTCCAACAAAGATTAAATATTTCTGTTAACTTTAAGTTTATTTGGAACATTTTCAAATTCAATAGAATGACTTACATAAACCTTACATAATGCTACTCATTTTTCATGTATCAAGGCCCAAGTGATGTTATCACAACCAAGACTACAAGGAGAATTCGAGTCCGTCCATCGTGACTTGAACGTCAGCTTCGGAAAGTGGAACTTTGATCCAATTGATCTCGAGAACCCATTTCCAGACAACAACGGGTCGGTTCATTTATGGATGGGTGATGAAGATTTGATCGTGCCAGCTACACTACAACGATACATAGCCCAACAACTAGAATGGATCAAGTATCATGAGGTTACTGGTGGTGGACATATGTTTACTTTCAAAGATGGGATGGGAAATGACATCTTAAAGAGCTTGTTAACATAAATAATAAGCTTATTTATGTTAACTCAATAATGAAAATGGCTTGTTTCTTTTTTCTCTTCTCTCTTTTTACATTTTGTTGTATTTTCCTGTTGAAACTCATAGTTATTTTAATTGTGGATCGATCTAAGACTTTTCCTTTTATGTATATACATCAAGGACCAGTAACGAACCTACAAAATTTTCTCATGCGGGGACGGCTCATGCCATCACGTGATGACGAGGGGTTTAATTTGCTGACTTTTTTTTTCGGGGAGAGAGTTATTTGAAGTGTAGTAAAATATTATTAAAAAAAATGACAGTATAAACGTACTAGGTTTTACATTGTAATACGAAGACAGAGGAGTCACTGACTCACTTCGTGTGTGTTACTAACTAGATTTTTAAACCCCGGTAATGCGATGCACGAATATAATAACTAGTATAAACATAAAAGAACAATAAAATATATTAAAACGTTTTAAGAAAACACAAAAATAAAATAAAAAACATCTCTCCGAATAAAACCTTCTTGGGTCTTATCTTCAACATTTTATGCTGAAGATGTTAATCCCATCAGCTGAAACCTTGTACTTGTAAAACTGGAACACTTTAGCTACTAAAGCTTTGTTTATTATTTAACAACCTTAGGCAGGAGGGAATGGCGGAGAGTTTGCCGCCGGCGAACACCGCCGTCAGGCCGGCGGCGCCGCTAAAACGGTGGTTTCCAAACTAGTTCTCGCCGCTAGTTTTGTGTGGTGGGGCCAGGTTATGAGAGCCGTTCAACGGCTATATGCCTTATAAATTTTTTTTTTAATTAATTAAACTCTATATATACAAGATTTTAAACACCTTCTCCTCACCCAACTTCTTCAAACACCTCCCAACTTCTTCAAACCGATGGATCGAGCTAACTCAAGTTCATCGAAAGGTCAAGCCAAGAAAAAAATATGCCCCCGTGTCTTAAACCCACAACAACAAAGTGGTTCGATGCAACCACAATCTTACACCAACTACCATTTCCAACCACCTTCTCCGGGTATGCCGGTTCAAATCGATTACGGTCGATTCGCTTTCGCCGACTCGAACGTGTTTAGCCAACAACAAGTTCGTGAACAACAATACACGTCTTATCGTGAAGACAACGTTCAACAACATTACCAAAACCAAGCTGCCAACGATGATGATGATGATGATGGTGATGATTATAATGAAGCCGTCCCCGAGACTCAACCTCAAGCAACACAAAATGTTTCGGGTCGAACCGCCCGTGTTAACTGGTCCTCTACCGAAGAGGCAGCTTTGGCAAAAGCTTGGCTAAACATTTACGAGGACAAGGTTATTGGAAACGCCCAAAAGTCGAGTCGTTTTTGGGCTCGTGTTCTTGATCACTTCAACAAGCAATTTCCACGGCCTACACATCGAACCGTAGACCAAGTGAACTCAAAGTGGAACAAGATGCTTACGAAGGTGAACAATTTCAACGGGCTCTACCAACAAATGGTAAATATTTTTTTTTTGACAATTTTTATTAAATTCGTTAGATTGTCGTTTATATTTTTTTATTAAAAATGTAGAATCTTTCTCGGGCGAGCGGATCGTCGGATGCCGATGTGATCGCAAGAGCTCAAACTCAATACAAGAGGCTTTACGAGAAGAAAGGTTTCTCGAACATGGAAGCGTGGAGCATTATGAAGGAGCACATGAAGTGGGCGCCTGTTGAGAGGGTTGGTGGTCAATTTGAAAAGTCGTCCTCCAAAAGGACGAAGAATAACGAGTCGGGCCAATACTCAACTTCCAACGAGTCTCCGGCTTTTGACATGCCCGACTTAAATGAAAACAACAATCCATCACCCCCAACTAGGAAGGGGAAGAAGTCGGCCGAGTCCTCGTCTAGCACAAGTTTGGTTGATGAGTTGAGGAATTTCAATCTCATCAAAGAGAAAAAACTTGACCGAGATGATTCGTTCAAGTTGGCTAAAATTGAACGAGAGAGGTCGTTTAAAGTGGCAATGGACAAAATGGCGGAACAAATCGACACAGATATTTCAACCGCGACGTGGAATTTTTCACAACCCCACACGACCACTTGACCGGAGCTTTTTTGCAAATCAAGCTCGCCCAAAAAAGAAAGATCGCGAAGAAACATGGTTGGGTTTGTGAGTTTTAGTGATGTTTAAGTTTTAAATAAATGTATTTTTATTATGTAGTGTGTTGTTTTTTTAATTAATGTAATGTTTTTTTTTTAATTAATGTAGTGTTTTTTTAAATAAATCTAGTGTTTTATAAAAAAAAATTCAAGCTTTAATATATAAAATACAAAAACAAATAAATAAAAACATTAAAATAAACCCACTTAGAATTCTTCAAAAACCTCACCACCACCACTCAAAATCCTTCAAAATCCTTTTTTTTCTCTCTCCTGCGTGACACACTCCTATTGGTCATTCCTTTCTTAAACATCTATCACCTTAACTAATAACTTTTGAATCCATTAACCCTTTACCTTAAGTCTCGTAGCCCGACCACTCATTCCCTTCTAATTAAACCACCCCCAAATTAACGTTTCAAACATAAACATGCAAACATCGCCCTAAAACTTCATTGTTGCCCAAGAGTCTTACTCAAAGCGCCCAACGCTCCCAAAGTTTTACCCCTCACAAATTTTGCAATCGTTTTAGGTTTGGATTGATTGTGATTTCTAATTTTATAGCTTGCGTGACTTTGGTCACAAATCAAACATGCATTACGATCATTTTTCTGTCACAAATGTCTAGTTTTGTGGTAGCATTTGAATTGAAGTATCTTATATAGATTCTCATACTCGGCTAAATATCAGTTCCTTTGTTATTTACATTAGAATTTTTTAAGTTTATTTGCTATTATTATACTAATTAAAAAGCTAGTGATATGGAACATTACTTTTAGTTTAGAAAATTCATGTTCACATGTACAACGTTCGAATTAAGTTTGATTGTTAAGGTCTCAAGTATTTGGTTTGACAAGAATTAAGTTTGATTGTTAAAGTCTCGAGTATTTGGTTTGACAAGTTTGACATCAATATCATCGACCCATGTTTGAAATATTTGTAGGATGATGTGGAAATTCCAGGTCAGCATTGCTTGGAGGCAAAGGGAGGTGATAAATAACAGCATGCACGTGTGCATGGACTCAATCAATAAAGACCGAGTTTGCAGCCATGATCCTGATTTCCAGAAGAGTTTGTTGAGTTTGTTATTTTTCAGTTTTTCATTCGTGTATTTAATTCAGTACCTGCAGTTTGTTTTAGGCAACCAGTCGAAATCTCTTAGCTTAGTTATTGTAATCATTCGACACTTATATTTGGTTATCAATAATAAAGCATTCGACTGTTGTATTCATATATGTTTTGTCTCTGATATCCAACATCTGGTATCAGAGCTACACCAGAAATTTCGATCCTCTCGTATGACCAAGTACCCCAGATTTGAAATCATGTCAGTCAGCACCAATGTTAACCCACAGAAGGAGAATTCTTTCTCCTTCCAATGCCCAACCTTGACTGCAACTAATTACACAACTTGGGCTATCAAGATGGAGGCTATACTTGATGCACAAGGAGTGTGGGAGACTGTTGAACCAGAAGTAGGAATGACAGTTGATGAGAAGAAGAGCAAAATGGCAAGGGCCTATATGTTCCAGGCTATACCAGAAGAGATTTTGCTACAAGTTGCAAAGAAGAAGACGGCCAAGGAAGTCTGGGATTCTTTGAAGACAAGATTTGTGGGGGCTGACAGAGTTCAAAAGGCAAGACTTCATACACTCAAGGTTGAGTTTGAAGCCTTGAGTATGAAGGAGGAAGAAACTGTTGATGAATATGCTGGAAAATTATCTAGCATGATCTCAAGGTACAATGCAGTAGGAGCTACCTTGGAAGATGAAGAACTTGTTAGAAAACTACTTGATACAGTCACTGACAAGTTCATTCATCTAGTTGCATCAATAGAGCAATACTCAGAAGTCGACAAAATGCCTTTTGAAGAAGCAATAGGTCGGCTAAAAGCTTATGAAGATAGACTGAAGATCAGAAAAGGAGGATCCAATGCTGATTCCTCCTTGTTGCTGAGTAGATTGGAAAGCAGCAACCAGTCAAAGTCTGGGGCAAGGCAGCAGACTGGAAAAGGGAAAACTGTTGCAGTGGAGAGAGGAGGTAAAACTGGTGGATCAAGGGGAAGAGGCTCTTTCAGAGGCAAAGGATCTCGTGGGCAAAGCAGCTCCACAAATGAAGGTGGATGGACCCACAAACCAAAAGACAAAAGGCAAGTAAAGTGTTATAATTGTCAATGTTTTGGTCACTATGCATATGAATGTAAAGCAGAAAAGAAGAAGGAACAAGAAGTTAATCTCACAAAGGAGAACGATGATGATGGAAAACTCATGCTGAGCATTATGGGTGAAGAAGAAAGAAAAGAGATAATTCTGCTCAATGAAGAAAGGGTGAATCCTGAGGTTCACAAGGATGCAGCAAGTGAGAAGGCTAACATATGGTATCTGGACAATGGTGCCAGCAACCATATGACAGGGAAGAAAGAGATGTTTGCTGATTTAAATCAAGGGATCACAGGAAGTGTGAGGTTTGGTGACAACTCCAAGGTCAACATTAAAGGGAAAGGTACAATCATGTTTCAATGCAAAGATGGTGATCATATGATAATTGACAATGTTTATTACATCCCAGCATTAACTAGCAATATATTAAGCATTGGGCAATTATCAGAATTGGGTTACTCTACATGGATTAAAAATGAATACCTGAGAATGTATGACAGGCAGAATGAACTGATTTTGAAGGTGATGAGGTCTAGTAATAGACTGTACAAGAAAGCACTAACAATTGCAAAACCTGTATGTTTGAAAGCTAGTTTACAGGAAGAAGCTTGGCTCTGGCATGCAAGGCTGGGACATGTGAATTTCAAGGCCCTGGAACTGATGTCAAAAGGTAACTTTGTGGAAGGTATGCCAGAAGTAAATCACCCAAAGAAGGTGTGTGAAGGGTGTTTGGTAGCAAAGCAGCCAAGACAAAGATTTCCTCAAGAAACAAATTGGAGAGCATCATTTCCTTTGGAATTACTCCATGCAGACATCTGTGGGCCAATAACTCCAATGACTGTGGGGGGTAATAAGTACTTTTTACTTATTATTGATGATTTTAGTAGGTATATGTGGATGTATTTACTAAAATCAAAAGATGAAGCTCTCATGTACTTCAAACAGTTTAAGGTCATGGTTGAAAGTGAAAGTAACTTCAAAATCAGAATGCTGAGGACTGACAGGGGTGGTGAGTTCAATTCACATGAATTTGCTAAATTTTGTCATGAGACAGGTGTGAAGAGACAGTTAACAGCTCCCTACACCCCACAACAAAATGGGGTGGTGGAGAGAAGAAATAGAACTGTCATGGACATGACAAGATCTTTATTAAAGTCAATGAATGTACCTGAAGTCCTATGGGGAGAGGCAGTAATGTTGGATATATGGTGTCCTGACCCGACAAATTAACGAACCCGACCGATATTGACCCGTAAGAGTTACACCCGGGTCAACGGACTATTACATCTAATTAATTGTTAATTAGAAATAAACGAACATATTGGTGAATTAAATAAATATTAATTATTTATTTAAATCGACAAAATCTATCGGTTCAAAATACTTGGTAATTAAAAGACGAGTCGATCAGTTGTTACCGGATTAACAGACTGATCGATTGGTGGATTAGAGGAGATCGCGACCGGGCCCAGTCCGTCTGGCCCCGGTCCGCGATTTTATATTAAAGGATGAGGGAGGAGTAGATTGAAAAAGAAGTCACAAAACCCTAATCTCCTCCCTCCTCTCTCCCTGCGCCGAACCAGAGCCGAAGCCGGCTCCCTCGCCGCCGCCGCCGACCGCCGTCGCCGCCCGCCTCCACCGTTGTGATCCTTGCTCATTACGATGGATCCCCGTCTAGCCAGTATCTGCGCCCGTCTCGAGAGCGAAGCCGTCGCAGCCCGAGCCGAAGCCGCAGCCCGAGCCGAAGCCGAAGCCGCAGCCCGAGCCGCCGCCGCGGCTCAAGCCGCCGCCGCCGCCGCTGCCGCACATGCGCCGCCGCGAGACCACCGGCCAGTGGTCCTCGCGCTGCCGGCGCAGCCGAGGCCGCCGCGCCCGGTCACGTCGACGTGGCCGGCGCCGCTGTATCCGTCCGCCACCGCCGCCGCCTCTCCTCCGATCTCCGGCGAGTCATTCGTCGTGGGTTCGGTCCCGGTGGCTATTCCGACGGAGAAGGTTTTGTCACCACCACCGGTGGTATCTCTACCACCGCCGCCGCCACTACCGCCGCCGCCGCCTGTCGCCGCCGCCGATGCCGCCGTCGATGATCTGTCTCGAAGGTTCGAGTCGGACGTCTCTGTTCGTCCTAGCGCGAGCCCGTTGAATCCGGGTGTCTCGAGCGGTTGCTCGGATCCCGCCAAGGTATATCTAATTTATTAGATATTTGATTTTATGTATTTATTTATTTATTTAAATAAATATATTTTCTGTGTTTGTCGTGCCGGTGATTGATCCTGTTACAGTTGCATCCGCGTTTAATTTCGTTTCCGCTGCTAAATTAATTTGGAATTAATTTTATCATTAAAATCGGTTTTAATAAAATTAAAATCGGTAACCCGGATCCCACTGTAAAACCCAACAGTGGTATCAGAGCCATTATCACCGCGCGCAAACCAGATTCGGTCCTTTTGTGACCGATAGTTCGCAATTTCGACTTAAATCCAGATTGCGAATTAGAATTAATTTAATTGTTATTTTAATTCCATATATTATATTGTGTGTTACGGCCGACCCCTCTCCTTTGTAATCATGTATGAATGTCATGGCGTGTTTTGTCTTTCTCTGTTTGGCCCAAGTTGTTGGCCCAATTGGTTGTTTTTGCTTTTGGTTTATTGGACCCGGTTTTGGGTTTCAAAGTTGTACAAATTTAGAGCTAGGTTACTAGAAGTAGTTTTAGTAATTGTAATTTGTATGTAACCAAAAGTCGAAGACTGGACACACGCAAGAGGGATGTCAAAGCCAGTGGGAGCTGAACCGGATTCCTGATCGCACAGAGATGCCATCTCGATTGTTCACCATTTTGTAATTTAATTTATTTTAAATTGTCCCATGTGATCTCGCTTGTATGGCTCGAGCGAGATCAAGACCTTATGCCGTTTAACACACAATATGCCATTCGCGACAACTTAGTAATTTAATTAGGTTAAATTAATTTACTGGTCCCGAGTGGAGATAGGGTTTTATCGTTCGTGTCTGACGATAATTAAATATTAAAAGTAATTAATATCCCTATTTGGTAATTCATAAAACTGATAGTTCGTGCCATCCTATCTCAAGTTGAACTTGGAACGTATTTACCGGAGCATCAGTGTTGGAGTATTTCAACACCGCACTTGGTGCCGAGGGTACCTTCCAAGGTGGCGACATTGGAGTATTTCAACACCGTGCCGTTACAATCGACCATTTAGGATTACTATCGCTTTAGACGTGCATGTTCGTGGTGTTGGAGTATTTCAACACCGCACCACGGATGTGTATTGCTAGAGTGGGCACGGATGAGGCTAAACGTATCGCAAAATACAAATGTATGTATATAGCGGCCTCATACCGAGAGTTGTGACTTGAGTCTCGCAATTGACAATCGTTGTCAGTTTGTTTACACGGCCTTGCTCCTGAGGCTCATTTGGCGGTCTCAAGTAATGTCGTCTAAACGAATTCTCATTTTTCTTAAAAAATAAACTTTACCAACTTATTTTTAAAGAAAAATTAACATCGAAAATACTGATAAATTCACTTTGCTTATTTTCAGAAGGCTAAAGAAAACTCACCACCATTAAGTTCAATGGTACAACTCGACCCCTTCACTGAGTCTGGCTTTCTCGCATGGCAGACAACCCTAAGGAATCTTTTAAGGCTCTTCGGGAAACTCTATGTCATTGACCGACCGATCGCGAGTATTCCATCTTACTTGCTAAATGAGAACTCGCGGTCTGAGCTCCAAAAGCACACTGACGATGATAAGGACGTCACTGACCTGATGTTGTCCAGTATGACTCAGGATTATCGGTACAATTTCATGGGGATGTCTGCTTATGACATCATTCGTAAACTCAAGGATTTATTTGAATTGAGTCAGAGGACTGAGCGAGCTGATGCACTTTCACAATTTGTGAACTGCTCTATGGCTAACGACTCCTCTCCATACGATCATGTCATGCTGATGAAAGCGTATCGCGACAGGCTGATCGACCTTGGCTACTCCATCTCTGACGGGATGGCTCTTGATGTAGTACTCAGATCTTTGCCAGAACATTATCGCATTCTTGCAATTAATTGTTCGGCTCAGTCGATCGAGGAGGTTATTCCGTTGATACCCAACGTGAAGATCAGGACCACGCCGGACGTGCTCAAGGTTGCGAATACAAAGATCTCCAAGGCCAAGAAGGTCAAAGAGGGCAAAGGCAAGAAACCACAGGTTCAGCCTCCTGAGGAGCGCCTGTGCTATGAGTGCAACAAAATGGGACACTGGCGTCGCAACTGTCCCGTTTATCTTGCAAAGCTGAAGATGACCAAGAACCCTAATAAGGGTTGCTCATCAGGTATTTCAATAAATGTTATTGAACTTTTCACTGTTTCCTCCAATTCATGGGTATTTGATACTGGATGTGGTTACCACATTGTTAATGTTTTGCAGGAACCTGAAAAGTGGAAGAAGACAGAACGAGGCCGCATGGACCTCATCGTTGGTGACGGGAAGAAGGTCCCAGTACTTGCTACTGGAACATTTTCTTTTTCATGTTCTTCAGGCCTTGTAGTTAATTTGATTAACTGTTTATATGCACCTGGTTTATCCAGAAACATTATTTCTGTCTCTTCATTGTTTGAACAAGGATTTCGGTATAAATATAATGGAAATGTGATTTCTGCTTACCTTAATAATATCTTTTATTTCGAGGCTAAACCTCGACATGGCATATATGAGATAGATGTTCAAACAAACGACCAGCTCTATCATGTTTCTAAAAGAAGCAAAACTGATAGTAACGAATCCTCGTTATGGCACCATAGACTTGGTCACATAAGTAAGGCCCGCATCAAGAAGTTGCAAACTGCTGGCATTCTCGAATCCCAAGATGCAGATTCCTTCGATGAATGCGAGTCATGCTTATCTGGTAAATTAACCAAGTCACCCTTCACCCATACAGGTGAACGGGCCCAAGGTTTGTTAGGCATTATTCATACCGATGTGTGTGGACCCTTTCGAACCGAGACGAGAAATCGTGAACGGTACTTCGTGACTTTCATCGATGACTACAGCAGATATGCCTATGTCTATCTGATGAAACACAAACATGAAACTTTTGAAAAGTTCAAAGAGTTTCAAAACGAAGTGCAAAATCAGTTAAATCGAACTGTTAAAATACTTCGATCCGATAGAGGTGGAGAATACCTAAGCGCTGAATTCCTGAATCATCTGAAGGAATGTGGAATCGTTTCACAACCCACTCCTCCTGGCACACCCCAGTTAAATGGCGTCAGTGAAAGGAGGAATCGAACTTTGCTAAACATGGTTCGATCGATGATGTGCAGGACCACCTTGCCACATTCCTTTTGGGGATATGCCATCTTGACCGCCGCTCGCCTAATAAATCTGGCACCGACCAAGAAAGTGGGGAAGACCCCATATGAGATATGGCATGGTTCTCTTCCTAAACTTTCATACCTCAGGGTATGGGGATGTGATGCTTATGTTAGCAGTGATTCTGATAATAAGCTGGATCCCCGAGGCGAAAAGGTAACTTTCGTTGGATACTATGGTAATACCGGTTATTACTTCTACCATCCTGATGCAAACACTGTTTCCATCAAGCGGAAAGGTAAATTCCTTGAGAAAGAATTTCTTACTCGAGGAACAAATAGTGATCCAGTGGATCTTGAAGAAATTCGAGATACACCCAACCCTGAAACGGTCGCTGCGTCTGACCGACAAGTTGTTGTCGCACCATCAGACCCAAACACAAGCACAAGCGTTCGTAGGAGCGAGAGAATACGATATGAGCCTGATAGATACCTTGGATATCATGAGGCCTTCGATGTTCTGTTAATAGCCGATTCTAACGATGAGCCTATTAATTACAAAGCTGCTATGTCAGATCCGGATTCTGATAAATGGCTTGAAGCCATGAACGCTGAGATGCAATCCATGCGTGACAATCACGTCTGGGACTTGATTGAGCTACCCCCCGGTACACGGGCAGTAGGGAGCAAGTGGATCTTTAAAAGAAAAACTGACATGCATGGAAATGTGCAAACCTACAAGGCACGGCTTGTAGCGAAAGGTTTCACTCAAACTCAAGGGATTGATTATGATGAGACCTTTTCGCCCGTTGTCATGATCAAATCGATCAGGATTCTCCTTGCCATAGCCGCATACCATGACTATGAGATATGGCAAATGGACGTCAAAACCGCTTTCCTGAACGGACAACTCGAAGAAGATGTCTACATGGTTCAGCCTGATGGTTTTGTCGATCCAGAGAATCCAAACAAGGTTTGCAAGCTTAGCAAGTCCATTTATGGACTCAAGCAAGCATCTTGAAGCTGGAATCTTCGTTTTGATCAGAAAGTCAAAGAGTTTGGCTTTGAACAAAACAAAGATGAGCCTTGTGTTTACAGAAAGGCAAGTGGGAGCGCTGTATCGTTCCTCGTACTGTACGTGGACGATATACTGATCATAGGAAACAACATACCCATGCTTAACGAAGTTAAGAAATGGCTTTCATCTTGTTTCGCTATGAAAGACCTTGGAGAAGCCGCTTATATTCTGGGAATCAAGATTCACAGAGATCGATCTAAGCGCCTTTTAGGACTCAGTCAAAGCACATACATAGATAAGATCATAGCTCGGTTCAATATGAGCAACTCCAAGAAAGGAGCAGTTCCCATGACTAAGGGAACAATATTGGACAAATCTCAAGCACCTAAAACGGAGCGCGAGATAAGCCAAATGGCATCGATCCCATTTGCCTCAGCTATTGGATCTATCATGTATGCCATGCTCTGCACACGACCGGATGTCTCGTATGCACTGAGCGTGACAAGTCGGTACCAACAGACGCCAGGGCTAGCTCACTGGACGGCTGTAAAGAACATACTGAAATACTTGAGAAACACCACTGATATGTTTCTCGTATTCGGGGGTGTTGATGAGGAGCTCACTGTAAGATGTTACACTGATGCTAGTTTTCAGACTGACCGAGATGACTCTCGCTCGCAGTCAGGATTCGTATTCACTCTTAACGGAGGGGCTGTTTCTTGGAGAAGCTCAAAACAGCCAGTAGTAGCTGATTCTACTACTGAATCCGAATACATAGCCGCCTCAGAAGCTGCTAAAGAAGCCGTGTGGATGAAGAAGTTCATATCCGATCTCGATGCTGTGCCGAGTATTAGGCAGCCCATCGAGATGCTATGCGATAACACTGGCCCTATAGCTCAAGCCAAAGAGCAACGGTCCCATAAGATGGCCAAGCACGTACTGAGGAAGTTCCACTACATAAGAGAAGTAGTCGACAGAAATGAAATTAAGATAAGCAAAGTACACACAGATCAAAACTTAGCTGATCCCTTCACTAAGCCTATGACTCAGGAGACTCATATACGCCACAGAGAAGCGATAGGGCTTAGATTAGCTAAAGACATGTTTTGATTCAGTATTTGGATGTATGAACACAAAACAGTTATCTATATTATTCTTATTCCATCTGGTTTATGCAATAATGAATTACATAACTGTGTTCAATATTTATACGTTTAATCCATGGACAATAAGTTCTTGTCCTAAATGTCCGTAGTCGATTAGTGAGTGGGAGCTCTACTAAAGTAAGACTATTGTGACTAGTTGAACCTTAAAGTTGTTTAACGTTCAAAACTCACAGACCTCATTGGTGAATGACGTTGGACGTAACTCGCATCATGCAACGCAAACATGGAAGTCTTGCTTGCTTGATTAAATGCATGCTCTAATGTATCCTTAGACCTGAGACGCATATTCGAACTCCTCTCTACTAAAGAACATTCTTTGATTGTAGTCTAACGTTGTCGCGTAACTGCCAGCCATAACGGCTACTTTTGGGAATGGCTCTGAGGTTTAGTGGGAGCTGTATGCCTCAACAAGGGATTCTGTACTCTTGCTTCGGCAACAGTTAGACATAAAGGCGCCCTCGTTGATTCCAAGTGATAAGTGTGAGGCCTCACCCAAACTTACTGTGTGTTTGTTGGATCACTTCGAATTGTATCGAGAATGAAAATCGATGAATAAAATATGGGAGTCCATGTCCCATAGTTCATCAATGTCTTATACAGAAAGGAACATATGACAATGAATGCACAAGTCGTCAGTCTGCTTGATGGTCAATCAGATATACTTTGGCAAAACGACTTAAAGTGTCAATATTAGTTGGTGTAGCTATGCATAGCTAGAGTGCCTCTGGCTGCGATCGTTAAACTGTCGCGTTCAGTCCAAGTGGGAGACTGTTGGATATATGGTGTCCTGACCCGACAAATTAACGAACCCGACCGATATTGACCCGTAAGAGTTACACCCGGGTCAACGGACTATTACATCTAATTAATTGTTAATTAGAAATAAACGAACATATTGGTGAATTAAATAAATATTAATTATTTATTTAAATCGACAAAATCTATCGGTTCAAAATACTTGGTAATTAAAAGACGAGTCGATCAGTTGTTACCGGATTAACAGACTGATCGATTGGTGGATTAGAGGAGATCGCGACCGGGCCCAGTCCGTCTGGCCCCGGTCCGCGATTTTATATTAAAGGATGAGGGAGGAGTAGATTGAAAAAGAAGTCACAAAACCCTAATCTCCTCCCTCCTCTCTCCCTGCGCCGAACCAGAGCCGAAGCCGGCTCCCTCGCCGCCGCCGCCGACCGCCGTCGCCGCCCGCCTCCACCGTTGTGATCCTTGCTCATTACGATGGATCCCCGTCTAGCCAGTATCTGCGCCCGTCTCGAGAGCGAAGCCGTCGCAGCCCGAGCCGAAGCCGCAGCCCGAGCCGAAGCCGAAGCCGCAGCCCGAGCCGCCGCCGCGGCTCAAGCCGCCGCCGCCGCCGCTGCCGCACATGCGCCGCCGCGAGACCACCGGCCAGTGGTCCTCGCGCTGCCGGCGCAGCCGAGGCCGCCGCGCCCGGTCACGTCGACGTGGCCGGCGCCGCTGTATCCGTCCGCCACCGCCGCCGCCTCTCCTCCGATCTCCGGCGAGTCATTCGTCGTGGGTTCGGTCCCGGTGGCTATTCCGACGGAGAAGGTTTTGTCACCACCACCGGTGGTATCTCTACCACCGCCGCCGCCACTACCGCCGCCGCCGCCTGTCGCCGCCGCCGATGCCGCCGTCGATGATCTGTCTCGAAGGTTCGAGTCGGACGTCTCTGTTCGTCCTAGCGCGAGCCCGTTGAATCCGGGTGTCTCGAGCGGTTGCTCGGATCCCGCCAAGGTATATCTAATTTATTAGATATTTGATTTTATGTATTTATTTATTTATTTAAATAAATATATTTTCTGTGTTTGTCGTGCCGGTGATTGATCCTGTTACAGTTGCATCCGCGTTTAATTTCGTTTCCGCTGCTAAATTAATTTGGAATTAATTTTATCATTAAAATCGGTTTTAATAAAATTAAAATCGGTAACCCGGATCCCACTGTAAAACCCAACAAGTAACTCATGCAGTCTACATTTTAAATAAAGTGCCTACTAAAGGGGTCAAAGACATGACTCCACATCAAGCCTGGAAAGGGAGGAAGCCAAAACTGGAGCACTTAAAAGTTTTTGGATGTGTTGCACATGTCAAAGTGATTGGAGGCCATCAAAAGAAACTGGAAGATAGGAGCACACCAATGGTGTATTTGGGAAGAGAATCAGGAAGTAAAGCTTACAGATTGCTCAATCCAAAGACTAGCAGGGTGGTGGTGTCAAGAGATGTTGTATTTGAAGAATCCAGAGGGTGGCAATGGGATAAAGCAACTGAAGGAAGCACAAACAAACACTCCTGGTCAACAATTTTGCCATGCCTAGTGCAAGAACACAAGACCTCAGAGGATGATGCTGATGAGCCACTCACTCCAATGTCACAAAGAAGTTTGAGTCCCATACACTATAGCAGTAGCAGCTCTTACAATCAACCTTATGAAGATGAAGAAAATAGAGAACATGTCACAGTTCCTCATAATGAAGATACTCCAGTTCAAGGATTCAGAAATCTTGAACAAGTACAGAATAGAGCCACTACACTAACTAGAAGTGAAGTCAGAGACTTGTATGCAGAAGATGGTCAGTTGATGCTAGTAGATGAAGAACCATTAAAGTTTAATGAGGCTGCAACTCAAGAATGTTGGAAGAAAGCAATGGATGCTGAATTAGAGTCAATTCAGAAGAATCACACATGGACTTTAACCAAATTGCCTCAAAAACATAAGGCAATTGGGTTAAAGTGGGTATACAAGCTGAAGACTGATGCTGAAGGCAAGATGGTGAAGCACAAAGCAAGGTTAGTAGCAAAAGGCTATGTGCAGATGAAAGGAATTGATTTTAAGGAAGTATATGCACCTGTGGCCAGAATTGAAACAGTGAGATTGATACTAGCTATGGCTGCAACTGAAAACTGGAGGGTTCACCATTTAGATGTCAAAACAGCTTTTCTAAATGGTGAACTACAGGAAGAAGTGTATGTCTCTCAGCCTGAAGGATACAAGATAAAAGGGAAGGAGGAATATGTGTACAAACTTCATAAGGCTCTTTATGGTTTAAAACAGGCTCCAAGAGCTTGGAATGCAAAACTTGACAAAACCTTGAAAGAAATTGGGTTTGTTAAGTGCATACATGAAGCAGGAGTTTATGTGAAGCATGAAAAAGGGCTGGTGTTGATGCTGGCTGTGTATGTTGACGACATACTAGTAACAGGAACAAGTGATCAAGCCATTCAAGAATTCAAGGAGAAAATGAAGGTTTATTTTGAGATGAGTGACATGGGGCTCCTAAAATACTACCTGGGAATTGAAGTTCATCAAGGTAAAGGAGAAATTAGAATTATGCAATCAACTTATGCAAAGAAGGTGTTGAAGCTAGCTGGAATGGAGAACTGTAATTCCAGTCAGTTCCCAATGGAACCAAGGTTAAAATTGAAAAAGGAATGTGAAGGGAACAGGGTTGATGGTACACACTACAGGCAATTAGTGGGTAGCTTAAGGTACCTAGTTCACACTAGGCCTGACATTGGTTATGCTGTTGGTGTGGTTAGCAGATTCATGGAAGATCCAAAGGAGCCACATATGGTAGCAGTAAAACATATTCTGAGGTATGTAAAGGGATCCACTAAATCAGGTTTAATTTACAAGTCAGGAGGAGAGAGGCTTGTGGTTGGTTATAGTGACAGCAGCTATGGATGTGACATAAATGATAGAAGAGGAACAACAGGAACTGTTTTCTACTATGCAGGAAATCTCATCACTTGGTCGTCAAGAAAGCAGAAGACAGTTGCATTATCCTCTTGTGAAGCCGAATATATGGCAGCAACTGAAGCAGCTCGTCAAGCATTATGGTTAAGAAATCTGATTAGTGAGATGACAGGAGAGAAACCAAGATGTGTCAGGCTACTAGTTGATAATGAAGGATCACTTTCTTTGATGAAGAACCCAGTGTGTAATGATAAGAGTAAACATATAGACACAAAGTATCACTTCATAAGGGAGACAGTTGAAAGGGGACTAGTTGCAGTTGAGTTCATAAGTGGAAAGCTGCAAAGAGCTGATATTCTTACCAAATCACTCCCAAGAATCAAATTCAGAGAAATGAAGGAGATGATTGGGATGATTGAATGTCCACATCAGGAGGAGAATGTAGGATGATGTGGAAATTCCAGGTCAGCATTGCTTGGAGGCAAAGGGAGGTGATAAATAACAGCATGCACGTGTGCATGGACTCAATCAATAAAGACCGAGTTTGCAGCCATGATCCTGATTTCCAGAAGAGTTTGTTGAGTTTGTTATTTTTCAGTTTTTCATTCGTGTATTTAATTCAGTACCTGCAGTTTGTTTTAGGCAACCAGTCGAAATCTCTTAGCTTAGTTATTGTAATCATTCGACACTTATATTTGGTTATCAATAATAAAGCATTCGACTGTTGTATTCATATATGTTTTGTCTCTGATATCCAACAA
>JBCNJP010000003.1:5876612-6027709 GCA_039602395.1 Deinandra increscens subsp. villosa
TATTCTCGTAACCTGGAGGGACTGGATGTGACAATTCTCTTTAATCTTTTGTTAAAGAGCCGTTAGGTTAGGTAATGGTTGTTAGCGTGAGCTTGTGTATAAATCAGTAGGTGTTTCTCTGATTTGTAGGTTGATTACATTTTCTTTCTCTTGTAATTCAAACATTGGTTGTTAATCAGATCGTATTTGGTTGATTTCATTTCAATTTCATCACAATTGGTATCAGAGCTATGGTGGCTCTCGATTTGGGAATCGATTTCTGGTATTAAGAAATTGATCGGAGGCGAGTGAAATTGATCGGCGATCCCTGAAATTGATCGAAGACGATGACTACCTCGAAGTTCAACATCGAGAAATTCACTGGCAAGAACGATTTTGGACTGTGGCGACTAAAGATGCGGGCTCTCCTGGTATATCAAGGTATTACGGATGCTTTGAGTGGTGAGCCCGGAAGACCAGATGGAATCTCTGATGATGACTGGCAAGAAATGTTAGATAAGTCTCACAGCGCCATTGTTCTTAGTCTTGGAGACAAGGTTCTTCGAGAAGTGAGTAGAGAGGCAACTGCTGCTGCCGTTTGGACCAGGTTAGAGTCACTGTACATGACTAAATCTTTGGCAAACAGATTGTATTTGAAAAGGAGATTGTATACTTTTCAAATGCCATCTGGAAGATCGTTAGAAGATCATGTTGATGAATTCAACAAGATCATTCTTGACTTGGAAAATATTGAAGTCAAGATTGAAGATGAGGATCAAGCCATCATCTTCCTGTCATCTCTTCCAAGTGCCTATGAACATCTAGTGGAAACACTGATGTATGGTAGAGAAGACATTACCATGGAAGAGGTACTTGCTACCTTGAATTCCAAAGAGTTGCAAAAGAGAAGTGATGGGCAGGAAGATAGTAGTGAGGGTCTTGCAGTGAAGGGAAAACCTGATTACAAGGGGTTAAAGAAAAAGGGTGTGCAGGGTCAATCCAAGTTCAAGCCTAGACAAAAGTTGAGATGCTTCATATGCAATTCTGATAGGCATCTAAAAAGAGAGTGTCCTGAGTTGAAAAAGAAGAAAAATGACCAAGGTGTTAAGGGAAGACATTCTTCTTATGACACAGATTCTGAAGGGTTTGAGTCCCTTGATGTTCTTGTGGTGGATCAGAAGCAAGGTGGAGAGAGTTGGATAATGGATTCTGGCTGCTCTTTCCATATGACTCCTCACAAGGAATTTTTCAAGAAGTTAAAGTACCAGGATATGGGAACAGTGAAACTGGGTGACAACAGAGAATGTAGAATCCAGGGGATTGGAGATCTGAACTTGAAGTTGGAATCTGGATCTTCTATAGAGTTGCATGATGTCAGGTATGTTCCTTTATTAACTAGAAACTTGATTTCATTAGGTACTTTGGAGAATGAAGGATGTTGTGTTAGTTTGAAGAATGGTAAAGCTAAGGTCATAAGAGGGTCTATAGTCTTGTTGTCTGGTACTAGAAGTAAGAACAATCTCTATATGTTAGATGGTGAGGTTAGTTGTTTAGTTAACTTTAGTGCTGAGACTAGTGGTAGTAAACAAGGGATAGATGATAAGACTTTGCTGTGGCATAATAGGCTTGGACATATCAGTGAAAGGGGATTGATTGAGTTAAAGAAACAAGGTTTCTTGAATGATTTAGAAGTTGTGAATCAATTTTTCTGTGAGCAGTGTGTCTTAGGAAAGGCTCACAGGGTTAAGTTTGTGAGAAGTACTCATAGGTCACATTCTGTTTTAGACTATGTTCACTCTGATTTATGGGGCCCTGCTAGAACTGAAACTTTAGGAGGAGCTAAGTATTTCTTGTCTATCATGGATGATTTCTCTAGAAGGGTGTGGGTTTACATCCTTAAGCATAAAAATGAAGCTTATAAGGCATTCAAGGATTGGGTGAACCTGGTTGAAACACAAACTAGTAAGAAAGTTAAAAAGCTTAGGACTGATAATGGATTAGAATTTTGCAATAATGAGTTTAATCAATATTGTAAATCTAAGGGAATAGCTAGGCATTTGACTGTGCCAGGGACACCTCAACAGAATGGAATCATTGAAAGGATGAATAGGACTCTCCTAGAGAAGGTTAGGTGCATGTTACTTAGCTCAGGGCTGCCTAAGAAATTTTGGGGAGAAGCTGTTACTACAGCAGCCTTTCTTGTTAATAGGAGTCCTGCAGCTGCTTTAGAAATGAAAACCCCAATGGAATTGTGGACAGGAAGTAAGATTGAATACAATGATTTGAGGGTATTTGGTTCTTTAGTATATGCACATTTGAAACAGGACAAGTTAGATGCTAGAGCTGTGAAGTGCTTGTTTTTGGGTTATCCTGAAGGCACTAAGGGATATAGGCTTTGGAGATTAGAAGGCAATGGGCCTAAAGTGTTTGTAAGCAGGGATGTGACATGTAGAGAGAATGTAGTCTATAGGGATATTATAGGGAATGTGCAGAATGCTTCTGAGCAATCCTCTTCTGATAGTCAGTTCTAAGTTGCCTGAGAGTGATAGTAAGTTTGAGTTTGAGGTGGAGTTTAGGCAGAGGTCAGAAGATAGTAGTAGTAATGGCTGTCCAGGGGATGTAGGGCAATTACCTTTAGAGGTTTCTGATCAGGCTTCATCAGGAGAATTGGAGCAACAGAACTTAAGTCAATATCAACTTACTAGAGATAGGAAGAGAAGAGATATTAATGTTCCTATTAGATATAGAGGTGACAACCTATCTGCAGTTGTTCTTCTTGCTGCAGAAGAAGAAAGTAACAATGAGCCTATCTCGTTTGAAGAGGCTGTTTCAGGAGAGTATAAAGATAGGTGGTTAGAAGCTATGAGAGAGGAGGTGTGTTCTTTGAAGAAGAATAACACTTGGGTCTTAGTGGACAGACCTAAAGACAAGAAGGTTATAGCTTGTAAGTGGTTGTATAAGCTGAAGGATAGTGGAGAGATAGGAAAGCCTAGGTACAAGGCTAGGCTTGTAGCCAAGGGGTATACCCAAAGGGAGGGTATAGATTATCAGGAGGTGTTTTCTCCTGTGGTTAAGCACTCATCCATTAGGCTTATTCTGTCTTTAGTTGCTGTAGAGGATCTTGAGTTAAGGCAGTTGGATGTTAAGACTGCTTTCCTCCATGGGGACTTGGAGGAAGAAATTTACATTGACCAACCCAAGGGATTTAGGAAAAAGGGTAGGGAGGAACAGGTTTGTTTGTTGCAGAAGTCCTTATATGGTTTGAAGCAAAGTCCTAGACAATGGTATAGGAAATTTAATGATCATATAGTGGGACATGGTTTTGTTAGAAGTCAGTATGATGCCTGTGTATATTTCCATGAGTATGAGCCTGGATGTTATATCTACTTGTTGCTCTATGTTGATGATATGCTTTTGGCTTGCAAAAGTATTGATATTATAGAAAATACAATTAGAATGTTGAGTCTAGTGTTTGACATGAAGGATCTAGGGAATGCTAAGAAAATAATTGGAATGGAGATATCTAGAGATAGGCATAATAGAACTCTTAAGCTGCATCAAGGTGCTTATATCAGGAAAATATTAAAGAATTATGACATGGAATTGTGTAAGCCTGTGACTACTCCTTTTGCTACTCATTTGAAGATTTCTGGTAAAGATAGTCCTAAGACAAGTGAAGAAATAGAGGAAATGAGTAGGGTGCCATATGCACAAGCTGTTGGGAGTTTAATGTTTTTGATGGTTTGTACTAGGCCTGATTTGAGCTATGGGGTTAGTGTAGTTAGTAGGTACCTATCATGCCCTGGTAGAGCTCATTGGCAGGCTGTGAAGTGGATTCTGAGGTACCTAGCAGGGACTCAGGATGTTGGAATTAACTTTGGTTGTGGCTGTGTTGGTTTAGACAGGTTGCAGGGTTATGTTGATTCTGATTATGCAAAGGACCCAGACAAGTTCAGATCTGTCACTGGTTATTCATTCATGTTGTTTGGGAACTTGGTGAGTTGGAAAGCCTCTTTGCAGTCTGTTGTAGCTCTTTCTAGTACTGAAGCAGAATATATGGCAATGACTGAAGCTGTTAAAGAAGGTATATGGCTGACTGGTTTTGTGCAGGAGATTGGAGTGGTTGTTGATGATACTTTGATCTGTTGTGATAATCAAGGGGCCATAGCTTTAGCTAAGAATGGAGTGTTTCATGAGAGAACCAAGCACATTAGTGTAAGGTATCACTTCATTAGAGATATTGTGAATGATGGGAAGGTTAAATTGGAGTATGTGAATACACAAGATAATTGTGCAGATGTATTCACTAAGGCCCTTCCTTGTTCAAAGTTTTTGAAGTGTTTAACATTGATGAGAGTTAGTTGAATTATGTGGATATAGTGGTGAATGTGGTTGAGCAACACTATGTTATTCAAGCTCATTGAGCCTCTGTTGGCAGGTGCTAATTGCTGACTATGTTTGCTGCTGTGTTTGCTGGTTCTTGTGTCTCATTAGTGTATGTTCAAACTGAGTCTAAAGTTTTAAGGTGGAGAAATGTTAAATAAAACATTTAGTTCTCAGTTGGTAAAGTTGTTAAAACTTCCAGGGGTAATGTGTTATTCTCGTAACCTGGAGGGACTGGATGTGACAATTCTCTTTAATCTTTTGTTAAAGAGCCGTTAGGTTAGGTAATGGTTGTTAGCGTGAGCTTGTGTATAAATCAGTAGGTGTTTCTCTGATTTGGAGGTTGATTACATTTCCTTTTCTCTTGTAATTCAAACATTGGTTGTTAATCAGATCGTATTTGGTTGATTTCATTTCAATTTCATCACAATAGCCAATTCGAAAATCCCCATAGGCGGAAACGCCCAAAACCGGGTATAACCGTCCCCTCGATACAAGCGTCGGGGCTCGAACCGACGACTTTTCATAGGAGAACTCACTGAATTACCACTAAATCAGAAGGCCGTATTTATAGTTTAAATAATAAAATGAGTTTTTCTTTTCTTAGACCAATAGTAAATGGTACTGTAGCACTCAAAATTTAATTTATTTCCTTCTTGGCCCAATGAGCTACAAGAAAAAACAGTCTCAGGTAGTCTCATGGGTCATAGTGTGGCCTTCACCAGTGAGCCACCACCTATAGGATCCAAACCGGTTTAAGGTTTCTAAGTTATGAATTGACTATAAGTTAACCTATTAAAAATTATATATATTTTTTTAATGCCGATTTTTCTTTACCAATTAACCTGTAGACCACTTTTACCTCTTAGAGTTTTAGGGGTTCAAAACCCATTTTTTAACCGGTTTTGATTTTTTTAGAATCGGTTATTCCAAATAGGTTAAGCGGTGTGCAACTCTAATGTCAACCCCACAAAGCAATTCTCATTGCCTTAAATGCAAGCTTTAATTTAACAAAATGATAATTCCAGAGAAAAAAAAATCAAATATCAAGTCGTCTTGATTTTGCAGACTGATTTTTATTCATAAATTCTAAAACAATTTTATCATCATACAAATTTAGAACATTAAATTTCACATACCCGCAAATACTTTAATACGTACCGTTAGCCTACTCATCATGAGTCCATGACACAGAAAAAAGATAAAGGGCCTGGTCCTGCTCATAACCCTTTAAAGATTCATAACTTTAGGCCCATTTAGGCCTCAGATTGTGACTGATAAAAAAGACCATGCTCTATGACACTATGACCTGGTCAAACGTTTTTTTTTAACAGCAGTGAAACTTTTAGTTAATAACAAATATTTCTATAAATAATAATGTATTTTTTATGGAAAGATTGCCTAACTAGTTATATCAATTCGTGTATTACACGAACAATTTTAAAAATGATATAATTGTTGAAGTATAGAGAGAAAAGAGAGGGGGAATACTATTTCATTGATATATTAAGTATATAGAATATAGATTACGTACAATATACATAGTAACAAGAAACATAAAACCGACTCTATAATAATGGGGCATTGATGTAGGTATAATGTTTGTTATTATGATATTCATAGCACTTTCTCTTAGACATTTTATATTATACACTACTAACATTATACTATTGGCTAATGTAAAATCGGTGGTTCTTGAACACCGATATTAACTGAGATTACAGGATCAGTACCTAGTCGGAAAAACCATAGCTAAGGAAAAAAGAGTGTAGTGTGTGTAATGCTCCCCCTTAGTATGTAAAGTATAGTCTTTTATGGCAACTACTTGACTTGATCTTTGTATCAGTCTTCTTTAACTTGAATAAGACATGATGCATTGTCTTCATATATTGTAATTGGTCTTCTTTTGATCAACTTCAGTCCGCATTCTTCTTGAAAATGTTGAATCTTTGATTTTGCCATGCATGCTTTGTCTACCCTAACTTTGGCCTTGGTCTACCCTAACTTGAAAGTCTTATAAAGGAGGAGCAAATCAAAAACCGTGAGATCAAACTCTTCCCTACAGATGCCTTAGAGCACGAAATAAGAATCTGATTTCCCGACTCACCGGCCTCGTTGCATTTAGAACAATATAAGGAGGGAGACATCTCGTTCTTACGACGAAGAGAATAAGCCGTAACGATATTGTCCGTTTGAGCCCTCCAAGCAAAAATGTTTACCCGAATCAGTGGCGAAGCTTGTGTCGAAATGAGGATGGGGCCGGAATAAAGACGGATAGGGCCGGACTAAAAAACGGACCAGACCGAGGCCCGACCTAACCCCTTAATAGCTTCGCCCTTGACCCGAATCAAGTCAAACTCTCCTAACAACAAAATCTGAAAATCAAGAAATTAAATAATAGTAAGATTATCTTTAGTGGCAAAGTAAACCGTTTGTTTGCCGGATCTACAAACTTTTGGGCGCATAAAAGGAAATTACAAGGCAAAATCATATCGTCTGGAGGCGGTTGACATCTGCCCAAAAAGATTAAAAAGAAAACCCCAAAAAAAAGAAGAAAAAAAAAATCACCGGAACTAATAAAATTCCCCCGTATCAGATACGTTTAGATCCAGAAACTGCACGCAGTATGAAATCACAGAGGCCAGATCTGCAGATCTAGCCCTCGGTATCTGGAATTTAGCATCCATCAATCGATATACATATTGTGTTGTAGTAGTAGGAACGAATTAGATTAGCAAATAAAGATGGAATTGCTGAAGAATTTACCGGAGATGGATCTGATGCGGTCGGAGAAGATGACGTTCGTCCAGTTAATCATTCCGGTGGAATCTGCTCATCGCGCCGTTTCTTATCTCGGCGAACTCGGTCTACTTCAGTTCCGTGATGTATGCTTCCGATCCAACTTTATTTATATATGTATGTGAATCAGTGAATGTGTGTGTGTGTCTGCATTTGTAGAAATGGTGTCTGAATTGCTGGTATAGAAATTAGGGTTTTGAATTGCTCTGATGGAGTTTTAGGTGTGATCTTAGCTATTTCAGAGATAATACCTATTTTTTGCTATGGTTTGTTATTTTGAGTTAGTCAATGCTGTTCCGTTTGTGAAGTTTAAAACTTGTTACTGTGTAGTGTTAATTTAGCATTAATGTAGCTGTGGTTTTAAATTTTTCTTGATTGTTTTAAGGTAATATGACATCACAAAGTTGAACATTATCATAGGTGATAGAGTTATATGGTGCTACAAGGTTATATGATCCCAGATTTCCAGCCCTTCATTTTATAGTTCTTTTTAGTTAGTTGAGTAAAAACTTTTTTAGACAATAAGTTTGATATTAATGGTGATTTCATATAGAATGCTGTTAAAGGTGAAGAAATATTGTCCGGGTATGTTCTGTACATTCTAATCTGTTAGGTTTATTTTGATAATGACGTGGATGCTCTTTTAGAGATTTAAGTTGCTTGAGAGATGCAGAATGATGATGGGCGTTTTGCCTTTCATTTCACAGATTTTTGTTCTATGTTATATGTTTGATACTTTGATAGCGGTTAGGTCTTGCTGAAAGACCTAAGTATTTATTTTTGCCCTGATAAAAGAAGGCTGGATCAGGTCAGGTTATAGTAATCGAAGGAAACAAGGATGTTTGTAGTAGAAAAAGAAAACTAATTGAATGTTACAATGCTTTTGATTGTTTAATACGGTATATAAGTTCTTGAGATCAAAGTACAATTCCAAAATTTTTTTTTATTCACTGAGTTCCTCGTTCCTTTATATTTCATGAAATTATCTAATATACTGATTTTTATCGTTTTGTCAGTTAAATGATGATAAAAGCCCATTTCAAAGAACATTTGTTAATCAGGTAATATCATATCATATTCATAACTTGCTTCAAACGTTGATTTCTTCATACAGGGTTATGTTTTTAGTAGTGGCTTCTATTGTGCTATTTAATGTTCTATTTTGAGACGAAATCTCTTCCTTAGAAGATGGTTTCATACAATTTGCATCTTTTTTCATGTAATCATTTTGATACAATGTTTTATTTTAGAGTTACGGCCACACAGTGACGTATACAGATCAAACTGTAGCAGAAGACAGTAGACCTAAATTTATATGCTTATATCGCCAATGTAAAGTACGGTTGATAAATTTCTCAGCTTATTTCTTGCATATCGTGTCATGATTTTTAGGTAAAAAGATGTGCTGAAATGTCGAGAAAGCTTCGGTTTTTTAAGGATCAGATACACAAGGCTGGTTTACTATCTTCTGTTCTTCCTACACTGCAACCAGATGTCGACTTAGAAGCATTAGAGGTTAGCCCTTTTCAAGTTCAGTGAGAAAAAAAAAGAGTGAAAAAAATGACATCTAGCTGTTTTTAGAGAACAAGCAGCCATTGTATCTTTTTAGTGAAGAAACCATACTCCTTTTTACAGAGGTTAACTTGCTTAAGAACTAAATATTGTTTATATTTTAATTTGTAATTACAGACACAACTTTCTGAGCATGAACATGAACTTATTGAGATGAATGCCAACAGTGAAAAACTACAACAAACATATAATGAGCTACTAGAGTTCAAGATTGTGATGCAGAAGGTAGATTGTGCATTGTGTTTATTTTTATGCTTGTTTTTAGTAGAGAAAGCTAATTATTTTGTCAATAATTTATTTCCAGAGCATTTTTCTTCTCTTAAACATAGATTCTGAGTATTATTATATTTTATCCAGGCAGGAGTCTTTCTTGTCTCAGGTAAGACTTATGAGACTGCAGAAGGCAGAGAATTAGATGACAATGTGTACCTTAGTGATTATCCAGAGTCAGCCTCCTTACTTGAGCAGGTAAAAGTCTTACGTGTTTTTTTTTTTTTTTTTTGCATTTGGAGTGCCATCATGTAAATATTTAAAATTTGTTAATCACACAGGCAACACAATCTGGACCATCAATTTCATCCGGCCTTAGATTTGTAAGTGGCATTATCCCGAAATCTAAGGTATTATTGTTCGAGAGAATGTTGTTTCGTGCAACAAGGGGAAATTTGCTTTTCAATCAAGTCCCTGCAGATGACCACATTATGGATCCAGTATCATCTGAAATGGTTTGTTCACATCGCATCTCATCAATACAAATACGTCACACAGTTTTTAGCTTACTGGACTATGTATTACTTAAATGACATTTCCTGCTCTTAAACATCAGTATTTGGAAAGTTTGTGGCAGAGTTCCTTTTTGTACACTTTTTTTTTTTTTTTGTTTTGTTGGTGTATATCTGTATTTGATTATACTTAAAGTTCAAATGAATTTAGTTTTTTGGCACACTTCTTTGCAGGTTGAGAAAACTGTATTTGTAGTGTTTTTTTCCGGAGAGCAGGCAAAGACAAAAATACTGAAAATTTGTGAAGCATTTGGTGCAAATTGCTATCCTGTTCCAGAAGACTTAACAAAGCAAACTCAAATAACTCAAGAGGTTTGTTTTTAAATGCATAGTTCTGATAATATAAAAGAAGTCAAATAACTTAAGAGGTTTGTTTTTAAATGCATAGTTCTTTCTCAAATCATTTTTGAATCTAACCTTTTGCAGGTTTTGTCAAGGCTTTCTGAACTGGAAACCACATTGGATGTTGGAATTCGACACAGGAATTCTGCTCTACACTCCATTGGGGTTCACTTAACAACATGGATGACCATGGTAAGGTTGGTTAAATGTGGTGTCGTTGTATTGGAATAAATTAACACTGTTATACATTAAACTTCAATATTGTTTGCATCTGTATTTAATGAGACGATCTTGTAGGTTAAAAGAGAGAAAGCTGTGTTTGATACATTGAATATGTTAAACTTTGATGTCACAAAGAAGTGTCTAGTTGGAGAGGGATGGTGTCCAATTTTTGCTAAACCCCAGGTATCTTATGTGCACTGTTTTTTTTTTATTAGTATTGGATCCTGTGTCAAGTTCTTGCTTATTTTTTTGTTGTTGAATAATGTTATATTTTACATTAGATTCAAGAGGCACTGCAACGGGCAACATTTGATAGCAACTCACAAGTCGGCATTATATTTCATGTCATGGATGCTGTGGAATCACCTCCAACATATTTCAGAACCAACACTTTCACAAATGCCTATCAAGAAATTGTTGACGCCTATGGGTAAAGCTATGTTTTGCTTATATAATAGACAAATCGATATTACTTATTCTTTGATGAACCACTTATATTTGACTTTATATGTGACTATTTCATGGGTGGGAATTAATGATATTTAAATTCTAATAATGCAGTATTGCGAAATATCAGGAAGCCAATCCAGCAGTTTATACTGTAATTACTTTTCCGTTTCTTTTTGCGGTCATGTTTGGGGATTGGGGACATGGAATATGTCTATTGGTGGGTGCATTGATTCTCATAGCTCGTGAAAGGAAGCTTAGTTCTCAGGTTTGTTCTCTTAGAATGCTGATTTTTGTTTTCTGAATCTACATTTCGGTCTTTTTTGTAAAGTAATTTTGTTTTCTTTTTATAAATCTTTTTTGACATTTGAATATACTGCTTTGAACTCGAAAATCGTTATGAATTTATCTACAACTGCACATGTTCTGTAGTTTAATGCATCTATCAGTTTTAATTCCAAAACTAAGGTATATCCATGTTGACCTTGAAAGTTACCTTTTCTTTGTTACATTAGAAAAAATAGATGAATCACCAAGTAACTGTTTTTTTTTTCCTGGGATGCCACAAATCAGCGTCCACATCAAAATTTAAAACACAATGAAACGTTTCGCTTGTTTTCTCTGTTTTTTGGTCATTCATTTATTCACAAATCTCAATTTTTTTTATTCTTACGTTTTTCTATTTTTCATTGTACATGTCAGAAACTTGGGAGCTTCATGGAGATGTTATTTGGTGGTCGTTATGTACTTCTATTGATGTCACTGTTTTCAATCTATTGTGGACTAATATACAATGAGTTCTTTTCTGTTCCTTATCACATATTTGGTGATTCTGCTTATAGATGCCGTGACGATTCATGCAGGTATATTTTTCTTTACATATTTGGATATTATAACGGAACTCACATTTCTGCATTAATGTAATCCTTTTGATGACAGCCTGAAGTCCTGAACAATCCATTTTCTGTTTTTATTGACAGGGATGCATATACAGCTGGTTTAGTCAAATATCGTGATGCATATCCGTTTGGTGTAGACCCTAGTTGGCGTGGGAGTCGTACCGAGTTACCGTTCTTGAACTCTCTTAAAATGAAGATGTCTATTTTATTCGGTGTTGCCCAGATGAATCTTGGAATCATGTTAAGCTACTTCAATTCAATATATTTCAACAACTCATTGGATATCAGGTATGTATCTTATGATTCACCATGTATTACACTATAGTCATCTATCAAAGTTGAATTAATTATTGGTGCAACTTTGTCAGGTATCAGTTTGTGCCACAGATGATATTTTTAAACAGCCTTTTTGGGTATCTTTCACTTCTCATCATCATAAAGTGGTGCACCGGTTCTAAAGCTGATCTTTATCATGTAATGATTTATATGTTCTTGAGTCCTACTGATGATCTTGGCGAAAATGAGTTGTTTTGGGGACAAAGGCCCCTTCAGGTACAACTTTATTGCTTCAATATTGTTGATCCTTCAGAATTTGAACTGCCAATCTCGACTCACTTACTATAGAATGAGCGGATTTGGTCATGTTTTACCTCAACTGCTAACATCAAACACTTCAGCTAAGAAAACAGGTCAAATGGTCAAACAGGTCAAAAGTCTCCAAAAGTTTGTTTCTAATGCAAAAGTAGTTTATAAGAAATTATAAGTTTTGAACAAAACTTAATTTTGTTCTACCCAGCATGTTTTGACGTGTTCCTCACCCGGCACTATAGATTTTTACTGCAGCTTCAAGTCCTACGGGGTTTCTAAGAATGTACTTTTTGCAGATCCTATTGTTGCTTTCAGCTCTTGTTGCTGTCCCATGGATGCTTTTCCCCAAACCTTTCATTTTGAGGAAACTACATTCTGAGGTACTACCCTTTAACTTCTTATGCTATTATGCACATTCATTAACATTTGTTTAACTGATAACATTATTTTAAATCAAAATAGTGCTGTCGTCTTGTCATCTTGATTCATATATTATCAGAATGAAAAATTAATGGTCTCATCCCTTGATATTTTTTAGAGATTTCAAGGTCGCGCATATGGGATTCTTAGGTCATCTGAGGTAGATACGGATTCTGAGCCCGGTTCTGCAAGGCAGCATGTGGAGGAATTTAATTTCAGTGAGGTCTTTGTACATCAAATGATACACTCTATTGAGTTTGTTCTAGGTTCAGTTTCTAATACTGCTTCATACCTTCGATTATGGGCTTTGAGGTACAACATTTATAGACCTTAGTTAAGAACAATCTGCATATAGTATTTACCATGTTTTAACTGATAGTTCAACTTTATTACAGCTTAGCTCACTCAGAATTGTCCACTGTATTCTATGAGAAAGTCCTTCTCCTTGCCTGGGGGTAAGTTTCTTCTTTCTTTTGCTTTTCAGAGTTCTGTGAACCCACCCGTGTTGATGGGTTGATAACGGGCCAAGCCTAAACACCTTTTGTCCAATTTTTTAGTTTTTTTTTAATAAAGAAACAGTAAAATAATTTCAGAGGTTTATGCATTCTAAATTCAAGTT
Source organism: Deinandra increscens subsp. villosa (assembly GCA_039602395.1). NCBI lineage: Eukaryota > Viridiplantae > Streptophyta > Magnoliopsida > Asterales > Asteraceae > Deinandra > Deinandra increscens. Next base: position 5,889,665 of record JBCNJP010000003.1, read on the forward strand.
TGCTGACCCATTTGACATGTTCGATTCATTTGACCATTTATTTCCTCTCAGCTAACTTGTATAAGTTTACAAGTTAGACCTGTCTGGGTATAAATATCGTCGATCGTGACCCAGAATAGGCCCCATTGCCTTTTGTTATGCAAATCTTTTTTTTATTTTTCTAAAGGTATGTACGCAAAATTGCAACATGATTCCATACTTTGACCAGTTCATACGATCAAAATTAGGAGAAATAATAACACACTTCATTTTTACCAACCACAGCAATATACTTTCATTTATTAACCACTAATAGGAATGCAATCTACCACAGTACCACATGGTTCCTATAACGGGTAAACATGAAAGTATGTTGCTATTTCTGATAAATTTCGAAGTATGTTGTATTTGCTAAAACATGAAAATGTGTTCTATTATGCTCAATTTTTATCCCTTTTCAAAATGATAAAATAAGCATATACATCTTGTTAGTAGTGATTGGGCCAATAGTCACTGATATATTATTTTTCATATAAAAGTTAATGTGAAAAATTCATTGAATTTTCAGGTACGAAAACATCTTAATTCGGTTGGTGGGACTATCAGTGTTTGCCTTTGCAACTGCATTTATATTACTCATGATGGAGACACTAAGTGCTTTCCTTCATGCATTGAGGCTACATTGGGTTGAATTTCAGAACAAGTTTTACGCAGGCGACGGTTATAAATTCAAACCTTTCTCCTTTGCAGCAATTGCTGACGATGAAGATTAATATAGTTACAAATTTTATCCTCCGATTCCCACCATCTTCAACAAGGAGAAATTCGCCTTTTCCAGTTTTCACCCACCATACCATTAAACACAGAATTTTGGCTAGTTAGAATAATCGGACGGATTATACATGTGCAGCTTGAATTAACATAGCGTTGTTACCCAAGGCCCTGCTTGCACAAAATGGTCATCTTCTATATGTTTACTTTTTGCAGGGTATAATTAGGTGTTGTAAAGAGGGGATTGCCCCCAAGGTGTCTGTAGATTTACTATAATTTTTCTATTCCAGTTTTGGTTTCTGTTTTTGGTAATAAACAACAGAGGTACAAAAGTTAGTTTATACTATTTAAAGATACTATAATATACATTCGGTTTAACATGCCTTAGAATTCTTGTATCGTCTTTTATGAGATTTGAACCCTATATATACTTTTTTTTGAAAGGTATTGAACTTTAACCAGATCATTCAGGGGTGAACATCTGGCATAACAGTGTTATCTATGACACGTTGCGAGAACAGACCATGCGAGTAACCTAGGTCATTAGTCGAGACCATTTTAGGAAAAATTTACATTCGCGAGCGGTTGGGTGGTAAAACATGTGGGTTCAAGGATCGAACTAGTGACCTCTAAGTCAACTAGTCTCCTATCATCACTAATACCACTAGGACAAGTCCTCGTTAGTTATAACGGTGTTACCCACAACGTTGTGGTTATAAACATATTATAGCATAATATTATTCCATCTAAGTTTAGATGGAACTAAAATTTTGTTCGGGTAAATTTCATGTAGGGATGAGTGTTTGTGGTCTGTACCGTCATTAATTCATCTTGATAATAACATAACCGACTTATCAACCGACTTGTCTAATAATACTATGATCATATCTATTCCTTTTGCAGTGATCTATAGTCACCACCATCAATTCATCTTGATATATCACGAGTACTTGTCCGACTGGTTACTGACGATGAGGGGGACATGGGACTGAGAGGTCACAAGTTCGATCCCGGGCGTTCAAGTTTTACCACTTGACCACTGACGGATGTGAATTTTTTCTGAAATAATCTTAACTGGTGTAAATACTTTCTGAATTTCTGATTTATTTGTTGATCATTTAAAGAAATCATCTTGATATCTAGCAAATACGACTATACATAGTCAAGTAACCACCAAGTCCTTGTTAAAAATTAGTTGAGCTTTTAATAAAAGCCGTTAGAAGTCTCTTTTTTATGGTTAACAAAATCATAGCGTGAGCTAAAAAAGAAAAAAGAGAGGCGATGCTCGTAAAGATGGATATTGGAATTTTTTTAATCTCTACTGTTAAGAAGTGGGTTTCCCCTGTAAGATGGTATGAATGGATCTAAGGCCCCTTCAACCATCTGGAACTTCTATTTTGATGAACGGCTCTCTTACATGAGAATTCAGGTGTTCAAAAGGCTTGAGGCAATGGGCCTCCTATCGCCTTTTCTCTTTATAATTGCTATGGAGTCGTGATCAGTTATTATGAAAAAGACAGCAATGACTAACATTTTTAACGGAGTCAAATTCCCTGGTATAGGCCCGGAGATTTCGCATCTACTTTATGCAAATGACCTCTTGATCGTGGGCCAAGTGGTCTTGCTTAAACTTTAGAAATCTCGTTCGGATTATGTGAACATGTTTTGGATGCATTAATTTTAGCGTTGTAGGTGAGATTAATATTAACATATTTTGACAAATAAACTATCATTATTTGACTTGTTTTCAAGGGTTGTTTTTTTCCTCGCTGATAAAAGATTCTAGATCCGTCACAGTGCGGCATAGTGGCGTGAGCGTGAGCTGAAGCCATGGGTGTCAACTCACCTCCTATTCGTGGGGACATTGCTCCCTGATGTGATTGATGGCTGTGAGGGTCATGCGTGAGTGGACTCACAATCTCACCACGTGAAGAGCTAACCATTGCAAAATATGGATTGTTGTTCAACGATCAAATGCAATAATTCATTTATAAACTAGCATGCGATCCCCCCCCCCCCCTCTCCTTCTATAAAACGTGTCATATATGACAATTCATTTTGCACATCGTTATAAACACCTCTGAGTTACTCACACCTCAATCACATAAAAGTGCGAGTGTGTGAGTGATTATATTATTAGTCACTTGAGTTGTAGCTCAGTGGTAAGAGACAAAAGTCTCTTTGATGGAGACCATGATTAAAACTTAACAATGGACTAATTTGGGTGGAATAATAAAAAATGACGTTAAAAAAAACTTCAATACTAAAATAAACATGCTAATAAAAAAAGAGCAAATTACAATTTATTTCCTTTAGGTATACCTCACATTACAAGTTTCATCCTTATACTAAGAAAATAACAAAAATTATCCTTTAGGTTCATAGTTCGTTGCACATCACGTCATTTTCACTAACAGATATTAGATTTTTTTTGTTAAATCCATCTCACTTAAGGGTATTTTGGTTATTAAACTGTCGAGGGACTATTCTGATCGGTGGGGGTGGTGGTAATTCTTTTTAGATCGTTTAAGTTCTAGAGAGAGAAGAGAGGAGTTGAATGGATTTAAGATTTTTAAAAAGTGAACTATCAATCCATACATTTATATATTTATACTTTTTTTGGTTTAAATTTGGTTAAGTTACAAAAATAGTTCCTAGATAGTAAAATAACCAAAACACCTAATGTGAAACGAAATACAAACCTAAACGATTGATTTTTGTTATGGACGAAATTTGAAATTTGAAATTTGAGGTATAAGTAAAGGACTAAAATGTAATTCACTCTAAAAAGAAGAAAAAAATACAGATGACACCACTATGACTAGAAGTGGAGAGTACCCAATACAGAAACCTCAAGAAATCTGATCAATGCTCATATTCATGGATGAATTGCTATTATCATCATCGTCGTCACCTTTTTCCGATTTCTAACTTTGATTCTCTCATGGTTTCATTCCGAAAACTGCTCTGCAACTGAGGTGAGAATGGTGAGCACCGGTTTATACAATAATAATCACAACGGTTCTTCACAGCATGAGATTTTGGAGGTTTTCAATCGTCAGTTAGGTTTCCATTCCCCCAGAAAGTTCTCTCGCCGAATCTCTGCTTCCGAGGTTCGTTTTCTGATCCTCTCAACTACTGATGTTATGATATCACCAATGCACACTCTGTATTTCAGCTCATTTTCACTTTTTTTATAAAAACTAATTAGGTATTGTTTGATTTTATTTTCGAGCTGAATTTTGCATTGTTTGTTTGTTTGTTTGTTTGTTTATCGATCGAACTTATGATTGCATCAATGCATCATACGCACCTCATGATTTTGTTCGATTGGTAGATGATAGAGAAATATGGTGATATGATAAAGTGTTCCTAACTTGAAATTAGGGTTTGCATTCTATCATTGCTTTTGCAGGCTCTTGTGAACAGATTTATGCACACTCCGTATTTCAGCTCATTTTCACCTTTTTTTGAAACTAATTAGGCGTTTGATTTTCTTTTCGAGCTGAATTTTGTATTGTTTGTTTGTTTGTTTATTGATCAAACTTATGATTGCATCATATGCAACTGTTGATTTTGTTCGATTGATAGATGATAGAGAAATATGGTGATGATAAAGTGTTCCTAAATATGAAATTAGGGTTTGATTGTATCATTGTTGTTGCAGGCTCTTGTAAACAGATTTGGTCTTGCTGGTAAACTAATTGGGCATAAAGGTTGTGTGACCACGATTGAATTCAACTATGATGGTGATCATCTGGTATCAGGTTCTCTTGACGGAGTGGTTATGTTCTGGAATGTGGGAACTAAATCTTTGGTTTTTTCATATGATTCTGGTCATACAGACAGTATATTTCATGCTCGAATTATGCCTTTTACGGATGACCGTACTATAGTAACTTCTGCTGCTGATGGTCAGGTGAGTTTTCTAAATCTAGATATGGAACTGCATATCTGAACACTCTACACTCTTTTAGCTGTTGGTTTATGTTGTTATAATGTTTAGGCGGCCTCTTTGAATCCACAAGGCCAGCTCCGCCTTGTGTACTGATTTTGAGGCTCATAGGGTTCGTCCCGTTTGAAGACGTCATTCTTGAATCAAACACATGAGATAATAACTAAATTCAAACTTTCAATATATGAAGGATCAAATTACAATAAAAGTGGCAGGTAAACGGGTAACAAGCTACGCTGCAACCCCCTTTTGGATAGCAAAACCGGTCCTGCAACAAAGATAATGTTTGGTTTAGTATATTTGGTTATGTTTATCGAGTCATTAAAAAAGTTGAATCGGTTTATTAGTTTATTGTTTTGGTAAGTGTTTAGGTTTAATGATGTAGGTTTCTGTTTCCTAGTTGGAGTCTAATTAGAAGTTGTTTTCCAAGTTACTTATTAGTATAAATAGAGGGTTAAGGGTCATTGAACTACTGTGCTTTGTGTTGCTTGATCCAATTGATTACAACAGTGTCTAGAAGGGTAAGCACTTTTGGCACGCAGCTTACCTTAATCGTTGTGGTTTTCCCAAAAGAGAAGCACGAGTGACTAGGAACCCATGTTGTAGACCCTATCCCCAAACAGTTGGTCCATCACACCTATCAAGCCTCTGAGTTGTAGTCATGTGTGTTTGGTGTCCTATGTTAAAGCTTAGTCTAGTACATACATGAAATTGTAGTAGTTTTGATGGATGCACAATACCTAAGTGATCACAATGTGCATTTAGGGGGTGTTTGGATGTGTGTTTTGAAAGTTCTTGTGTGATGCAGAATAATCAGAATTAGATAATTTGAATATAGCTTTTGGATATGCTTCTGCTGTTTAAAGTTTTTATAACCAAATATATGAATGCGTGTCTGTCGAATTCTGGTTTATTTATGGAATTTAAACATAAAATGACCAAAACATGTTACAATAAACATGTCAAGTCAGTTTTATTATCATTTATCAGCATATGGTGTTTGGATCTGTTACATGCATATTATGGACCGTTAAGGGAAGTAACATGATGGGCTTTTAAAAATGAAAAAATTATAGAAATGTGTACCTATGTATATGATAATGCGGTAATAAGTGTAGAAACATACATTTAACGAGACAAATCTTTCTTATGAATTCTAATTTATTTTACCTTTTCAGGTGAGACTTGGTCAGGTAGCGGAGAATGGTCATGTACAAACAAAACGATTAGGGGAACACAATGGGCGTGCTCACAAGCTTGCAATCGAGCCCGGAAGTCCCCACATATTTTACAGCTGTGGTGAGGATGGATTAGTTCAGCATGTAAGTTAAATTAAATATCATAAATATAATTAGTGTGATGGTTTGACCATTATAAAGTCAAAAACGGGAAGTAATTCTTAAAAAGATATATGTTTTAATTTTAGTTATTAGAAACCTTATTTCTTTTGCAGTTCGATTTGCGAAGTAATTCTTCCACAAAGCTTTTGTATTGCTCCTCAGTCACAAGAAACACTAACTGGCTCTCTTCTTCAAACAGCTTAGAATTATATTCCATTATAATCGACCCAAGAAATCCTAACTATTTTTCTTTAGGAGGTTCTGATCAATACGCACGCGTATACGACATTAGAAAACTCCAACGGGACCCAGCTTCAAGCTATCAGGACCGACCCATTGACACATTCTGCCCAAAACATTTACTCACGACTCATGATATCAACATCACTGGAATTTCATATTCCAACACAAGTGAGCTTCTTGTTTCTTATAACCGTGGGTCCGTTTATTTATTTCAAAAAGATATGAGTTTAGGCCCGTACCCCGTTGCAGTTTCGGAAGAACATTTGGAAAGTCTGGATGAACCACAGATGTATTCTGGACATAAGAATTCGGTAATGCCTAAAGGGGTTAGTTTTTTTGGGCCTGATAGTGAGTATGTTATGAGTGGATCAGATTGTGGTCATATTTACATTTGGAACAAAAAAGACGGTAGAATTATTCGTGTTACGGAAGGCGATGGGCGTCCAGTGACTCAAGTCAAACCCCATCCTAATATATCTGTTCTCGCTTCTTGTTCTATATTAGAGAGACATATAAAACTCTGGGCTCCTGTATCTGAAGACAATCTTCCCCTGCGTCATGATTTACAAGAGGTAATTAAACGTGTTAATTATGATTAGAAAAACAATATTATCACAATCTTAATCTAAATCTTATTGAATAAAACAGGTTATGGAATCGGACACGCAAGCCAGAAAAAGCCATTCACCAGTTACACTCAGACCTGATGTTATACCGCATGTTTTGAGACATGATATTGCAGATGATGAAGAAGATGAAAGTGATGCTTATGGCCTGGGATTTTCTGATGGTGATGGCTCCTTTGAGGATGGATATCCGGGTGAGTGGAATGTCGTTTAGTATGTTAATACTCGTCATTGTTAAAAGGTTTGCTATGAGTTAACGTTTTATGTTAATATGCATGATTTGTTAAATATAGGATGCAAGTTGTTCTTGTTTGTGTTATGGGTTGTGTTTGAGAAGGATTGTTGGGTAAAACTAGAGGTGGTAAAACAGTTTGGACAAGCGGGTTCGAGTCAAAATGCCTAAGTTTTCTGTCGGTTGTGATGTGTAAGATTAACTTAAAATGGCTGTCGCTAACTCTTACTAATTATGTACATAATTTGTGTTAAATGTGACTAACTGACTATAAAAGGTCCCACAATTTTATATATACCCTCTAAACTTACAAAGCATCATATTTTCAAATATTGCTTTAAAAATATTTGTAATTAATAGCAGAGGGGCTGGTAACTTTGGTGGGTTGGTTGAGAGAAAGTGAGCGGGTATATATCTTTGGTGCTGTTACATCGGATAATAGGGAACCTGGTCTTGAAATCCTTCACATCCGAACCAAACGGGTCAAATTCGATAGAAAGATTATTATTAGTAGTAAGGCGACAAACAAATATGAGATTTTTCTCTATGCGTAAGTTTAAAGAATTAGAATCAAAGAAATGCCTATAGGATGCATCTGGGGCTTTATCCTATATTTAAAGGCGAATAGATAAGATTTTTCTTTATGTAGTAAAATGACGAACAAATAAGAAATTTTTCTCTATGCATAGAGAAATGCCTTTCTTTGATTATGAGTAGTTGTAAGGCTACGGAGTGACGGACAGATAATAGAAATGCTTTAAAAGTAGTTGTTGCATCAAGATCTCTTAACCCGGGATCATCTATTTTGGTATCTTTACATTCTGTTATTAATTATGCAAAACCAAAAGTTTCAAGTATTTTTCATTCTTGTATTTTAGGGAAACATTAAAAAATGCATTCTTTGATTCTAATTCTAGTACTATGGCGCCTTTTGATTTAATATATAGTGACGTATGGACTTCCCCTGTTGCAAGCAGTTCACCGCTATTATGTTCTTTTCTTGGACAATTTTTCAAATTTCTTATGGACATACCTGATGACTCACAAGTCTCAAGTATTTAATATATTTAATACATTCTACACATACGTCCCCACTCAACTTAACTCCAAAATCAAAAGTTTTCAATGTGATAATGGAAATGAGTATGATAATCAATCTTTTCACACATTTTGCATAAATAATGGCATGACGTTCCGCTTTTCTCGCCCTCATACATCCTCTCAAAACAGGAAATCCGAACAAAATATCTGCTGCATAAACAATATCATTAGCATTAAAATAGAACCTAGATGGTCCAGTATCAATATAGTTTATACGGATTACATATGTGGTCACATAGTATAAGAAACTATGGATTTGGTCTGTCATGTTGTGAAATAAGTATTAGTGTGTGTACCTGTATTAGGAAAGGTGTACTCCTTTAACATTATTCGAATGACTTGTGACCAAAATCCTAGTGTCCAACACATCTTATCCCATCATTATCCAACATGCCAGTAGGTAGACCGGACGAAGAGATGAAATGGAAAGATGTGGCAAGCTATCAAAGAAGTTCAAATTTGTAAAAAGTGCATCAACTATCTTGATGCTTGTTTCACTGTGTGTGTTACTTTTATGTCAACTGTTATGGCCTTGTTTGTTCTTATAGAATGGCTGATAGCCTCTTGATGATGTTGATTTAGTTGTTATATTAAAATATAGAGTTGCTATGCATCGAGTGGTTATGATCAAGTGTTCATTAAACAAAAAAAAATAAAAAATTTGATTTGATTATGATCAAATCGCATAGTTAAAACCACAAATCGATTTCAAATGGCTTAAATCTATTGAAACCGGTGACTGTCTACTTTTTTACTCCCATCTTTCACCCTATTTTATACTAAAATCGATATTTTGAGACATGAAATTGCAGGTGATGAAGAAGATAAAAGTGATGCTTATGATCTGGGATTTTCTGATGGTGATGGCTCCTTTGAGGATGGAAATCCAGGTGAGTGGAGTGTCGTTTAGTATGTTAATACTCGTCGTTTTTTTTTAAAAGGTTAGCTACAAGTTAACATTTTGTGCTGTTCTGCGAATGCAGGATATGCATGATTTGTTAAATATGTGCTATGGGTTGTGTTTAGAAGGATTGCTCGGTGAAACTAGAGTACAGATGGTAAAAACGGTTTGGACAGGCAGGTTCGGGTCAAAATGCGTAAGTTTTCTATGGTTGTGACAGGTAAGTGATAGAGAATTAGAGACACTAAACCGTAAACTTTCTGCAATTTTCTCTTCATTTCTTAAGCCAAGCAAATTACAATTTAGATAAAAAGACACTGCATGAAGGTAGAACTACTTGGGCTGGAACATGGAATGAAACTGCAAAAAATGGAGTAAATATAAATGCATGACTTCCTAATGTCCTAATTTTTTGCTTGACTTATTCATAATTCCACGCAACTGTTACGACCCAGGATCCTCTTAACCCGAATGGATCATGCGTTTGGCCTCTCCACAATCTGGGATTCTGGGTTGTGTGAAGATCGAACTATGGCCCATCTGACCAGAGACATATAGTTATGTGAGATCGCAAACTGGATTCTGGCCCAAAGTGGTTCGGATTGAAACCTGTTTGGGTTTGGTTAAAGATGGTTCAATCAGGTTTTTGTCAAAACTGGTTGGGTTGAAACCAGTTTTAGAGAGGGCGTTTGGCCGGTTGAAACCGGGTTTTAACCGGTTCATTTTGGGTTTAATTGATTTCATTAATTAGGGTTACAAATCGATTTAACCTTACGGTTCATTTCAGATCCAACCCGGTTTCCAAATCTGGTTTAGTTCATGACTTCATGTTCAAAACCCTTAATATGAGAAAACTGAGTATGTAGTTAAGTGAGTTAATGTATGATTGAATGTGTACATAGTTATTGATTTGAGGTATCTATAAGACTCGTCGATAGGGCTGTAAACGAACACTATGGAGCCGGATAAGACAGTCTAATGAGAAAGCGTCAACTGATTTTTTTTTTCATGTTCGTTCATTAAGGATTTGAACATGTTCACGAACGGTTCACGAACACTAACCGAATGAAAATTCTTGTTCGTGTTCATTAAGGATTTGAACGTGTTCACAAATGCAAATGAACATGTAATATTTTTAAAAAAAATTAATATTTTAAAAACCAAACATTAGGCATAACCACCTTAAAATAATAAAATAAATATTATGCCGAGAACTCGACATAATAATTATAAACATAATTATCCCAATGTAATTCCCAAGTTAGAAATAGTAATCATAAGTGAAATTAATCCAAAATAACGTGTAAAATATCTAAGTCTCAAATAACTAGATTTTTATCGAAGTAACTAGGGTTTCTATTTAAATGAACGAACATAAAGGGACATATTACTGAACGTAAACGAACATATTACCGAACATTCATGAATGTAATTGAATGAACACGAATGTTTGTGCTTGTTCATATAATAAACCGAACCAAATTTCATGTTCATGTTCGTTCACTTATTTAACTAATGGATGTAGATGAACTTCCTGCCGAACTGTCGAGTTCTTTTACAGCTCTAGTCATGGGTAGAGAAAAGAACAACCATTTATAATCTCTATTGTAGGCTATAGCTACCTTACCCTAGTTTATTTTTTTGGAACGGTAAACACACTACTAAATTCCATCCATTATCCTGCCCACTTTGTGGGATTTGAACCTGCACAACTTGAGTGAGGATAAACCGATAAACACCAGGTAACTTTGTGGGATGTGAACGAGCCGTGGTGATAAAACCTAGGGGCTCTAGGGATCGAACTTAATTGTGACCAAACCTGGATGCTAATGAAGGTACTAAATTAAGGTAATGTGGCTGCTAGTGAGCTAGGGCATTATTGTTTGGTGATAACTTGAATCTGCAGAATTTTGGTTAATGAGTCTGACTCTTCTAACTAAGGCAGTTCGTTCTGATAGAACTGAAGAAGGTAGTGCTGATTGTGACCACATAGTTGATAATGATGGCCAAGTGAATAAAATAGAAGAGGTTGACAACTTGACATGAGGGTTATCATGATTTTGACATTTTGTTGATTTGATGATAGAGAAGAATCCATAGATTTGCACCCAAAATTCAACTCCAGTTTGGGATGATGGTGATCAGGACATAGATGTTGATGGTTTTGTCATTAATCTGACAGTTTAAGTGTTGACTTAATGAATAATTTTGGTCTTTTTGGAACAAGGAGCATAATACTAAAAGAGTTGTAACCAATTAGGGGTTTCAAAAGATGAAGACAGACGCGTACTCTTTTAACGGTAGCCCAATCGATGGTAAAACTTGTGACCAAAATCGTAGGTCCGACAAATCTTATCCGACTCGCTAGTAGGCATACTGGAGAAGAGAAGAGAAGCAGAAGTGGATGAAAAGATGTGGCAAGCTATCAAACAAGTTCAAATTTGTAAGAAGTGCAACAACTATATTAATGTTTGTTTAATTTTTTATTTCTCTTGCTATGTGTGTTACTTTTATGACAATTGTATGGCCTTGTTTGTTGTTATAGAATGGCTGATAGCTTCTTGATGCCGATTGAATTGTTATGGTCTTCAATTGTTATAAAAAATAGAGTGGTTATGATCAAATGCTCATTAAACAAAAACAAAATAAGTCGAATTGATTATGATCAAATCGCATAGTTAAAACCACAAATCAATCTCACATGACATAAATCTATTGAAACCGGTGATTGTCTACTTTTTCACCCTATTATATAGTTATATTTTATTTGGGTCCTGCTATTAATACACTAATATGCAGTGTATTACCCAATACTTTGCGTATTACTTTTTTAAAGTTTTGTGTTATTTGTTTTTTGGGTAAAAAAATTTTTGAATTTTTTTTTAAGTTTTGTGTTATTTGTTTTTTGGGTATAACTTTTTGGATAGAATTTTTTAAACACATACGCAGCGTATTCCATTTTGTTCTATTCAAAATTGTTAACAAGGTTAAGCTAAATAACAACATCAGATGTTCATAATTTTTTTTTTGTTTGTTTTTAATAACTTTTTTGAGCAATGTAATTTCTCAAACGGATAGCCTAAGTGTCGTCACCTGACGGTGTTGAGAAGCAGTGTGGCATGGTTTTCCAGCTTTGGCGTGTTCGTTCCACTTCTTCACCTTGCAACTTGAAGACGGGTATAACACCCACCCTTAGGATATGTTTAGTACCCACTCCTTGCTTTTTTAACCTTACATTTTTTCTTATCATCTCTACATTAAATTATCAGTGTTCACTTTTATATGTTATTTATATAATGGTCATCTACGCTATCATTTATTTTTATTAATATTTAATTTATCAAAGTTAGAAAAAGAGAGAGTAAAGGAAGAAAAAGAGATGCACAAAATTATGAAATGTAGAAAAACTACGATGATGAGGCCTTGTGGTTTTGGGAAAATATGCCCCAAAAAACACAGTGTGGCGGTATAAAGCCACTCTCATATCGTCACCTTGCGATTACACGACTTAGATATTACGGATGTATCAACGAACTAATAGCTTAATGGTATTTGAGAGGATTTGAGACCTTAGGGTCTTGGGTTCGAAACCGGATGTAAGCAAAATTATGCCGGAGACAAGGGTTTTCTCAAAAAATAACCAGGTTTTCTTTATAATCGGAGATGAGTATATAAAGAGGCAATATCACTAAGCCTAGATTTTTCGTTAAAAAAATATGGACGCGTTTAGTTTTCCCTATAGTTAACCTTTAAACAAATAGTTAATCCTTTTACAAAAAGTTGACTTGAAGATATCTTAATCCTAATAAAGCAATAAAAATTGTGCCACATGTCACATTTATAAAGAGTACACATCACCACGCCACATGTCAAGCTCACATTAAATTACCAATTTAGTAATCATCAATTAAGACAATTACCAATTTTATCAAAACTAAATTTTTATTATAAAATTTTGATAAAACTAATCTGGGTTTGATTAATTACTCAATAATTTTAGTCTTTATTGTGGAATAATCAACAACTTGTAAACATAATACATTTTTTAAATGTATTAAATTATTATTTAATATATTATAAGAATTTTATATCAATCATAATTTTCAAATTTCTTGATCATTATTTTTTTCTTTGTATTTATCTAATATTATAAATCTATATTCAGTCCTTGTAGTACACGGGTTACTAACCTAGTTCCTCTAATAATTAACAAAATTGATTTTATTCTATTAGTTTATTCACTGCATCTCTCCAACAAGTGTTTGAAACATTTCCAATTTAATTACTAGTCAAAATATTTACTATATTTATAGCATTTCAAAAGATACGGCGAGGAAGATAAATGATTTAATTGTCAGTTGTGTTTACTTGCTTCTGCAGGCTAATCATTCATTTGCAGACATCATTTAAGGACATCTCCATTTCCAGTCCTATAAACCATCATTTTAACGTATACCAATTTCATTTTCTCTATATATTCATTAAAAAGATTTGACTTGTGACAAGTAGCAGTTCACATTTACACAAATAAAAAACTCAATTTTATATAATTTTATATATAACAGATTATTATTCATCTATTCATAATAGTTAAATATTTATAAAGTACAATATGATCATAATCAATGTTTTCATAACAGGATCAGGCTGGTTAGATCGAAAACCGATATATAATGATCCAGTTAATATTGAAGAGTTAAGTTTAATGCGCATATGTACATGTATTAATTTGTCACATAATTAAAATTCAAATTCTTAGAAGTACATTGATAAAATGTTTTCTATGTGTATATGATAATGTAACTTGGCAAATTAATTATGTGTGAACATATTTAATCATTACATTTTTCTTACACATGAAAATTTATGAGTGAAAATGCATAATCAATATAGTATGACCTACCATAAATTTTACGTGTCATATCTACCATCATGGCATCATACATCACAAATGACTTGTTTATATGTCTATACATGTTGCTTTGAATTACATGCTTAAAAAATGACTAGAATGCATATAATTATATAAAGAATTTGTTAAACATGTTTTAGAACAAGCATAACCCCTCACACAGAAGTGAAAACTTTTGAGTTATAATTAAATTCTCACAACATGATGCATAGATGTTCAGTATAAAAATAATTGTAAAATTAATTCATGTGAACATGACCATGCTTAGACTATTGTAAAATATCTTGAAAACAAATTCTATGCTTCGGTCTTTACACCTTATAAAGACTTTATCATATATTTTTCAAGTAGCCATGAAATAACATGTACATTATCTTTGATGTTTACTTACGATCAATGTTTTAAAAACCGGATTCACCCGGCCGGTTTAACCGGTTCAACCGAGAACCGGTGGGTCTTCCGGTTTGATTATACCCGGTTTTTAGTAATACTGGGTTAGAAAGTGAACTGCCGGGTTTTCCAGTTCAACCGGATAAAAACCCGTACCCGGAACCGGATTGAACCGGGTTTGGTTTTTTTTTTTTAAATTACTCTAAAGAAAAGGCAGGAAGCGCTACAAAAATGTAGGGTTACGTTCACGGTTCACGTTCCACAGGAAACCAAAAAGGCGCTACAAAAAACCCCAGAATCCACAAACAACGTGATCGGCCAGAGATTCTCGAACTTGAATGAGATCGGCGCTACAAAGTGAACCGTTGGGGGAACGATCGACGAACTTGACGTACAATCGACGAACTTGTGATCGGCCAGAAATTATCAAATATCAATCATCATTGTTCTTTTTTTTTGTTGATAATTATAAGTTAATTTGGACTTGTATTTGTATTGATGTTATTTTGTATGATTGTAATTTATTTTAGACTTTATTGAAGTTTCTTTTTTATATTTGTTGTGGTTGAAAGTTTACAAAATGTATATTGTAAAGGTCAATCCGGTTCGACCGTCCGGGTCAACCTGGTTCGACCGTCCGGGTCAACCCGGTTCGACCGGTTGAACCGTTTTTTTAGACAAGACCAGTCCTCTTTAAAAATCCGGTTTTAAAACATTGCTTACAATATTTTGTCAAGAATTCACAACTCATATAAGTGATCTCTTTTAACAAAATAAAACTTACATGAATAATGTTATCACTATGTGGCAGTCTATGGTAGTATCACGTGCCAACATTTTCCCCCTGTATTCTTTATAGTTTCCTATACAAACACAATAAGGTTAACAAAAGAGTACTACATTGATTGTGTGTGTATGGTCATTGTTTTTAACGGTAATTTGGCTCAGCAGTGTATTGGAACTGGTTACCCTGGACCTACTCACTGTCCTGAGTCCAAAACCTAATAGCGAGGGAACCCGGAAGCACCCCCCATTTGCATCATCGGACGGGAACCGGACAAGCCCGTAAACCCTCCCTTGTGACTCAGGATCAAGCAAACTCAATCCTTCATTGCCCACCAATATCTCACAAAGTGGTGCGAGTGAGACTAGAACCTGAGTCTCTTCAACCACAAGATTAGAATTTAACCACTACATCAACCTTTAGGTCCTAGATTCAACATTTTGACCATTTCGGTTCTTATTTTAACATAGCTTTTGAATCAGTACGCAATTTTTATTTTTATATTTTATGTAACGTTATATCAATGCAACTGTTTTGCCAGCCTTATGCCCGTCACAAACATGCAGGTTGCAAATCTAGTTGTTATAAAATGATAAGTTGTGCGTCTTGAATAATATTTGATGTGAGGAATGTAATCGTCGTATCATAAAAGTAAGATCAACACGTATTATATTAATAACTATTGGAGATAATAATTGTAGCATTAATATACTTAAGCTAAAGGATATGTGTGTTTGTAGATATGATCAATTGCATAAAATATGTTAATATGATTGTATAATAAACGTTTATATATCAAGTTTTATTTCAATAAGTGAGATTACTTGGAACAAAATCATTTGAGCTTAAAGGATAAAAGATCAAAATTGAAATAATATACGTCGAAATCAAGGATGATTGAATCTGACGGATCACACAGAAAATCTAATAAGCTCTTCGAACCACCGATGTCGGGATTGGACCTTGACGAACCGTTACGTTATCTTGATGGCAACCTGTACACTAAACAAACCGTTAGGGCAGTACAAGGAGAAATTGGTCTGTGTAACGGCCCTCCGGCATGAGAAGCAGTAAGTAGTAAGAGAGTGTATGTGATTAGGGTTTTGAGAGAGAAAGCATAGAGAAGAAATGTACCTCCTATGCATGTATTTATAGATTTCGAATTAGGGTTTGTGTTATTTGGGATAACGTCACCACGTGGAGGCTACGGGGGTGTGAATCAACCTTGGGCAGGAACATTTCTTATTCGAAAAGGAGTCTGATTGGTTGAGGATCTCACGAAATCTGGTGGGTTGTTGTCGTACAATACTAACTTTCACAGAGTACGTGTGTGTGAACAACCCCCCCCCCCCCCCCCCGTTTGACTAAAGATTGGCCTAACCCGATCCACAAAAGGCCCAGAGAATAAATTCGACTTCTATCCTCTTTAATATACACTATCCAAACTCATATTTAACATAAAATAAGCTTAAGCTTTTCTCATCACATTTGGGACAAAAACAAAATGCATGTATTAGAATATATGTGACCTTATTCTTGAGCATATATTAGAATATATTTATATGTAGTTGAATTGTAGTAGTGCTGAAGGAAAGTCTCTGATTACTAATATGGCGATTGTTATGGCGATTGTTAAGGGACGAGCAATGTCTAAGTGTGGGAATGTTTGATGTGTCTCAAATAGTACAATAATATATAAATAACAACTCATTTTCGCACATCTACTGGTTAATTACTTGCTATTACTTGTCATATTTGTTGCTTAACTATCTCTTTCGAGGAACTTTAGAATCTGAGCGCATGAAACGACCGAATATCTCAAGAGGAGAAATGATAGTCACCCGTAACGAGTCGTTACCACATAACGACCCGCTACGCCTGTTATTCCGGAAACCTTAGCACTATAAATAGAACATGGTGACATCTAGTTTAGAAATCAATTTTCATCTGAGCCTCTCAAGTTCCAGAGGCGATCTTAGAGTTCGTGGAGCAGATTGAAGCAAGCAGAAGCCTTACAGATCGGTAGTAGTTTAGTTTTCATTAGTTTTGTATTCTAGATTGTATTGATTTCCATTATGACAACTTTGAATGAGTTTGTTTCATGTTTTCTTTTGAGTAGCTAAACTCCACCATCATCTTGGTGGAGATGAATCTTCTAGAACAATAACTATTGTGATTGATTATCTATGTGTATGTTTTGAAACATTTGATTCAATTGATATGATTCATTTATAGAATTGGTATATAGAGTCTTGGGTGCTATTGGAACTAGTGATCCTAGCAGATTCTAGGTCTATAGGAATCTTTACCCTGTTATGTTAGCATGCACTAGTTAGCACTAGGTACTGAACGATTGGGTGAGCAGTTTCTTGTTGAGAGGTTGATGATTGACTGATGAGCATTATGTCAGGATTCCTGCATGTGTGTATATAGCATTCTAGGGTTTCTGGTTATAGAGGTAGCATTCTCTAGCAAGGATTCTTAATCTAGCGTTTCATTACCATTGCTGGTGTGACTGTTGTTAAGCTTCACTCTAGCGAGAAGGCTTGGTCATCTTTAGAAAAGTTGCATTGACAGTTGTTCATGGTTGTTGTACGTTTGCAAGAGGATTCGATATCAAGATGATTTCCTTTAACATATAAGAATTTCCATCTCCATTTTACAATTTGTGCGATGATTATTCCTTTAGATTGTTATTAGCCACTATGTTCCTGAGTTCGAAACCCGATTCTTACCCATAGGAAGATTGATGTGTTCCAAATCACACATCTATTTGTTTATGCATTATTTTGGTCAGTTTTACCCTTGTTTTCTATGAAATGTCTTAAATAGGTAAATAGAGGGGGACAAAATGATAATTGCGGATTTTAGAAGATTTTGGGGGTGAAAATGATAAAGATCCGAAGTATTTACTTGTTCTACACGTCTCGACTCGTTACAGGAGAACGAGCCGTTACAGAAAATTTATCAGAAACCCTAAATCGTAGATTTATGGTGATGCTAACGACCCGTTACAACCATAACGACTCGTTTCCAAAAACCTATAAATACATCGTATTCTCATTTGTTTGAAGCCCTAACGTCACTTTACGACTCCAGACCCATGTCCAGACGTACTTTCGGTTTCCAAGCCAAGGATTCAAAATCTTCTAAAACTCATATACCTTCTATTTAGATTTAAAGCTTCTAAATCATTTTTTATATAATTCTTCAAAGTGGATTTTGATCATCTATCGTATTGTTTAATTCTCATTTCATGTAACTGTATTGCGTTCTTTATTTTCTTGTATTCGTTTTGTAATAATCGTACCAAATATTAAATATTAATTTATTCAAAGGTCTAGGAACGGTTTTCCTATGATCAATGTTTAATGATCCAAATTTATCTTTAAAAAAAAGTTATAATAGAGGTTTGACAATCGGAGGAGTGAAACGGTCTCGTAAACCAACTTCTTCATCTTGGATCCTGTAATGCTCACGTGAGCGAGAGGCTTTGAGTTGAGGAGATTCACGTGCTCTGTGACTATGAATCAAGGTGCGCACTTTATGCACTAACATATCATTGTCGTCATTCATTTTATTACAATTTAACACAAAACTAGCTTAATATATTTTATTAATTTAAATGCTAAACTTTTTACAAAATTAAAATAACAAACCTTAAGCTTATAACTATGGAAATCTACACCCTAAAGATGTCCTTTGAACCAAACACACCTTATGTAATTGCAAAATTAATATTTTAATAAATCCCAAGAATTGGATATCTTTTGGAGAAGACACATCTTAGATTTGTTTTTTAAAATAATATCACCACACTCTACGGTTTATACTTCACAATACCACAACTATGTTATGTAATTTAGGCTCCTATTTTAAGGGTTTAACAATCATTTCAAAAGGACATACATGATAATTAATTCAACTAAGATTTAACATGAAAAGTATAAAAAGCAATAGGTAGATCTTCATGAAAGGATAGAATTAATATAAAAATACCCTAGAGTTAATCATATTTAAAGTCGCCTATCAATCTTAATTTAAAATTTGAAATAATAAAAAAAAAGTAAAACATTAATTCAAATGTATCTTCATATAACTCATATAAGCACTATTTGAATGCGTTTTTGTATATATAAAATTTAACTCCATATAACTCGTTTAAATACTATTTGAATGCGTTTTTGTAATATGACTCATTACCATGATGACCCGTCACAACTGTAACTCTTTAAAATTGCTATTATTATGAGTTGTTATAAAGAAACTAACCTATTTGTTAAATTCACTCTTTTTCTATGATCGTTTCGGTTCAAACGACCGGTAAACGGGATGATGTGTCGCGACGACGAAACCTTAAAAATTCAGGAGGCCCTCTTTTTAACGACCGTTTGCTATCAAATGATCTCAAAACGATTTGCTCCAAACGATCGTTTTGCTCCAAACGATCGTGAGGATCAGGTGTTTTTAATAAAGTTGTGGGTTTCTTTAGTAAAGGCCACTATTTAATGAAATATATATTTTTAACTTTTATTTATTAACTATTTTAACAAAAAAAATTGATAAAACATAGTAAACACAACATATTTAACAATAGAGTTGGTGATGTACTAAATTATTACAAGTTTACAACCTTTAACCTCTAGGTTCAATCCTTAGAGTTTTTACCTACTAAAATTTTTTATTTTATAATCTTTTATATCATTTCTTGTATTTTCTTTTAATTTTACACCATCACATTTATATATGAATATTTACGGAGTATAGTAAAACTAAATTTAGTTAATAATAAAAGGCAAATATAAACAGAAAGCATAAAATTGTCATTAGATTGATATATAACATACTAAACCATACCTTAAACATCAAAGTACCAATTTTACCCCTCCCCTACTATCCCTATCTACGCGATACCAAAACCTACAAAATGATACTACCATTGCCACTGACATAACAAAATGAAGGGGGTTTGATGTATGTCCATTTTGGTAATTTCACTACTCTTCAAGGGTTGTTCCTGGTGGAAGAACCATGATTCCCATTGGAAGTTGCAGAGTGATCGTTGACATTTTGACCACCCATTGTTATCCTCTGTTTCAGCTGTGAAAGCAATGCTTGATTTTCCTGGTTCAAAAGCTGGGCTTTCTTCCTCAGCTTTTCGTTTTCTTGCATTATCAGACAGTTCTCCACGTACAGCTTCGAGTTCAATCGCTCCATCTTCTTTTCAACAACCTGCAAAATCATATTTTTTTTAAAATTAGGAAAAACAGAGTGAGAAAACTTGGGTTTTTAAGAAACTGAGAAAAACAAAGCAAAGATTTGAAGTTGAAGAATTGTAGATTCAGTAAAGATTTCAGATGCAAAAGAATAGTTTAGGAAAGTAAGTAAAACAGAAGAAGAATTCTTAGATTTTAAGATAATAAGAAAAACAGAGCAAGAAATGTTGGTTTTTAAGAAATTATGAAAAACAGAGCAAGAAATCTCGGCTTTTAAGAAATTAAGAAAAAAGAGCAAGAAATCAGGGTGGAAGATTAGTTGATTCAGTTCTGATTTCAGACGCAAACGACCCGAAATTAAGAAAGAAAGTAAAACAGATGAAGAAATATTGGATTTTAAGAAATTAAGAAAAACAGAGCAAGAAATCTTCGTGAAAGATTCATTTGAAGGATTAATGAAGGATTAATCTTTCATCATTGATTCCGTACAGATTTCACACAGAAGCGACTTGCATTTATAAAATTAGTAAAAACAGAGCAAGAAATCTCCAGATTTCAGACGCAAACGACTGGAACTCAAGAAAATAAGAAAAACAGAGCAAGAAAAATCAGATATCGCGAGTAAGACAAATGTGTTTGTTTCTTGTGTTTTTGCAGACAAAACAGATTTAAAGATCAAAAAGGAAGACAAAAGAGTGTACTTTTCAAGAAAGATCACCTGTAGAAAACGTCTTAAAAGTTTTTTAAGAAGAAGAAGAAGAAGTTCTCTGTTTTTTTTTGAATGTAGAACAACAGAAACAGAGAGGGACAAGATGACGCAAAAGAGCAGAGATACGTATATATAGTGGGAAAACCAGAGGGTGGGGTGGGGTAGGGTTAGGGTGGGGTGGGGGTGGGGGGGGGGGTAAAGTCCGGCGAGTAAACTAATGATAACGGAGATTCGAAAGGATGGGGGGGAAGGGAAGAAGGCGGCTTGTTGTATGGGGGTGGATTTAATGTGATTCTTCTTCTTCTTGTTCCACAATGATGATGGATATCAGATTTTTGGTGTTCATTACGTCATGTGAATGATGGGGTCTCGAGTAGGGGCAGTTTCGGTATTATACATTGATGACAGGATAAAAAGAAACTCAATAAAAATTTCAATTTGAAAATAAAAAAATTTAGTACAAATTTCATTATGGATATCATACTCGTCAAGTCACAACAATGTCAACCATAAGTTGTTTGATATATTCTTGCTTACATGACTAGGTGAGGAGTTTAGAAAATGCTAACTCGGTCGGTAGTGAAAATGGGTGTGAGTCGGTAAAATTTGCTTAGTCAGCTGGTGAAATGTAGACAAACAAACATTCTAACCGCTGATCGAATTGATTGTCAGCTCTAACTGCACACAGTAAGTAAAAATTAAATTAAATAACCCTTAATCATCCCTGAGATCGTATTTGAGATTTCAGGTGTTCTATGTGAATACTGAAAACGTGTCTTTATATATGACGCAAATACCTATTAAAATTGTTTATTTTATTCAGGATGAAGCTCGTTCACAAGACAAGCCTACTCATGTGAATCTGTCGCTATTTTTGCACATAATTCTTCAATTCGCTTTATATTTTGTAACATTTTAATTTTTTTGTGTGTATAATCTACTATAAGACATATAATTATTTATAAGATTAATAACCCTTTTATACATGTTAATTGATATACGTTGTCTAAACAAATAGAATAGTCGAGCCCAATTTAGTTTTGTATGGTCACGTATCATACAAACTCTTAAAAACTCAAAACTCTTCTTAAATATGTTCTGACTACCTTATACGAAAAGATATTAAACAATCATAGCATAACTTTGGGGGGGGGGGGGGGGGAAACTAAAAATATACTGCTAAATTACAGCATTTTACAATTTTATTAGTCAATATTATTAAAAAGTTAAAAAAATTAAAGAAAATCATAATTTGGGAATTTAAGTGGAAAGATAATAGATATAATGATGGTTTTGGATTGGTTGCAACGACGGAGCCCTCTTCCTGCCCATCACCACCCCACCCTCTTAAGTCTTACCTTTTTTATTTATTTTCTATTTAATTTATTTTTATTTAATTTATTTTCCAATTAAAAAGATGAGAGTTATCTATTTTGAGTATAGGAAACCTTTGAATTCTGATGGAAACCCAAAATATTAATTATTATTTTTTAAAGGATACGGTAATCCGATAATATAAAATTCAAAATAATCAGCCATTCAGGATGAGTATCTCGTGATGTGTCACCAGGTGTTTGATTAATTATAATAAAAGTTATAGATATAAGATGAGTATGATATCAGGTGATAGCTCGATTTGCTACTGAAAACCGATTCATATCCATTTACTTTGGTTGAAACCGAAGCTATACATGATCTTAAAAATAATTTAATTAATATTTGAAGGTGTTAAAACTTAAAAATAAAACTATTATAAGCATAATCAACTATTTGAATTTCTAGCCGGTATCTAGGATAAGTTTAAATGGTTTATTTGAAACACACATAAAAACCTATAAACCAAAATGTAGATTTTAAGTGTATAAGATTATAAATGGTTTATTTGATACGCATATAAAACCTATAAACCAAAAGATAGATTCTAACTGCATAAGATTATAACAGGTTTATTTGATACGCATATAAAACCTATAAACCTAATGTGTAATTTGTGATGTATACCTAACGGATATGAAACGTTATTTTTACAATTATACATGAGACTAAGATTATAATATATGATTTAATTTCATTCCTATCTCCCCCAAAAACAAATTTTTTTTGCAATAGAATGTAAAAACAACTAATGAGAAGATGTGAAATGAAATTTGGTAATTTAAAGAGTATTATTAATTCGAGTAAAAAGTGATAGAAAGTTGTAGTGATTAGGCATAATTAATAATAAATAGAATGATTAGTAGATACCATAACCACTTGCCTCGTAATTATTTAACCAACCTTAATGTTTTTTTCTTATTAACGAATTCAAAAGTCACGGCTGAACGTAAAGTTTATATTTGTATCTCATAATTGTGTTAAGAGTAATGAGTTATGCCATTCTCCTTTTTATAAACTATTTACATTACATTAACATTATATCTATATATTTTATCAACGGGAGATATTACATTAATTATATCTATTCTATATATATTTAATTAACGAGGGATATTACATCAACATTATATCTATATATCACATCAATGACACATATAGTAAATTCATAATGTTTCAAAGTTGGTTGTGTATATGTATTTTACAAAATGTGGGCGTTCAAATTGACATGGATATCTTGATAAGTCGTTTATCATTCGATCACTCTTAGATTGAAATATTTAATAGTACTGTTCCAAAAGGGTGTCAATTGACGATTATAAGTTATAACTATCAATTGTTTGACAGTTACATCGACATTAGTTATGTTCATGAGTAGTAATAATTTTATTATATACATTGTTTTTTGTTAATTAATTAAAATCGAATAACTAACAAGCTTTGTGCAATTTAAAAATACAAGTTGTAAGTTTAGGGAGTGAAGTGAAACAAATGGAGTGGATAATAAGACTACATCGATCTTTGTAAACTGACACATTTTGGCCCATCAAATTTAACTTAATGCATTTTCGAACAGAAAATTCAGATGCATTTTTAATGAAGGGATTGCCGCCCCTTGGACTGCTTTTCTCGGGGTCGCTGTCCCCGAACCCCCGTTAGTCCTGACAATTTTTTTTAAATGCTATCCCTAATTTTTTTTTCTAGATTCGCCCCTGAAGAACACAATCGGTAAAATTAACAAGAATGAAATGGAATTTGGTGGCCTCTGGAGCTAGGGATATTGTTTTTACGAGGCTTAGCTTTGCTATTCAGAAAGGCTTGGCGGCGCAGCTTGTTGCCCGCCTCCCTTGCCCGCCGGGGTGATTGTCCACTTGTATTTGTCTTGTTGAACTCAATTGGAGCTTGTAATATTTTTCGTTTTTTATAAAGATTAGAGATTAATAAATGAATTTGCGAAATCTTATTATGCCAAATGATTAACGTAGTACAAACGGATCTGGAAACAAAAGGAATTGGAAATTCAATTACAGAATCAGAAATACCTAATCTTATAGCACTAAGCATCGACTAACAGCTCTTAACGAAAAACAACAGAATTAACTCCATATTTACATCTTCAACCCCTGAACTTTTAGCGATAGTACAATAAGACCCCTGTACATTTTAAATGAACCGAAATCAACCCAGATTGATTTCCCTAATTTGACTAACCAGTTGACCTTCTAATTTGACTATTATAAAATTTTGGGTGTTAATGGTAATTTGTGTGTTAAAAATACCCCAATTTTATTATTTATGGGTTCAACTCCTGTCATAAAATAAAGTTATGAATATATTAGATCAAATATGTTAGTTGTAAGCACGAGAACTTATCTGAGTGGTTACTGGCGATAAATAGGGACTTGGAGCCGAGAGATCACATGTCGTTTCCTGAGCTTCCAGGTTTTATCACCGACCACTCGTGAAGGTGATTTTTTCCTGAAATAAGCTTAACTGATATAAATACTCTCGAGGTCTTCGGGCCCATTTGTTAGCCGTTAAAAAAAATGTTAGTTGCAACTAAAAACCTAACAACTCACATGTGTAAATAATAATTACGAGTCATTACACTAGTTACAAGTTGCAACTCACAAATGCAAATAATAATTACCACACTTTATGAGCATGTTAAAAACTGAAATCTAGCTAAAAGACATTGAGCTTAATAAAAACTATGCATTCGAATGTTACAATTTATAAATAGAATATAGCTATATAAACAGGTTATGTCTAGTTTCTTTTTCATGTCCACACGGACCACACCAGACTTTACAAAACGTTTTTCGACTTTCTCCATCATTGGTAATCATATATGTTGTTTATCTACTCTTTTTTACCTCATCTAATCGTGCATATCATCTATTCCATGCATAAAATTAATCAAAAAGCCCCACCATCGCCCCTTTAACAAGACATTTCGTTTTTATTTAATCATTAAGATTCATTATGGATCCCTACTCGACACTCTCATTTTTTCAGCAACGTCAATGATACATAAGATTCATCTTTCTTATAGGTTTGTATTTCTGGATTTTAACATAAGTACAATATTGAATAATCTATGAGCCGTGTGGATCACTATTAGATTGAATGTTTCGATGGTACTCTTGAAAGTTTAACCGGATATACAATAATTTACAAGAATGGATGAATATGTAATTATGTTATGATTGTCACACACCAGAAATCGACCAAACCATATTCTTTTATTGGGGGTAGACCATTGCAACAATTTAAATGACAGTTAACCTTTGATGGTTACAACCATTGACAGTTACATCACTATTTGACACTTTTTTTAACGGTGACAAATCAACTTATCATAAGTGACTAAGTTACTTCCGAAGTATAAACTCACTTTTGAAAGGGGGTTGCGGCGCAGCTTGTTGCCCGGCTACCCCACTTCTTTGTAATTGCTTTTAGTAATCAATGAAGAAAATAAATTTATTTTTTTAAAAAAAACAAGCATTACTTCTTATGAACAAGTTCACTTTCGAAGAACAAATGTGCTTCCGATGAATGAAGTTTGTCTCGAAGACAAACATTATGCAATTCTCTTGAAAGTTCAATCGGAGATAAAAAAAATTAACAAGAATGAATGAATATGCAATTCTCTTATGATTGTCGGATACCAGAAATCGACCAAACTGTATCCTTTTATTTGGGGTTGAACCATTGCAACAATTCAAATGACAGTTAACTATTGACAGTTACAATCATTGATAGTTACATGAGTTATTTGACTATTTCTTCAACGGTGACATATCAACTCATCAGAAGTGACTAGATTACTTTCAAATTATAAACTCACTTCCGGAAAAACAAATATCACTTCTGGTGAACAAATTCACTTCCGAAAAACAAATGTACTTCCGATGAACAAAGTTGGTTCAAAGACCATCTTTATTTCCGATGCAAAACGTTGTTTCCGAAAAACATATTTACTTCCGATGGAAGAAAGTTATTGTATCAAAGCTCAATACAAGCAACTTTTTATAAATTAAGAAAATCTAAACAATTTTGAGTTAACTACTAACTTGTCGAAATAAATTTTTCTCACGCTCACTGGCTCATTAGACCCCACCAGGGGCTTTACCTATTTGTCAAAATAAAATTTCTTCACACTCACTTTCCATCTCATCGGGCTCGATCATCATAGGGGACTTTTCCCTTTGGACGTCACTAGAAATTGTTGTCCTTAAGCATAGTCTTGTACATATGTGTGCTATCCTTGTTTCTTTTTGCTTTAAGTAAATCTGACTAAATTAAAATGCTCTGATGACTCTAAAATTACTAAAAATCCTCATTTTCTTCCCTTAATGAGTGGTAGATGGTGTGTGATTGGTTTCGAGAAAAGGAAAGACACATTCGTCAAAGACGACGTGTCGAGAAATATGTATGTGACTGGTGGAAGGGTCGAAATACCGGTACCCACGAAAGTTGCTCGGGTAGCCAAGGAAGTACAGCGAACTGAACCTTGGTGAAGCTTATGAGGTTGAGTGGCTGAAAGGTTGGGATATCAAGCACACCCACACGCACGAAGGTGATCATACGTTGGGTGACGGTGATAAAGGATGAAGGCGGGAGTGTTAAAATTGAGCCATTTCGTAGGAAAGATGTTATGAAGGTAGGCCGCGGTATGGAGAGCTTCAACCCACAATGAAGGTGGAATATGTGCTTGCGTGAGAAGAGTCTGGATGATGTCATTAAGACGACGAATCATCCGTTCGGCCTTACCGTTTTGCAGGGATGTTTTCGGATATGAAAAACGAAACATGAGGCGGTGATCATGAGCGAAATTCTGAAAGTCGCGATTATCAAATTCGTCACCCAAGTCACACTGGAAGGATTTGATAGATTTATTAAATTGAGTTTGAATGAGTTTATGAATTTTTTTGAATGTGAGAAATGTTTTGAATTGCAAATTGATCATCCAATAAGTGACACCCCCTATATATAAATACTAAATACAAAATATACCTCTTGACAATAGTAAAGATAACTAATATATTCATAACTAAGAAGACCAGATATATTATAATAAGGGATTAAACATTACCCGACATGTATACATCGTCGATAAAAAGAGATATATATATTTTTTAACGGCTAACACACACTACATACTACTCCTAACCTACACCATCCATATCGTAACTTAAACCCGCAACCTCAAAAAGAGAAATGACCATCACTTTAACAACACCATAGGTATCATTGTCTAGAAGCACTTTAGTTTCATCAAATTCTATATGATATATTAATCCTAGAAAATCTAGAAGTTACTGGTAGAAAACAAAAACTAAGAGCATTCACTGTAGGTTCCTTAAAAAATATGTGAGTGTAAATATGTATAATTTAAAGTTTGGTTATGAGTGGTTGTGAGTAGAGGAGAAAGAAATGTTGGATTTAGGTGTCCAGACTCGACTAAATCAAGTACCCGACCTGGTGAAGACCCGTAAGAGTTACACCGGAGGCAACGGGTATTTAAGACCGCTTACTTTATAACCGGCATATTCGCAGAACAATTAATTGTTTGTTTATTAAATAGTTTAATAAATAAATAATTGATTAGATTATTAAAATTAAATTAGCGACAAAAGACGATAAATAATATTACGTCTTAAACAACGATTAACGTATTAGTCGATGACTGATATTCGTTAACTCTCGGCACACGACAAACGTTTAACAGTTAAATGTTAGTCGTGTAGATTAAATGGTTCGATTGAGGATTAAAATAAGCACGAGGGACCTAACGGAAAATTAGTCAGATATATATCTGACTAATGGAGGGGGCGCAAACCCTAATCCCCATTAGAGAATTTTCGGCCCCCTCCCTCTCCTCTCTCTCGTCGCCGCCGACAGCACCCCGCGGCCGCCGCCTCCTCTGCTTCTCCGGTGATCCGTTAACCGCGAGAACCCTTTCACCATTAGCCGAGCCGCCGCAGCAACCCAAGCCGAGCCGCCGCAGCAGCCCAACCCGAGCCGCCGCAGCAGCCCGCCGATCTCGCTCCGCCGTCGACCGCCGCCGTCCGCCGCTGCCGTAGCACTTAGCAGCTGCCGCCGCCTGCCCCTCCGCCGTCGCCGAAGCCGCGCCGCAGCCGCTGCCTCTCATCGAGCCGCAGCCGCGAACCACGACTCCAGCGGCCGCCGCCCCTGCCGGCCGCCGCCCTCCCCTCGCCGTCGCCGTTCCACCGCCGACAAAACCCTAGCCGCGAACCGTGTCACCCGCGTGTTCTGCCTTCGTCCGCGAAACCCTAATTTCGCGCTTATCCGACGTACGAGATTTCGGTGCCGTGTCATCGAGGGAAATCCGTAACTGCGAGGTTATTCTCGATTTGCCCGTCAAATCGATCTGCGATACCCTAGCGTCACACGTTGACCTCCGGTGTCTCGAACGTTTGTTTGAATCACCGCTCAGGTATATCTAAACTCGTTATTAGTTTAGATTT
This sequence comes from Deinandra increscens subsp. villosa, assembly GCA_039602395.1. Taxonomy (NCBI): domain Eukaryota; kingdom Viridiplantae; phylum Streptophyta; class Magnoliopsida; order Asterales; family Asteraceae; genus Deinandra; species Deinandra increscens. The sequence goes on from JBCNJP010000003.1 coordinate 5,918,692, forward strand.
GATTGTTCAATTATATGTTTATATCGCGTTTTTGTTTAAACGTATTTTTGGCGTTTGCGCGTTTGGTGATTGTCGAATCCTGTTGTTTTGGCTTACGTTAAATGACTGGTTTTCGTGTTTGTAAATTAAATCGTTTCCGTTGCCAATTAAATTAATTGTTAATTTAATCTAATTTAATTACTCGGTAATTGATTAAATAATTATTTATTATAAATAATTATTTCCGAATATAAAAAAAAAAATTTGCTATTGCCGAGACCCGAATGCCGCTGTCGTAACCCAACAAGAAAAACTTTACAAAATCTCTATATTTGACAAAAAGTTTGGTGATTTGCTAAAATTTGGGGATTGAAAGAGAGAAAAAATGTAATGATGAAGATAAACAAAGTATTATAAATTATAGTTGTGAGTGGAAGAGAGAGAAAAAGTAATAATAAAAGTAGGGCTGACAAATCGTGTCAGACACGACCTGTTAAGACACGACATGATAAGACACGACACGATTAGTCTTAAACACGAACACGACACGAAAACTTTTCGTGTCTAGTTTTCAAAACACGAACACAACCTGTATTTTCACGGGTCGACATGATAAAACATGTTTAGACACGAAATTTTAACTAATCAACAGTCGACACGATAAAATCTGTTTCACTCACCATGTTTAGACACGAAAACGACCTGTATTTTAACGAGTTCAAGAATTGAGAGATGTATGAGTGTATGTTACGACAAAAATGGAATGGAATTTTGAGATACGTCACCTAATAATCTAATTCTAATATATCTTTAGTATATTATTTAAAAAGTATATATTATTAAAATATAAACGTGTCTTAACAGGTTAACAGGTTTCGACCTGTTAAGACACGCAAATTAACAGGTCTTAACAGGTCGACCTGTTAACGACACGAAACCTGTTAAGCCCAAACACGAAACCTGTTAATATTTTCGTGTTTCGTGTCGTGTTTTCGTGTCCCTGTCAAAATTGCCAGCCCTAAATAAAAGTATAAATTATAAGGATTAAGATATGAAACCTGCTGTGAATACTCTAAATGAATATAAATGTTTATTAATATTCATTCTTTTATAAATAAACAAACATAAATGAATCTTTAGACGAAGAGTTTATTGAGTATCCAGCTCATTTATATGCCTAGTTATAAACTAGAGTCCTCGCTCTTTACTGGATTTGACAAGTAAATAAGTATGGTTGTTTATAAAACCGGGTTTGGTTAAAGTAATAACTAATAACCATATTTCATACCCAAGTTACATCTTAGGGCACGTCTCTAATTGTGTAGTAGTAATTTCTTTTTTTTTACCAGGGTTGGTTGTTAAGTGATAAAAACATAGACTTTTATAGCATCATTTTTTAGAGGTCATAAATTCAAATCTGAATAAATGTAAATATATGGTGTAACTTATGATTAAAAGGAAGATAAATTGACAATAAAAAAGTAGTACTCTTTTACTAAACATTTATTTTAAAATAAATGAAAGTTATGATTTGGGGAGACATGATATGAATGACTTTAAAAAAATGTATAGTAGTGACCAAAAGATTTTGCATGGAAAATGATCATAGCTAGCTAACAACCATTCATGGGTGCCTCATCATCTTCTTCTTCTATCATCATTATCCTTCGTTGCTCCGTTCACCCAAGTATTCATTTCCCCATCTTTATTACACACCCCATATTTACACAGCGAATAATGCACAACAAATAAATATAATGTTATATTGCGTGTGTTTTTTTTCCTTTTTGTCACAACAATTTAAAAGAATATTTGGTAGATATTTTGTCAATTGTCAATAATGTAGAAGGAGGTAATTATTTTTTTAACGGCACTAATTTCATTAAACATAAACACTAGCAGTACAGTGGAAGAAAACATATAGGGTTGTTTATGAGTCGAGTCGCGTCGAGTTAGGGCGAGCTAAAACTATAAATCGAGCTGAAACCTTGAGCTGGAGCTCTTCTCGGGTTTAAAATAATGACTTAGTTCGACTTTGCTTGATTAGAGTGTTAAAACTTAAAATAAAGAAAAAAATGCATGAAGTAATTTAGCTGAATAATAAGAAATGCTTGAGCTCAAGTCCTCAAAGGGATGAGTTCAAATCCTGTCAAAAGACAGGTATAGAGATTTAGCTGTTAAAAAAAACAAAAAAACACTTAAAAGTATTCAACAAATCATAACTTATATCCTTAAAATGCTTAAAATTAAGTAAAAAAAGTACCAAATGCATCAATTTCCTGACATATTCATGGATTGAACATAAAATACGTCAAAAAATATATGTTTTCTTGCATCATCGTTTATTTGCAGCGATATGTGCTTTCTACATATTGTCTCTAGTAATAGTATTTTGCCTAAATATATCATACACATAGTAAAATGTCTAACATGTAAATCATCTTCTAAAAATTGAAATTTTTAATTAAACCGTAACATAGAAATCTTAGAGTAATTACCATCAGGATAAGAATATGAACTTAGGTGGGAAAAGTAGCCAAAAGATGCTCATATACAAACACGACCTCTAATAAATGAAAACAATTGAAAAAATTATGAAAAATTCAAGAGATATTGGATTTTAATAATCCCAATTATTATATATTGTCCGATATTAATTTGTATTTTCATTTATTCCATACAATAAACTAGATTTTAAATGTATTGAAATCTTTAGACAGCCGTTAAATGACCACTAACGTCGTTAAGTAAATTTTCACCTTTTGATAACTGAACATCACACTGGTGTCTTATTTGACATGTTTATGATGTATATGAATAAAAAAATTTTAAAAACAACCAATCATGATTAAAAGGTATAAAAATCTTAAAAAAAACATCTCTTAATAACATCAAAACATACAAAAATTTTAAAAAACCTCCGTGTTTAAGTTTAGTCATAAGAAACATGTCACATAAGACGCCACCGTGATGCCCAGTCATCAAAAACTAAAACTTTCCTTAACGGCGTTAGTGGTCATTTAACGACAGTCTAATAGATTTCATTACCTTTAAAATCTGGTTTATTGTAGGAAATAAATGAAATATGGATTAGTATCGGTCAATAGGCAATATTTGGGATTATTAAAATCTAATATTTCAAAAATCAATAATATTTGATTAAGAAAAACGAAAATAAACACATTAAAATGAAATTCATCAAAGTTGAGATATTCAAAATTATTAAGCAAAGAAATAAACAACACTACAGTTAAATATTGGAAATTTTGGTTAAAATTAATTATTATTATTATAATTGTAATTATTAATTAGCTCGGTTGTGTCTATCTATATGAGATGATTACAATGAACTAAAAGGTGTTCAAAACAGAGCTAAGATAGTTGAGATATTAATGCTTAAAGTTGTGTTGTTGCTTAAGCTTAAATAAATAGAAATTGTCTAGTTTAGCTTATCACACATTGGTAGACTCACAAAACTTGAAATGGTTTATAAGAAGTGGTCTTAATAAATTTGTATTTCTATATAACCAGACACATCTAATGGCAACCAAAACCCTTCATGCCTATGCACGGGACTCAGACAATGGGCGGATTTTAGGTTTTGATGGCTCACGCTCGCATCGCCGTGAGCCGCTTAAGAACCTGTTTAGTATTTTTGACTTGTTCCGAACCCAGGTAGTACACGAAGTAAAGAACAGAGTTAACTCCATGGGAATTAAGAGTCTCTTCACTTGCTCAATAGAGGTTTATATATGTGGAAGTCCAGTCTGGTTCAATATACGAAAAAATGCAACTCGAAAGTAACACTAGTGCATGTCTTGAATCTTTGAAGAACTTTTAGCCTTCTCCCTTTTAAGTGCTCTTGTTTCATGTATCGTTCTGGTACTTGGTCTATGTCGGTAGTACACATCACTTCGGCTGTTGTACCCTGAGAGACAGACGGGTTCACCAGGGTAGCCCAGAATCTATTTTGTGGGACGTTTGTTGAACAGAAAGCCTCAGCCATATCGTTTTATATCTCTGCTATTCGTATTCGTTTATGTTCTTGTAATCGTAATTCGGTTTCTTGTAATCCATTTGCTATTTTGTTTATGTTATTCATTGTACTGTATTTCGGAGTATTTATAATAAAATCATGTATGTTTAATTTATGAACGGTACTCCTACAATCTTAAAACAAAATACCCTTTGATGTATCGTTCATATGTTTTATAACTATTTTTGAAAACTCTTTCTGATCTTGGTTTTAAAACTTTTATGAATTTAACTTTAGTAAATTGGATTTTATTAATCTAAACTATGACCTATTGGCCGATAATAACCAAAACTATCAGTTTGGCCAGTAGCACTCCCAACTTTCATTTTCGTTATTAGTAGCAATCTTAGTCCCGACACATCAAACATTTACACATGATTTACACTTGTTTTTCGTTTTTTATTCTTTTATGCGTCCTTATTTTGTTTAGATATATCATTACAAGCCAAAAATTAAGTGTAAATGTATGATGATTATGCTATTGAGATTGCTCCTGATAACAAAAATGAAAGTTGGGACTGCTGCTGATCAAACTAATAGTTTTGATTATTATCGGCTAATGAGTAGTTTTGATTATTAAAATCCAATTTGCCTTCAGCTTTTGAGTAAAGTTGGTTCATTTTATAAATTCGAATTATATAAGAGGGAGTTGATTGCAAACTTTTGTGTAAAGTTTTGCTACTTGGTTTTTAGTAAACCAACATTTCCGCCTTTGGCATATTCTCTTGTTTTAGACTTGTCGACCATCGTGATCAGTTCATCTTCAACCATGTGACCTCTCATCTCCACTACCATGGGACCATTAGTTCTAATGGCAACCAAGCGGCTCAGATGGTCGCCAACCATGCTGAGAGACTAGAAAAGTTTTCTGACTTGAACTTCAAAAGATAGTAGCAAACTTAATGAATATTTAAGTTTGGCCATTTCATCACTATTATCTGAGCGTGTTTAAACCTTTCAACTTTAACTACAACTACGTATTTGCATATTTGTGCCTAAGGGCACATGGGTGAAATTGCCAAACTGGCATGAAGTCAAAGGTACGTGAAGTGATTTTTTTTTGAATTTTTGTGTTTTTATGTACGAGTGCTACCCTTAGAAAACTATTAGACCATTACCTAACCAAAATACCTCTTAAGATTTGACTCATATTATATAACAATAACAAGATTAAAGAAAATTGTAGGTTAATTTTTGGTCAATTTAATTTTTGATGCATTTTTCATTAAGCAATTTGACGTGTCACATTCTTATTCGCTTAAGCTACTTTTTCTTCTACCAAAACCCCCTCCTCCTTAGGTGGCCCATAATGGGTGTTAAATTGCCTCTATCACACCCATAGCGTCCCGACGGACCGCCCCAAGGGCTATTATAATTGTTATAAAAGTTTAAAATTTAAAAAGAGAAATTCATATAAGTTTTTATGATCAAAATAAAACTATTTTACACATTTGTAATTTTTGGTATAAAATTATAATTTTAGAGCATTAATATGTTTAGGGAGAGGAACAATATATAACTGCAAAAATGGATTTTAATAATCCTACCTATTCCTATTTGGCGGATAATAATCCTAAGTAAATTTTTGGCCAAAAACGATCTTTCCTTTACACCCTGTTATTTTTAATAATCCTTTCCGTTAAAAAACTAACACCGTTAGTATGGAGGACTAATAGTGTCATTATCTAAACTTGTTTTATTTAAATAAACTTCAAGGGTAAATAATATAATTTCCGTAAAGTTTATTTAAAAAAAACCCAAACCACACCCCCAACCCCCGTCTTCTTCCCCCTCGCTTACGGCGACCTGCTTCGGCCGGTCACAGTGGCGACCTCCGGCGAACCTCGAAAATCTGTGATCGTTTCTCTCTCTCTCTGTTCTGTTCGCATCTGGCCTCGATCTTTCCCCTCGGATTGACAAACAATGGCGATGACTTAGGGTTGACATCGTTCACATCCGTGGTACGACGACCTTAGTCGCATTGCTGTGCTCGTGTTGGTCGCGAATAGCGGAAACCAAAGCTTGACACTCGCGATTCCGGCCAGCCTCGAGGGCTCACGGTGGCGGCTGGGCTCCTTCACGTTAACGTTCATAGCCATGCTCCGGTGACCTGAGTCGCATTTATGTGGTCGTGCTGGGCTTGAACGACAGAGGAGAGGAGTTCGGGAGGGTCGGTGAAGGTTGCTGAGGTCGGCGTGAGGTCGTTGGAGGGGATCGGCCGTCGGCGAGGGGGAAGAAGACAGAGGGTGGGTGGGGGTGGGGGTGTGGTTTGGGTTTTTTTTATTAAATAAACTTTATGGAAATTAAATTATTTACCCTTGAAGTTTATTTAAATAAAACAAGTTTAGATAATGACATTATTAGTCCTTCACACTAACGGTGTTAGTTTTTTAACGGAAAAGATTATTAAAAATAACAGGGTGTAAATGAAAGACCGTTTTTGGCCAAAAATTACTTGGGATTATTATCCGCCAAATAGGAATAGATAGGATTATTAAAATCCATTTTTTCTATATAACTACTAACTAAAACATAATTACATAACTTTCTTTCTAGCCATTAGATCAAGCAGTGATACTCTCGATAAGGGTAATAACCTCTAATATTTTATTAACCCAAAAAACAACAATTAATCTTTGTTAAGCAAGAGTTAACGTCATTAATATCCATAATACAAGTAATTAGTTGCCATTGTGACTAGCATAAATAAATAAATCAATAAAAAGAAATAATTAACGTACTTTTCATACGTATCTTTTTAAGGTTATATTTGCCCGTAATCTCTTTAAATTATTTAGTTGGGTGATTATTAAAATATAAAAACTTAAACTAAAAATCCTCCATTGACATAGAGCCCCAACCCCAATACCAACCAAACCTCCATTTTGATTTTTTAATTAATTGTTGAGGTAAATTTTCATCATTTCATATAATAATTACCAACCCATGCAAAGGGTAATGATGGAATTTCATTATTACTATTGCCCTTAAGTGCATTTAACCCTACACGTGACCCCTATGTTTCGTAATAAAAGCCCTCTCCCCAAATTATCATCCTTTTTCACTTCTTTAACCCCTTTTCTATTTATGTTTTCTTTTTTAAATATTATCTCATCATTTTAGTATTAATAAAACAAGTCCTTTTAACCCTTTGTCCCTACTCACTCTTAGTATACGGTAAAATAAAGTTATACTAATTATATTTTTATTATTATTATTTTTTTTCTCTTTCACTTACAATCATAATTAAATAATACATTTTATATTTTTTATCATTATATTTTCTCTCTCTTCCAATTCCTAAATTATAGCAAATCATCAAACTTTTTGTCAAATATACAGATTTTGTAAAGTTTCTCTCTCTCCTCTACTCACAACCAAACCTTAAATTATACAGATTTACACTCATATATTTTTTAAGAAACATACCGTGAATGCTCTAATGCACTAGTTGCGATAGCTGGTATATATGTGTGAAAAAGTATTGTCATGTAAAGGTTTAGATGTTTATTTAAGAAAAAGATAATGAGGTTTAGTGCTGAAGATCAAAGTTACAACCTAAGGTCACCAGCTAGTGCCAAACACCAAGTGACTATCAAGGTCACCGGTTAGCGCCGATAACCAAAGTTACTATCGAGCAATGTTTTAAAAACTGGTTTTTTAGTTGAACTGGAAAACTTTTCAGGGCCGGTTCGACCGGTCGGACCGGTTAGACTGGCTGGTTGAACCGGTTAGGGGATTTATATATAATTTTTTATAAAAATGTTAATAAACTTGTACACTCCAACAAAAATAGTTAAAATATAATTATAATCCACTAAAAAATAATACCAAATATGTATTTCACAAGAAAATATAAGTTTTAAACATTAAAAAATGATAAAAATAACAACAAAATTTAAAAAAATATTCAATAAAAAAATTCAAAAAAAAAGTCAGAAAACCGGTTGAACCAAAAAAAAAACCGGAAAACCGCCCGGTTCGAAACGGTTCGGTTATATCCAAAAACCCGGGAATAAAAAACCGATATGAACACCGGTTGGCGGTTGAACCGGTTTTTAAAACATTGCTATCGAGATCACCGGTTAATACGATGACCAAAGTTATTATTACCGGCCTTTTACAATTGCTACTACATGTTTGTAGTTGTTAGTTTGTTACCGATGGTTCTTGTTGAGTTGTTGCTATTTTTCAATTCGGTTTCTACTAATGTGTAGCTCTTATAAAATATAAGAACACTTTCAATCAAAGATTTTAAACCAAATAAATCTCATTAAAGTGTTCAATGCAATTTATTTTCTTGTTAATTCTTGATTAAGTTGTTTCGAGTTTTTTCTGCTAACTATGATGTACCAATGTTGTCTCATCAAAAAATCCATAGTAAACAATCTAAAAATAGTCGACAAGGTTAGTGATTCTTTGGTGGATCGATGAATGTTTTGTCTTTTAATATGTGTGGGAGCGGGTCGTCTGTCAAACAAATTAAGATTCGTAGCATTCCTGATAATTTCCGTGTGGACGTTGTGGGCTTTCAAGAAAGTCGTTGGAGTGATAGTATAGTGGATTTCTTTTCTTGGTTTAATTCTAGAAATGTTAAGGTTGCGATTAGTTAGACCGATTGGTTGGACATTCCTTTACTTTGAATGTAATCCGTTTGCTCTTTCTTAGAGTTTTTTACTAAAATTTAGTCGTTCCAAAAAAATAATCTAAAAATAGTCGACCCATAAGATAAAGTGCCTCTTGATAGAATATGTTTGATTGTGATCCAGTACCTGGTGGTCATTAGGTTTATGAAGAAACTGGAACTTTGAGTACCAAAGAATACATTTAATAGCGATCCAGTAGTGGTTAGTAGGTTTTCGGAGAATACCTCTATCGGGAAAGATGGAGAGTTTCATCCAAGAATGTGGCTTGAATCCTTAAAAATAGTCCGACATGCACAAATCCTTGAGGGTAAGTGAGAATATAAACACCCAATCAAACCGCCCAAAAATAATGAATAAATCCCGATAATAATAATGTCATCTACATATATAAGCACATAACACATAATAAAATCACAAGAATATACAAGACACAAATATATCATATACACATCAAGTAAGACAATGTCTAAGAAGAGTCCTAGATAGCTTGAAAAAAAGCTCTAGGGACCTACCTAAGGCTATAAATAGCCTCTACAATAGGTAAACATGATGCGGGCGATATGAGTAAAAAAAAAAAAACAAGAGGAAATGTCATATAAACAGTCTAATATAAATCTCAATGTAAAAAGGCATTGTTGATGTAGCCTGCTAAATATACCAGCCACGAGAAAAGACAAAGATAATATCAACCTAATAGTGCCATTCAAAAAAAAATAATATCAACCTAATAGTATTGGTTTGACAATCAAAGTCAAGAACTCATATAAAAAGACCCTTAAATTATAATTTTTAAAAAATATATATATAAAAGGAATTTTTTAAAAATCACGGACCCTCCAAATTATCAGACCCTGAGCGGTCGTTCACCTTACCCTGTCCTACGGCCACCCCTGGTCGAGTCGAGAATGCTACAACTCATGAAAAGTGAATGTAACAGTGGAAAGTGAATAAATTTGCTGATGGGCTGCTAACAAGTACTCTTTGAGCATAGATGAGTGGCCCAAATATAGAAGTTGTTTGGGTTAAAAATAGTTTGGGATGAGATCCAAACCAACCTGTTTAACCACATAAATTTGCTGATGGGCTGCTAACACAAATCTATTTAGTGGGCCTGATGGGCTGCAATGGGAACCGAGTGAATCAACACCCTTTGCATAATTGCATTTGTGAAATAGATTTGAGATAATCTTCGCTTTTATCTATCTCATTTCTATCAATGTAACTAAAATTTAATATATTTAAAATTTAATTATTTTAACTTTTTTTTACAACAACTCTTTCCCTATTTTTATTCATATCTTATATAATAATTGTCTATTTTTTTTTTTTTTTTAATTCTTTCATCCATTTACAACTTCTCACAAATATTATAAAGAATAAATATGAAAATAAATGGTGTATTAATTTGTAATCAACCCGTGAAATGTACCAATAGGTATTATCATCGAGCCATTTGTGAATGTGGTTTTTTTTTCTTCTAGAAACGGGTTTAATTGCCACTGGCTCGGGCTCTCGTAGGAAATTGACTTATATCGTGTTTGGTTATACTTACTTTTGCATCTCGTGTGACACATGAATTACAAACATAGTTAATAAATAAAAGTAAAATAATATAAAAAGACCTATATACTTGTTACCTTATTATTAAACCCCTTTTGATTAAAGTTGGTATATTAAAGTTTGTAATAATTAGGAGAATGTTATTTGTTTAGGAGCACGTATTTTTTACTTGCAAGTGGTATTCTGGTTACAACGTACGGGACATAAATTCTAGTTATAAACATGTATATGCAGGGCCGGCCCAATGGGCTAAGCAAGTAAAGTAAGAGTCTGAGGCCTTCAAAATTTTATAGCACCTATTTTAAATATCAGGTTCTAAAGGATTGTATAATAACGATTTGCAAATAAAGATACTCTCTACTGGTTTAACTTGTACGAATCCTTGTTTTTCATTATTGCTGCACAAGTTCGAATCCCTCCCTCTCGGTTTTATTCCCTATTTGTTAGCTATGTTATTTATTTTTCACAAAGCCATGTTCAAATCTTATCATTCAATACAATGTGCTTTATTTTATTTTGTTTCATTTCCGATATATCTTTTTTTATTTTTATCCTACATTTATGTAATAACAATGTATTTTTCATAAGTATGTTTTCATAAATCTAAATTTGGTTTTTCCTTTTTCAATTGTTTAATTTGTATCCCCATTTAAGACTTGATTTTAATTTTTTTTACATGTATGAATTCAATTCGCATTTTACAGAGAGCTCAAACAAAATAACTCATGTTTTTACTCTAAATTCCTGATACAATACAAGTATACGCCATAAATCCGTAAACCCTTACGGTTTAGTCTTTCTCAATCTCCGTTTTGAACATTTATCTTGTAGTTCTTACCTTGTTGGATTTGATGTGTGATGTATTTTGTACTTGTGCCGTGTATGTGTTGGACATGCCTCTTTGTAAACCATAGAATGATTGTTAAACCGTTTTATTTTAATGTTTTGTCTATGATTTCTTTTTATAACCGAGCCAAAACCAAGTCGAGCCGAGCTGGCTCGGTTTGAAACCGAGTCGAGCTCGAGCTCAAAATTTCAGCTCAGTTTAGAAATCGAGCCGAGCTGAGCCAGCTCGGTTTATAATTCGAGCCGAGCCCGAGCCCGAGCCAGCCTTGACTCTTTTTGGCTCGGTTCATGAACAACACTATTCTTAATATTCTAATCTGAAGAAATTACGAGACACAAAGACAATTGAGGCTATATTATGCTCGATTGAGTTTAGTTGTATTGGATACTTGATATTATTCTGATGATTGTGCATTTTGAATTTTTAATTTGCAAATCAAAATGATGAAATTTTAGTGCTTATGGTTCAGGGTTTCATCCCGCTTGCATACCGGTTCTTTAATAACAACTCAAAAGTTAACTTTGTATTGGTAATTTTTATGTATAGTACGATAAGTCGATAATAGTATGTTAATTTGGAATCAAGAGTTATGAATTGAGTTATTCGGAAATTCAAAAGAAAAGTAAGACTTAAAGGCCCAAATTTTAGAGTTTGCTTGGGGCCTCCGAAAAGCTTAAGACAACCCTGTATATATGATCAACAAGCCGTCAACCTCGTAAAAGAACAACCTTAGTTTCATTACACTTCGTTATTTCGGACCAAAGACCTATAATTGCCAACACACCTGACAACAATCGCTACATTAACTTATTTTGGACGGATGGAATCGGTCACTTTAGCAAGAGGCTAGGAGCTAAAGTTACATTAACATCATTATATATATATATGATGCAGGCCAAATTTCGATATAATTAAACAAATAAACAAATCATCCATCAGTTGCTATAAAGTGTGTGTCATCTGTAACGAAAAACACATAGACGCTTGATCATGGAATCTAAGGGAATACTTCTTGGAGCTTCACTTCCGGTTCCAAGTGTACAAGAACTCGCTAAGGAACCAATTACCAAGGTTCCACCTCGGTATATTCGCTCCTTCGATCAAGACTCTCCGATCATATCATCCACGTGGTGTCGAAGTGTGCCACAAGTACCTGTCATCGATATGGAGCGCTTATCGTCTCACAGTTCGGAAGTTGAAAAACTACACCTGGCTTGTAGAGACTGGGGTTTCTTTCAGGTACGTGTATATAATTAACTAATTAAGATAGAGATTAAATAATTGGAAAAGAAATATTTAAGGGAATTTTTTCATTTTAATAATCTCAGTTATTGCCTATTGGCCGATATTAATATGTATCTTATTTATTTCCTATGATAAATAAGATTTTAAAGGTATTGGAATCTATTACACCGTCGTTAAATGGTCACTAACGCCGTTAAGTAAAATTTCACTTTTTGATTACTGGACATCAAGGTGACGTCTTATCTGACATGTTTTTGATGCATGTGAAGAACAGTTTTCATAAAACAACCAATCATAATTGAAAGCTACAAAAATCCTAAATAAAAAAAATTATTCATAATATCAAATATATAAAAATCCTAAAAAAACAACTCTGTATTTGAGCCCAGTCATAAAAAAACATATTTCATAATTAAGCAGGGGCGGCTTAATCGTAATGGAGGCTCAAAGCGAACAAAAAATTTGGGGCCACTATAGGAATTTATAACTCTTATGGTTGTATAATACACAAATTCAAAATGAAATAAAATATGTATATATTATTTTTTTATTAATTTGGGGCCTGTTAAAGTGAGAGCCTAAAGCCTTAGCTTCATTTCACTTAACCTTAAGCCACCCCTCTAATTAAGTAATATAATTGCAGTTGATAAATCATGAGGTGAGTTGTTCATTGCTGGAGAAAGTGAAGGAGGAAACAAAAGAGTTCTTTAAGTTGCCATTGGAGGAGAAAAACAAGTACGGGCAAAAGCCGGGAGATCTTGAAGGATTTGGACAGGCTTTTGTTGTTTCTGAAGATCAAAAGCTTGACTGGTCGGACATGCTAAGCATCGTCACGCTCCCTTCTCATCTTCGAAAGCCATATCTGTTACCTAAACTATCTCATCCATTCAGGTAACTTATATAGGGTTAGGTTAAATTAAAAACCATTTAATTTTAAAAACTTTTAAGAACCATTCTGGACCTTCAAAACTCTAATGAAGTTGACATCACAGAGATGCAATAGACGAATACTCAAAAGAAGTTGACAAGGTAGCCTTGAAAACTCTAATGTTTATGGCAAAAGCTTTGAAGATGGAGGATGAAGAGATGAAAGCACTATTCTCCAACGGACTCCAAGCGATGAGGATGAACTATTATCCGCCATGTCCACAACCCGAACAAGTCATCGGTTTCACCCCTCATGCAGACGGCAGTGGGATCACATTGCTTCTTCAAGTGGATCAAGTGCAAGGTCTTCAAATTAAAAAAGATGGCATTTGGATACCAGTGATACCACATCCCAACGCTTTCATTGTTAACATCGGTGATGTCATACAGGTATGTTAGTTAGTTACGGGGATGATATATTCTCTCACCATTTATACCACACCCCACACTATATTAAACGCTGCGGTTGAAAAAGTCAAATGACTGTTTGAAAATAGTAAGGGATTTTTATCAAAATAATCAAATTTGATCATGATTTTACTCAAATGACCCACTTAATATTTCCTTACCTAAATGACTCAACCGATAGTTTGGTGACACCTCGGACCATCCAGCGAAAATCTTCCTTGAACCGGCTAGAACGTCAACCCTTGGTCCCACTATCTAGCCACTAATTTGACATCACATGTACTGATGGCAAAAAAAAAAGTAGTCTAACAACTAAATTAGCCGGCAAAAAAGGTAGTCAACGACTATATTAGCCGGCAAAAACAGTAGTAAACGGCAAAAAAGTACCTTGAGGGCTAAATTAGCCAACAAAAAGATAGTTAACGGCAAAAAAAGTACTTTGACGACTAAATTAGCTGGCAAAAAGGGTAATTAAAGGTAAAAAAGTTGGTCATTTTGACAAGTCAAAATTTAAGTGGGTCATTTGAGCAAAATCTTGGTAATCTTTGATCATTTTAGTGAAAATCCCGAATAGTCAACTTACGATTTGTGTGTGTGTGTGTGTGGGGGGGGGGGGGGGGGGGTTGAGAATTGGAAATCCTAGTTTTTTCAATGTTAATGAGGACTTGATCATAGTTTGGACATAAACATTGTCTAATATTGTATGCTTGATCTAAAAACAACAACTTGTTCACTTCCAGATTGTATCGAACGGGGAATATAACAGCATTGAGCATCGAGCAATCGTCAACGCAGAGAAAAAAAGGATATCCATCGCCACATTCGTGAGCCCGAATTTAGGCGCGGAGATAGGACCTGCTCGAAGCCTAGTTACTCCTGAGACACCAGCTCGATTTACAAAGATAACTTTTGCCGATTTCTTGAAAAACTATATGTCTAAGAAACTTAACGGCAAAAGTAACATTGAGCAATACTATATATGAAGATTTCATCTACCGGCCATATAAACCCGAAACATTAATAGTACGTATTTTTTATGTTTCAAGTATGTAGTATGTCAAATATTATGGGTTCCTTAACAAGTTCCAAGCATGCATCGTTGTACATAAATATTAGTATGATATGATTGTACGAACTATATGAATGGGATGGTCAAGAGTTCTATCAAATAAATATTGATGATTTAATTACTTTCATACATTTGAAATTGTGTTACCTTATCTTTGATCACTCGTAAAACGTTTGCATTTCTGCATTTTCACACTCAAATTAAATCCGGGATTATATTTTAAAAAGTGACGGTTGTTGAGATATTGAACTACTTCTTCAAATATCCCAGAAATGAACACACTACTACAAAAAAAAAAAAAGAAGAAGAAGCCTTATGGCACGCAATGTGCGTCATAAAAAGGTATAGATAACGTGTATTTGCGCATTTGCTTCATATCTCTAGGAATACTTCTTACATCACCCAACTCATGTTCAGAAAGGTTTCTCAGAGCCTCATCCACCCAACTCATGTTCAGAAAGGTTTCTTAGAGCTTCATCAGTTGAGAATCTGAGTTCCTCATTGGAACTGGTCATAAACAGGTAATGGTTGGCATTTTCATCAAATCTCCATGAGATTATTCTTCTTCTGTCACCATGTATGTCATCATGTTCCTCCTCATCTCTAGATGATTCAAAGCTTGATGACACAACAGAAGCTCTTTTTCTTTTCTTTGCCATTCTCTTCTTTCTTTTAGAGATACCTGTATCAGTATCCTTTTTCTTGGATAGGGATTCAAGTTGGGAAGATGGTTCATTTTGTGAGTGAGGTGGTGAAATGAGTTAAGGTTGTGGTGGTGTGAAAGTAGGTTGAGGATGAGGTGTAGGTAAGGCGATTGTTCTTTGGGGGTAAAGGAACAAATGGAGTGAAGTTGTATGTTCTCAATTTTTGAGGAAGGGATTTGGTTTGTTTAGGCTTCTTGGCTGGTAACTTTTGACTCTAGAGGACCAAAACCTAATATATTACAATTGGGCCAAAACGTGGGCCCAAACCAAAAAAGAAAAACCAATCGCACACAATTTATATAAAATTGGGTATGTCCGAATACACATAATAATTAAAATAATCAAACTATAAAATTGTATTATTTTGGTGGAATTAAATCGACCAAAATATAAGAGATGTAATATATATAATTAATTGACAAAAATTAATTATATATTTTAATTCACAACTTTAAGGTGTTAACCCCAGTTTGTGAATTCCACCAGCTTAAACACGACTGGTCTAGCTTAACATGTGGTGATCACGACTCTGAAACAACTGTTGGGTTTTGCTAGTGGTATTCGGGTTACCGGTTAGTAATTTTAATTTTATTAAAACCCGATTAATAACTATATTTTACCGAATATAGTTTTAGTTGATTAAAGCGGTAAATTATAGCAGAGTAGCGGAAGCAGTACTGTATATGTATATATTTTAAAACGCGAAAAATAGTGACAAATAAAAACAACTAGATCAGATCACTACAAGGCAAACACTAGATAATAATTAAACGCATAAAACTATGAATCAGATTTAATTATGATAATGAGTATAACAGTTATATCTAACCATTATATCAATAATATATCTGAACTAAAACAACGATCAGATATAACTTGGTGTTAAGTCGAACAACATTTTGAGACACCGAGGTTTAACGAGAAGATGCTAGTGTCAAAACTTACCAGAGAGAAACAGTCTTGGGTTGATCAGGTGATCATAGCAGAAAAACGACACGAAAAACCATGACGAATAAACAGCGGTGTGAGTCAGCGGCGGTCGGCGCACGGTTTGCGCCCGAAGAGGACGATGTGCGACCGTGAACCCGGTATGTGACCGGGAACTAGGTGGTGTGCGGTCGAGAAAGCCCGGTTTGCGACCAGGAAGCGGCTAGGATGGCACCATCGAACTTGGGTGGCTAGCGCCGATAGGAACTTCGCCGGTGTGGGTTGCGATAGAAGCCGGAAGGCGGCGTTCGGCGGCGTTTGGCGGCTTGGGGTGGTGGCCAGCGGTGGCTTGGTCATGAGAGAGGGAGAGGGATCGAGTTTTAGAGAGAGACAAAAGTCTCACTTGAAAACCTCGATAGTGATCCCCTTTTATAGCCTCCAACCAGTTATAGATAAATCCAGGTATGACCGAAGGCAAGATAAATGGGGGAGATCTTATGTTAAGAAAGGGAGAGAAGGTCAGAAAAGCGAGTTTAAGAAGGGAAGGTTTGACCCGTGCAGGCGATGTGGGAAGCAAGATCATCAGACTTTTAATTATGACAAGCCCTAAATTGTCATGGTGAGACAGGACATGTTAAATTTTCATGCCCTAAATTGAAGAAGGATGTCGGAGATAAGGGCAAGGGTGCATTCACCTCAAAAGGCACATGTTAGATTTTCATGCCCTAAATTGAAGAAGGATGCCGGAGATAAGGGCAAGGGTGCATTCACCTCAAAAGGTAATGCTCATGTTTTTTATTATGGATGCGGAAGAAGTCCGCAATAATAATGATATAGTCTCTGGTATGTTCCCTGCTAATTGTGTTGACCTTACACTGTGTTTCCGAGTTCATTTAAGGAGGGAAGGGAAAGGAAAGGGAGTCTACAAATTTTGTGTTCCTGAGTTTCACTTTAGGAGGGAAAGTGAAGGAAACAAAAAAAAGTTGTGTTCCGATTCCGTTAAAGGAGAGAAAGGGAGGGAAGAGGACGAAAAGTTAGTTCATTTTCTATTGTTTTTCTTTTCCTTCCAAATCGGAAGGATTTGGAAGGAAATGAATCACTCCCCTTCTCTTTCTTTCTCTTCTTTTCCTTTATATTCCTATCATCTCTCTTCTATTCTTTTTCCTCTTTAAGTAACTCGGGAACACAGCGTTAGTGTGCTATTTGATTCTGGTGCAAATGAACGTTTTATATTTGCTACTTGCTTGCCTAGACATAGATTGATGTTTTCTACACTTCGTTCTATGATTGAGACATACAACTATAATCGGACATGATAAGATATGTAAACCTTAAAATGATAAATCTCATCAAATCTCTTGGCAAAAATTAACAAATCGTAGAAAGAAAACATAAACTGATAAAAGTTGATGCAACAACAGCAACCAACACAAACGCCTATTTCATCGAAAAATAATGCCGGCAAGAGCAGATTGAGGATCGAGAGAAAGATATAACAATTGTCTCTAACTTGTGACTTTTCATATATGTTGAAGACTAGGGTGCATTTATTTCAACATTTATTCTCAAATCAAATTAAATGGGACTAAACTATTGGTGACTCTTAGTCAAAGACTCAAAGTTAATTAAAACACTAGATTAGAGTGCAACTAGAGATTAGACTAGGATGCATTTAGAAATACCTTAGAGTAGTACAACTAATTGTTTGTATGTTCTTGAATCCCAATCCCTAACAAAATGCTAGGAGTTTAAAAATCATATAAGATGTGAATTTGTCCTCAAATTTTTAGCCGTTTTTTAAAGGAGTAAATTACATTTTTTGTCCTTTAACTATTACCAAATTGCATTTTTTGTCCTTTAACTTCACTAATTTTTTTGTTTGTCCTTTAAACTTAAATTTGTTTCATCCTTTGTCCTTTAGACTAACACCAGTTAAATTTTTCCGTTAGTTTGAGGGCAAAAAAGCTAAGGGGTTCACTTTGTAATTTTGTAAACATCTATACCTAATATATAAAATAAAAAAAGCTTCCCCAAGTCAACACCTACTTCATCTCTCTCTTCTCTCCCGTCTCACTCTAACAGCCACCATCGGCAAGAAGAAAAGGATGAATGGACATCAGGTTGTTGAATGGCGTTTTAGGTTCAGAAAAAAGAAGAAAAGGATTCCAGACCACCGGTGACCCCCACCGGCGACCCCCACCCACTGTTGACTTGCGGCTATTGTTTTTTTAGGGTTTGGATGGAATTCAAGAATGGAACTCAAGATCTAAAGGGGAAGAAGGGGGTGGGAGGAGTGAAACGAACAGAGAGAGAGGAGGTGCCGCCACCACCTGATCGCCCCCGCCACCGGAGACTGGTTGCGGAAACAGAAACCCTAGCCGCCACCGCCACTGGTTGCGGAGTCACCGTGATTTGACGCGAAAACCCTAGCTGCCGCCACCTGAATCCGATCTATTTGGTGCTGCTGGTGGTGGCGGCGACAGGTGTTGCTGGTGGTGGCGGCGGCGGCTAGGGTTTTCGCGTGGTGGAGACGGGTGGTTTGCCGGAAGAAGAGGCGAGGGAGGTTGTGGTACGCCATAAGAAGAATCAAGACCGCCGCCACTGTACCTCGTCGGAATCGTGACCTAAGTCGTCGGAATCGCCACTGTACCTCGTCGGAATTCGTTGGAGCTGCGGAGGTTCTCCGGTCAGAGCTTGCTACCTCCGGCCAAGAATGGAGGACAGCTGGTTATCACTTTCAGTTTTAAAGGGTTTTTAAAATAACCCTTTAGCTTTTTTTTATTTTATATATTAGGTATTGATGTTTACAAAATTACAAAAGAGTTAATTACATTTTGCGTCCCTGAGGTTTGGGGCTTTTTGCCACCTGAGTACAAATCTCAAATTTTTAACAAATATATCCTGTGGTATGCGTTTTGTTGCCATCTGAGTCCTTCAGACTAACGGGCGTTAGAGTTTTCTGTTAAGTGTAAGGGTATTTCAGTAATTTTAGTGATGAGGACTATTTATGTTATTATTATAAAATAATATGACAAGCCTTTAATTTTAAGGGACTATTTTGTAATTTAATTAATATAATTAAAACCTAAATAAATAATACAGACGCAAAACCCAGTGCATCAAAATCAAAACGATCAAAATTTCTTATGAACTTTAAACATAATTTTACATCATCAAAATTGATCGAATCAAGATATTGAATATACCATTGCGCTCAAAATCATTCGACGATTCAAACGAGATGTGGTTTGTTGTGCTTCGGTGATGATTTCGAAACCCAATGATAAACACGGTGTCGGAAACAAGATCTGAAATCGAATCCACAAACCGGATCACCTCCGGCGACGACCGTCGAAGTACTGTGAAAGCGGTCACCGGAATTGCCTCGGTGGTCTCCGACCACCTCTCGAGCTCTAAACCCAGAAACGATCGGGGAAGGAAGGTCGGAAACGGGAACAGATTCCCGGCCCATCATATGTCTACCAAAATTATTATTCTACAAAAGAGAAAGATGAGAGAGGACTGGAAACGGGAACAGATTCCCGGCCCATCATGCGTCGGCGACGGTTTCACGAACTTTCAGGCCAATGCATCAAATAAAGGTCCAAATACGAAACCCCAAGATTCTTGAGAGAAACCCTAACAGAGTTCTCAATCTTATTTATGGAGTTCATGCTACAATACAGCTTTGATGTCAAGAAAATATCCTCCCTTTTCAACAAACCCTTGTTGAAAACGTGAGCTAATGCTTCACCAACTTCACCCTCGTTTCCGTAGAGATGTGCGCAGTCGATGTGGCGGTATCCGGCGGAGATCGCGGTTTTCACGGCGTCGACGCAAAACCCGCCGCCGCTCTGCCAGGTTCCGAGTCCGATCGCCGGAATATTGGCGCCGGAGGGAGCAGGTCGTCGAGTGTCGCCGAGCAGGGCTGCCGGAGGGCGGAGGAACGCCGGCGGAGGGTCGCCGGCTTTAATCAGGCGGAAGGAAGGAGAGGGGACGAAGGGAGGACTGCCCCTTTCTTCTCTCTCTTCTTTTTAATTTACAACTCCTCCCCTCCTATTAGTTAAACTTACTAATTTACATAACTAGTCCCTCATCTATAAAATTACTAAAATACCCTATACTTAACAGAAAAATCTAACCCCTGTTAGTCCCAAGGACTCAGTTGACAATAGAATGCAAACCTCAGGATATATTTGTTAATAATTTGGATTATGTACTCAGGTAGCAAAAACCCGCAAACCACAGGGACGCAAAATGTAATTAACTCATTACAAAATGAACCCCTTAGCCTTTTTGCCCTCAAGTTAACGGAAAAATTTAACTGGTGTTAGCGTAAAGGACAAAAGATGAAACAAATTCAAGTTTAAAGGACAAACAAAAAAATTAGTGAAGTTAAAGGACAAAAAATGCAATTTGGTAATAGTTAAAGGACAAAAAATGTAATTTACTCTTTTTAAAGAAAATATTGTTAAGGAGTTCATGTGGAACCATTGCGTGGGTATAAAAGAAACTTACCGCACATGGCAAGAGTTTAAATTTTACTTTCACCCCTATTAATTACCGATAAGCATCATCATTACGCAAATGTTTGGTTCTTTGAACGATATCCGTTCATGTTGATTCCCTATTCCACCACGCAACTTGTTCTGACGACCGTACTTATTTTCTTTCCCGATATGGTAATGTTAATGTTGATTTTATCCTTGTAAACATGGCTGCAAATTCATAGTTAATTTTTTTGGACTTTAGAGAATACCAATGTCATATACATGTAGTTTTCATGACTTCGGGTACACTAGTTGGATTATAATTAAGTAGTGAGGATCATTTTCAGATTGAAATATTTCGATCATAGTCTTGAACTTTCAACAAAATAAAACAAACACGTACCGAAATCCGCGTAAGACTATCAGGTATCGCGCCGTGTGAGTCTCTGGTTTGTCGTGCCCCAACTCCACGCGCACACGGAGTGTCTTACTTACGCCACTTGTCTACACCTGGCGTATCAAGTCAAAAACATAAAGGGGGCTCTCAAGCGGCTCGTGGCGATGCGAGTGTGCGAAGTGTCCTAACCACGCGCACACAGAATATCTGACTTGCGCCACCTATCTAGACTTGGCGCAACAAGACAAAAACATAAAGACGACTCTCAAGCGAAGATGAGTGTATGAAGTGCCCTAACTTCACGTGCACGCAGAGTGCCTGATTTGCGCCACCTGGCGCACCAAGGCAAAAACACAAAGGTGACTCTTAAACGACTCATGACGATCGATCGATGTGCACGCGTGCAAGTTAGGGTTAGGGTGCGAACCCTATAGGGTTTTATGGATGTCTCCTACTAAAGGAAACAATATTGATCAGAAGTGCTCCTCCTTATAAACTTCTCAAAGGTTTCTCAATCCACCAATGTGGGATAGTTTTCCATTGTTCGTCACATATAAATTCTAAATCCATTTTCTCTATCTTTTATTTATTTTCCACTTACTTTGAGCTTTAATATCTCATTCAGCTTAGCTCTATTTTATATACTGTTTGGTTCTTTGTGATAATATCACAAAATAAATCCAAACCCGGAAATAATTAATTATATAATACATATATAATAATTATTATTTGTATCTAAAAACTAGTAGAAAACACATTTGTACTATAATTCCCAACATTAAGAAAGGCTGATTGTTATGGATCGACAGCATTACAAGGAAAAAGACATGTTCCATATTGGTCTTATGTGCAAGTGATGTGATGTTCATAGTCAAAATGAGTTATCTTACCAATCAAACTAGTATTTCGGGTTAAATTCTTTTATTTGGGCTGTAACATGTAATTTAATTTTTCTTCCATTTAGGTTAACATGTCGATTGTGAAACGATCTATAAAACAGAAAGATAAGCGTGCGTTTAGTTGTGGAAAACACCTCCTGTTTTTCCAAAATGTTTTTCAAGAAAACATGGAAAATAGAAAACGTGATCAAATTATAATTTCTAGAAAAGTTTTTCAAGAAAATAGAAAACACTGTTTTTTATTTTTTAAATTGAAATTAGAAAATACATTTTATGTGTTTTCTAAAGATGGAAAACCCCTTTCATTTTCTAAGAAATTAGAAATAGAAAACTAGAAAACATTTTTCACAACTAAATCATCCTAGCTTTCTGTAGGATTTATAGGATTGCATCATTCGAATATTTGAGTGTTGCAGGTATCATGTGCTTTTGATCGTTTTGTGTCATGAAATGAATTTAATTGATTTACTAATCAATTTTTTTTCGTTTTTTTCTTCTTTACATACTTCACATAAACAAGCTAAAACTATAGCCAACAAGGTTGAAGTTGTGTCTTTATAGTAACTCTCCTCTAATAGTACTATAAGCCGTCCCTCCTCTATGTGTCTACAATTAATTAGGATTCTGTTAGAGTCGTGCTTCCACAACATGATGATGATAAGAAGAAGAGAGCTCCCCCTCCCCCCCCCCCCCCCCCACACACACACACACACACACAAAAACAAAAACAAAAGATGTTATTCATTTTTTATTTTCATAATTTTCTTCTTTATATTTGAACTTTTTCCTATACCAGATTATAGCGAATATAGTATCATGGCAATAATACATATTTGCTTATTTTTGGCATGGTATCAACTAACTATAATTTCACTGGCTTGTTTTTTGCATGTATTCTTTCCATGACAAGAAAAGTTTAAAAGATATGATTATGTTATGTGTTAGTGGGTAAAGAATAGTATTACTTTAGAACTATTATTAACAAACGTTATTTTATAACTAATTCTTATAAAGTAATGGGTATATAAATATAACAATACAAATATTAAAACAAAAATGTGATTATTTTTTTACATAAAATATATTAGAATTATGGGTGAAAGTGTATAGTAAGTTAATAAAAAAAAGGAGAATGTTAAAATAAATAAAAAACCAAGAAAATAAAAAATACAAAAAGAAAAAACAACTCAGTAAGGCTTGGATCCGATGCTTATATATTGTGTTGCTTATTGTTTGATGTCCATGCTGTATAGGTTGGGTGGACACCATTAACCATGGGCGTAGCTTACCTTGGGCCAGATCAGCCCGGGCCCCATTTATTTTTTCGTCCAGTAGTGTAAATTTATACATTTAATCCGGCCCCATCCTTTTTAGTCCTCTGAATTTCAACCCCAACTACCTTTCGACCCAAGCTTTGCCATTGCATTAGCCATTGAAATTTTTTACACATTTTAATACGGGCTAATTGACTACCATCTCTAATAGTAACCTTCACGGTAGAAATCTCAATAAAAGGAAATTTGAACTTAAGCGCAATCTTCTCATCAAGAAAGTTATTAGTGGATCCTGAATCTATGAGAATATGTAAGGCCTAGAACCAATTAAACCAGTAACTTTCATAGTGGAATAAGAGGGTATAGCTAAAATTGCGTGCAAAGAAATTTGATCATCTTGCATCATAATATAGTAGTACAAATATCTGTTTCTGCAATACATTCCTCTCAAAGAGAAATTGTCTGTCATTATTCTAGAAAAACTTGCTAGATGTGTTTTATTCTAGCTATTGAAGTACACCTAAGAAATAATTTCTTAATAACATTCAAAGATCTATAATCATACTAAAGTGACATTCCATAGTCTATCTTAAATGACAAGCATCAAACTCCTATTTGCTTAAGCCAATTAGTTGCAAAGTATAAGAATCTTAAAAGCAATTGCTTTTCATAAAGGCACACCCTGGAGGAGCAAATTAATGGAGAAACCTAAATCCCCAACATGACAGTTATACATATTACATCCAACACTAAAAACAATTGTGTTTCCTTCTTTTAACAACCTTAATCATTGGCTAATTAAGTACGTAGTTGTTAACCTAAAATCTAATATAGCCATGCCGCTATTTATTAGATCCACAATAATTAAGAAATAACAACCGGTCTGTCAACCATGCACGTACACGTTGAATAGATGGTGAGAGTAAACCATTCTTGGAAAAATTTCTTAAAATTTTATTTTCTTAACAAATATTAAAATTTTGAATGATAATTGTTATAACTTATCATGATGGTTGAATAGATATTTCAAGTTATAATTAAGAAACAAGTTGAATAGATGTTTCAACTTATAATGTAGGGTGAACATGTGTATGTTACAAGTCTTGATTTATCATGATCGAATACTGTGTTTTCACTTTGAGAAAAATTTGCGACGCATAATCCGGAAGCAAATGCATAGCAAACATGATTTTGTGCCACATTTCGTCTATGTATAATTACAAAGACCTAGCATGATATGTTATCTGTCATGTGGCATCTAGTTAGCAAGGAGCCGACAAAAAATGATGTTGCCATAAAGCCCCAATAAAAATCCCCATCATAATTACACAACTATCATTATTTTATTTGTTTCAATTTTTTTTATAAAACTCTACAAATCAGAAAACATAGCTGGACCGTAAAATGTTTGTACAAAAATTGCAAAGCATTTTCCTAACAATTTTGCATCAAACCCAAAGCGTCTCAACTCTCAAAGCTCTTGTATCGCATTGTCTAGTATTTTAGAAATCGTAACCCTTTGAATTTATAATTTAACAAGAAACGAAAAAAATAATAAAATAAAAACCATCATTGTGAATAAATTAGAGAATGTGTCGATTAATATTAATTTCAGAGGAAAACGACACATAAACTTTAATTCAGCAGCCATTCAAAGAAACAGAAAAAGAAAAATCTTTAATTCAGCAAGTTGCAATTCGAATAATTAAAAATAATAATCTCAATATATGATTTGTTTTTATTTCGTTCTAATTACAGTATTTATACGCCACCTCAACACTGAAAGTACATACTGATCTCCTCTTTTCCTTCTTTCTTTCTCAACACACTGTTCTTAATTAGATCTTCTCCATTAAGTTGTTCACTATTTCCCAGGTACAAGTTCTCATCTTAATTTTAAAGTATTTTGTTTCTTCATAGAGACCCAGCTTCAGAACCTGCATGTATTTTATAGAGTTGTAGTTTAAGAGTATTATAATCAGGGGCGAACGTAGGGTACGTGGTTCAAGGGGTGCACATATCACCTATTAAAGTCATACGTGAAATTTTGGATTTTTTTTTTCCGGTTTTTATGTAGGATTTTTTTGGTCTTTATGAACGTGTGCTACCCTAAAAGGAGTTTTATGCATGTGTTATCCCTTACACCATTTTCTAGTTCCGTCCCTTATTATAATGGGTATGCGTGTTAATGATAAAAAAGGTGCGTGATTAATTCTTATAATCAGTGACACTGATTAAAAGATAATTCGATTAAAAGATAATTTCTTGGAGTATGTCTTTCTTATAATCATCAACAACGATTAATTAACAAATAGTTTCTTTTCACCAGTTTTAAACAATGCCAGAAGGTGAGAGCAAAACGTCAGCAGCCACATCTCATACCAGGAAATCAAAATTATTGTCATTATCAGGTTAGTTTCATGTTTAGGAGGAAAGTATACACTTTTTCAAATGGCGGTTGTTTAAGGTTAGGGTTTGCGGCATAGTCAACCTCTACTTTTAAACAAGCGTTTGAAAATTATGGCTTCCATCATAGCCTCTACCATAACTTAAACGGAAGATTTGAATATATTTATTGCGAGTTCCTCTGAACCTTGTGTTGTTTTGTTTCCAGGAATCCTGAAGATAATACTCATTGTGCTCGTTGCTAAGTTTTCAGCATGGGCTTATAAAGCAGCTCTTCCACCGCCTCCCAAAACTTTTGGATCTCCCGATGGCCCTCTGATTACATCCCCAAGGATCAAGCTTGAAGATGGAAGACATTTGTCGTATGTAGAATTTGGTGTTTCGAAAGAGTTAGCCAAATCAAAACTAATATACGTCCATTGCTTCGACTGTAGCAAACATGTCAATCCTTTTGTTGCTGCCTCACCCGTATGGATTCCTCCAACTTTTTCCCACTTACAATCTAATTTCATTTGCATTGATATAAACGACTGTTTAACTATGCATAGAACCATCGTTTGAATGTCAGGGCTGACACATAAGTGTCAGACAAATGTTTAACACTTGACCATACAAGCGTTTTCATACAAAAAGGAACAGCTGTTTGCTTGTAGGCTTGCGTGATATGGCCGCCAACGTAACAATACGGCCGTTTCCATCTACTTTCAAACAAACGTTTGAGTTTATTTAACCAAAGGGATAATGTTAGATTATTTAACCAAACGGCATCACATCACTCTTCTTACAAATGAGGGTTTTCATAGGTTCTTATTGAAGAACTTGGAGTCTACGTCGTTTCAATAGATCGACCTGGTTACGGAGAGAGCGACCCAGATCCTAAGCGAACTGTGAAAAGCTTAGCATTTGATATCGAGCAGCTTGCTGATCAACTGGATCTCGGACAAAAATTCTATGTGGCTGGATACTCTATGGGTGGGCAAGTTATTTGGTCTTGTCTCAAGTATATTCCTCACAGGTTTGTTTTTATATCTTGATAGCCTTGTAAGTTTTAAAGCATTATCACATTTTTTTTGTGTGTGTGTATTTATAAGATGTCTTAAACAGGCTTGCAGGAGCGGTTCTTATTTCTCCAGCCGTCAATTACTGGTGGCATAACCTACCTTCAAACTTAACCAAAAAAGCATATGCTCAGCTACTTCCACAGGACCAGTGGACTTACCGTGTTGCTCACTACCTACCATGGCTAACGTACTGGTGGAACACTCAAAAATTGTTTCACGCTTTTTCTGTTATTAACGGAAACCCTGATATATTATCAATTTCAGACCTAATAGTAGTATCCAGGTTAATAGCTTCTATGGATCCAAATCAGGTACATGCTCCACATCACATCACTTATATATGGACTAAATTAACATTCACATATACCGTCTTTTGTGATACATATTATAACACGAGGGAACAATAAACTTAGCCCAAATTGAATATAATTAATGCTTGTTGTATAATTTTTTTTTTTATCAAGATTTACTTTAATTTACAAATTTCATAATCATATTTATAAGCATAAGGTGATATATTTACAAATTTTGTTTTAATAACAATTATAAATTAGTCATTGTATTATAGCTAGCATGGTCAAGTGTATCCGATAAGAAAGTGATTTCATAACACATATTACTAACAAATTCATTTTATAATACAAAAAGAACACACTTATAAATACAAATACATGAAGTATCTATATATTCTTACGCTACTCCTTTTATTTTTTATTTTATAGATAATATGGTTGAAATCACAATCAAGACTACAAGGAGAGTTCGAGTCCATTCATCGTGACTTGAATATTGGATTCGGGAAGTGGGAATTTGATCCGATGGATCTTGAAAACCCATTTGAAAACAATAATGGATCCGTTCATTTATGGATGGGTGATGGAGACCTCGTTGTGTCACCGACACTACAACGTTATATAGGCCAACAACTTGGATGGGTCAGTTACCATGAGGTCAATGGTGGAGGACATACGTTTGCTTTTGGAGATGGGATGCAAGATGTTATTCTTAAAACGCTTCTTGGTTAATAATGATTATTAGTAGTCTTGAATAAAACAAGTTGTTACTTTTTTAATTTATAATTGGTTGTTGAATTTCGGTTTGTTTTCAAGATTCTGTGTGTATTGTATCCATATCCAATTTACAAAGTTCGAATTTATCGAGCAAAAAAGGTTCAAAAATATTTCAACCTATTTATCTCACATAAAATAAACTAAACTTACATATGCTCTTTTTCCAGAACTTAACAGGATACCATAAAATATTAGTGGGTGTAAATCTAATGGTGGAACTGTGAAAAGAAAGTGAAACCAGAAAAGTGTTGATCATCATTTGTAATAAAGGGGTAAGATGTGAAAGTGAAAGATGATGTTGTGACAATGAATATGAAGGAAAAAAATATGGGGCTGAAATAGTGTGAGGTGACCTAGAGGTGCAAAAATCGATTAATATTTTAGTAACCGGTTAGTAACCCAACAAGTTATTGGCTAAATTGGTTACTAGCCTAACCGATTAGGTTACTAACTAGTAACATGAGTGAAAACCTCTAACTGATCTAGCTAATTATATTTTGCATAAAGGGGATTTTTTTAACTTAGAGAATCACCATAAAAAAAATCAGAACAAAAATCGAATTTTTTAGCTTGGTTTTCACGGTTTTCCAAACTCGGAGAGGTTTTCATTATATCCCTCCCCATTAGTGTACATATATATATATATATGTAGACACTTTCGCATGTGAAATAGCTCTTTTTCACATGTGAAAGTTTCTAATTAATGAGAAAAAAGAAAAAAGGAAAAAAGAAATTAATCACAACCATTAGATCAAGAGATCTAATGGTGAAAAATGGTGTCTACCTGTCTACACTTATGGGGGTGTCTACAATGAACTTTTCACTATATATATATATATATATATATATATATATATATATATATATATATATATATATATATATATATAGGGTGTGGAACTATTAATAACCCTTGCTTGGACCAATAACCAAATAACCCATTTGAACCACCAAAATCATAACAAGTGTCATCCTCTTTCTCTTTCCAGAGAGGGTATTTTAGACATTTAACCCAACAAAAAAGGTACCCCCTCCATTTTAAAACGGCTATAACTTTTTTATCTGAAGTCGGTTTTTATAAAAAAAAATACCGTTGGGCTCGTTGTAATTTTATCTTTAATTCAGATGTGGTCCCGACTTTTTTTGATATTTTTTCCCAAACGTTCGTACTGACATGTAATGTTACAAAAAGTAGCACTGGTGCCTTTTTTTGTGGCGCTGATGCCCTTTTTTGTAGCATTGATGTTAATACGGACGTTTGAAAAAAAAAGTTTCAAAAAAAGTCGAGACCACATCCGAATTAAAGGTAAAAATGAGGCGAGTTTAATGGTATAATTTTTATAAAAAACCGACTTCGGATAAAAATGTTATAGCCGTTTTAAAAATGAGGGTGGTACTTTTTCTTTTAGTTAAAATACCACTTATACCCTTTCAATTAAAAAAGAAAAAGAAAACAAGTCAGTGCCACTTGGCACTCATCCATAGCACCAGCTTTTTGATCCAACCACTAAGATGGAGTTATTTGGTTATCACTATAAGAGGGGGTTATTATTAGTTCTCATTCCTATATATATATATATATATATATATATATATATAGGGTTAGGTTCAAATGAGAACTTTTTCTTTTGAGAACTTTTGAGAACCATTCTGAGCCACTAATTTTCAGGGGGGGGGGGGGGCATTCAAATTCATGGGAGGGATTTCCATATATATAAACTAGTGGCTTAAAATGGTTCTCAAAAGTTCTCAAACCAAATTGGTTCTCAAATGATTCTCTCCCTATATATATGTATTAGACTATTAGTGCATATATTAATGTATATGTAAAATATTAATGTATAAACACTAACCGGTTAATAACCTACATCTAGAATCAATTAGTAACCAGTTAGGATTGGTTAGAGAAATTAGTTAATAACCAGTTAGAGAGTAGTAACCAATTAAGGATTTTCACTTCTAAGGTGAGGATTACGTATAGCTTAAAAAGGCTAAAATGGTTGAGCCAACTTGAGCTTTGGTTTTTTGTTTTGCCTGGCTGAATTGTATATTTGTTTGGGCTTAGTCTGAATTTTACAGCCTTGCTGGATTGGGCTTGGTTCCTTCGTTGATGCTGGGCTAGGTTCCTTAGTTGTTTTAACAAAACAAACGCATATTGGCTCATTTCAAAATTCAAACGACCTTCAAAGGATTCGTTATCATTTTAAGTTAGAGCTTGTGTCATAACTCTTTATTTTCAAACGGTTAAAGTTTTTTATTGAAAGAACATTTAGAGGTTAGGACTTTATATCTTTAACAAGACGTTTCTTTTTCGTCAAATGACCATTTGAGTTAAAAACTTAAAATTGTGGAGATATTTGTAGAGGAGGTTACTGTGAGAAGTTTAATTTGGATAAAAATGATAAATGATTTACAGCCATTAGATCTTCAATTAAGTGAAGATTTATGTCTCAAAATAATCATGGGTAATTAGAGAGAAAAACTAAAGAAAATAAAAGATGGAATGACATTTTTGACTTTTTATCAAATTCTTCTCATTTTTTATCTTTAAAACGCGTACAATGTTGTTATATATAAATTTTTAAAAAAATCATTTTTTTTATTTTATCAAAATATTCAGATCATTGTGTCATTTTGTCAAAATATTCAGATCATTGTGTCATATTGTGTCAAACATGTTCAGATCATTGTGTCATATTGTGTCAAAAACTGAAAGAGTATTTTTTTTAATTTTATATATAACAACACTATATATACTTTTAACACAATGACACAATGATCTGAACATTGTGTCAAAAATCAAAAGAGTAATTTTTTTAAAATTTTTTATATAGCAACACTATATGCGTTTAAAGATACTGTTGTATGTCAAAGTTATGAATGTTTAAAAAATAGGGTAAGTAGATAAAAAGTCAATAAAAATGGCTAAGACTAAAATATATCTCCTTCATTTTTTATTATATCAAGATCCAATAACTGAGATTTTTTTTGTCTTTCTTACTCAAAACAAATTTCTCATATGAACCACTCCCTATTTGTTATTTGTAGGACCCTTTATTTATTTGATAAAGTAATTGCACTAGTAGACCAAATGATCGTTTCAAAAAAAAAGTAGACCAAATGATGGCCTTCCCGGCCCTAACTACATGAGATCCACATTATTTTCTTTACTTATATCATTTATATACTCTAAAGGTAATATAAGGGCCACCTTCATCTCCTTTCCTTGCTTTCTTCCCGGTCTATCTACGGTTCTTGGATCTTCATTGTTCTTTAATGCTTTACAGGTACAAAGATTTCATCTTTCTTAATTCGTATAAAACCTTTAATCATTTGGTTACGTGGTATTACTTATATATATAGGGGTATATGTGGATTGATGATGACGTAATAGTGTACGCACCTGGTATAACAGGCCTATATTCGCGTCTGAATATTAAAATGACACGATTAGTTAGTCGTGCCGTGTTCGTGTTTAGTGCCCGTATTATTCGTGTCGTGTCGCGTCTAATTTGTATTACACGTTTAGACATGTTTTGCCAGCTCTAACGCACATATCATCAAGTATATATCGTGATCGTAATAATTAATCGATTGGGTCCCTAATCTATTGTCATATATTCACACCACCCTCAACTTTTTGTGAGCAATAGATTGATGTGAGTTGTGACCCACAAAAATATTAGCTTTAAGTATTCCTAATTGCAATTTTCTTTACAAATTTAGACACATTCCTATTGCAGTTTTCTTTACAAATTTAGACAAACAATCTTCTGATTATTTTAGTGTTAGTGGGATTATGAAATTGTAAAACAGATGTATTCTTTTAAATTTTACGATCGAGTTTATTGATTTTTAAATGTTCCGCCACCGTTACGTTTATCTTTTAGCTACCAAATTATTCGTGCATTTAAACTTTTACTCAGTTATTGTAACTACACTTGTTAGTATTTGATCATTATAGAGAATAATATATAAATAATAATGTGTTATGATAAATAAATTATAATGATAGAAAATAAATTCATTATATTATACATGTTTTGATCGTTATATAGAGGTTCATTTGAGAATCATTTTATTTTGAGAACTTTTAAAAATTATTTTAAGCCTCTAACTCTCTAAGAGTCTTACTCAAAGCGCCCAATGCCCCCAAAGTTCTATGTCTCACAAATATTGCAACCGTTTAATGTTTAGATTGATTGTGTGATTGCTAATTTTATAGCTTGTGTCGCTTTGATCACAAATTAAACGTTATGATTATTTTCTGTCACAGATGTCTAGTTTTCTAGTAGCATTTGAATTGAAGTATCTTATGTATTCTCATGCTCTACTAAATGTCACTTCCTTTGTTATTTTATTATTATTATTTTTTTTAATGGTAAATTTGGATCACTGGCAAGGACATTACACCACCATCCGATCATCTCCAATTTCTATCAGAAAGAAACTCACATCTAGTGAGAAATCCTCTGACCCAACTTTCTTTGTTATTTACATTAGAGTTTTTAACATTTATTTACTATTACTATTATACTAATTAAAAAGCTAACTATGAGGAACATTACATTTAGTTTAGAATATTCATGTTCACTTTTGTACAACGTTTGAATTAAGTTTGATTGTTAAGGTCTCACTGTTTGGTTTAACAAGTTTGACATCATCGACCCATGTTTGAATTAATTTTCACCAATAAAGTGGTTTCTTAATTATAAATAAAATTCAATAGGGTTGTTAATGTATATTTACTATTTTACCGTAGCACCAACTGTTACTATAAGCATGGGTTTCTTGTTTCTTTTTATTGTTAGATGTATTTATTTGTTTTTCGTGTTCACTCTCCCATTACGGAGATATTTTTGTTGTATTTATTTGTTTTTCGTGTTCACTCTCCCATTACGGAGATATTTTTGTTGTGGATTTTAAGTGTTTTTTTTTTTACATTTTTATCGTTGTCTTCATGTATCCATATTAGTTTTGGTTTCCGTGTAAGTTCGTTTGAAAATTGGCTCATCCCCGACGCAAAACAAAAGTGTTATTATCATTCATACGGTGCAGGTTCACGTGTTAAAAAAGACAGAACGATCCGGCATAACACGTAGAAGTCCTACTAGTTAACTAGTTAGTATATAATTCTGAAGTGTATTGAGTACCTAGTTGAATAGTATGTTAAATTCAATAACCTCTTAAGTGTTACATACTTTATTAGTTTATTACTTAATTGTTAATAGTTAACTTGTTATTTCCTAACTTTAACTCTTAAGGCGCAATATGAAAAAATATAACATTTTTTGAGCCGAACAGAAAACCTTAGATCTACGGATGAAACCCTAATATTTTGGTTACAAATATTCAATTTCATCCCTAATATTTTGGTTACAAATATTCAGTGACCCGACTGGACCCGATAATAAATCTCTATTGATAGACATCGTGTCTTGAAATTTTTAACCACTAAAAAAAATAATAAAAAATAAAAAACAACCTACTTTGGTCCACCGCTAGAGACATGCTACATTATTTAAGGGAAAACTTACACTTGATATATTTATTGACTACTTGTTATTTGGTTTACTATTCTAATTCTAACCACTCATTTTACATCATGACAAAAATCCATATAACCCCTTACAGTTGTTGGAATATAAACCCTATAATAATTTCATTTCATCAGTTCAAACTTCAAAGCAGCCACAACAACAATGTTAGGATCTCGTGAGTTTGCTTCTCCAAACATCTCTTAAATTTTATCATCTTTGTATCTTGTTTCACAGTCTCACTGGCATATATAGTTATATACATCTTTTTTTTTGGATTTCAGGGATCTTGAAGATATTACTACTTGTCTTGTTTACGGTATTTTCTTCATGGGTGTATCAAACAACTCTTCCGCCACCTCCCAAGACGCTTGGATCTCCGGATGGACTGCCAATTACATCTCCGAGGATAAAGCTACATGACGGAAGACACATCTCGTATATCGAATCTGGTGTCCCGAAAGATGTTGCTAAGTACAAACTAATATACGTCCATTGCTATGATTGTAGCAAGTACCATAATCCCTTTGCACTTTCAACCTCACCTGTATGAGTTAATCCTTGATTAACTTGTTAGCTTCTTATATATATTCTTTTTGGTGGCCTAGTTTTTTTTAGCAAAGTTGATTTTTACAGGCTGTTGTTGAAGAACTGGGAGTGTACATTGTTTCTATAGATCGGCCTGGCTACGGAGAAAGTGACCCTGACCCTAAGCAAACTGTGAAGAGTATTGCGTTTGATATCGAACAGGTCGCTGACGAGTTGAACCTCGGGCCAAAATTCTATGTGGCTGGATTCTCTATGGGTGGACGTGTCGTTTGGTCTTGTCTGAAGTACATCCCTCACAGGTTAATATATTTCAAATCTTGATAATTTTGTAGGTTTTGAAACATTATATATAGGATGTTCTAGACGATCGTGTAACTTTGCTGAACTTTGACTTTGACTTTTTCAAACACTGAAAAGTCAGACAAGTAGACGTTTGCATTTTTAAAAAGTTTGAATAAAGTCAAAGTCAAAGTTTTGTACAGATCACGTGGCCGTCTGGATCTGGTGTGAAATTGGAAAGGTAATGGTATGGGATAAAAACCTCTTAATCTTATTGAAACTTATGTCACGTGTTAAACAGGCTTTCAGGAGCTGTTCTTATTTCTACAGCCGTTAATTACTGGTGGCATAACCTACCATCAAACCTAACAAACGAAGCGTATTCTAGGCAACTTAAACAGGATCAATGGTCTATGCGTGTAGCTCACTACCTACCATGGTTAACCTATTGGTGGAACACCCGAACATGGTTACCTGCTTTTGCTATTCTTGAAGGAAGACCTAATTATGGTCCCCCTGACATTGAAGTTGTAACAAAGCTATTTGGTGGCATGGATCCAGTTCAGGTATGAGTTAGTTTTTATCATATAATTACTTACTTCGACTAAAAACTCAAACATACCATATGACTTTTACCTAAAGAGTGCATGTTTATGTTTATTTTAGTAACTTTAATTAAAATCTGAAATGTTTATAATTCTACTATTCTAGTAGTTATCCACTTTTTTTCCAACAAAGATTAAATATTTCTGTTAACTTTAACTTTATTTGGAACTTTTTCAAATTCAATAGAATGACTTACATAAACCTTACATAATGCTACTCATTTTTCATGTATCAAGGCCCAAGTGATGTTATCACAACCAAGACTACAAGGAGAATTCGAGTCCGTCCATCGTGACTTGAACGTCGGCTTCGGAAAGTGGAACTTTGATCCAATTGATCTCGAGAACCCATTTCCAGACAACAATGGGTCGGTTCATTTATGGATGGGTGATGAAGATTTGATCGTGCCAGCGACACTACAACGATACATAGCCCAACGACTAGAATGGATCAAGTATCATGAGGTCACTGGTGGTGGACATATGTTTACTTTCAAAGATGGGATGGGAGATGACATCTTAAAGAGCTTGTTAACATAAATAATAAGCTTATTTATGTTAACTCAATAATGAAAATGGCTTGTTTCTTTTTTCTCTTATCTCTTTCTACATTTTGTTGTATTTTCCTGTTGCAACTCATAGTTATTTTAATTGTGGATCGATCAAAACTTTTCCTTTTATCTATACACGTCGAGGACCAGTAACGAACCTAGAAAATTTTCTTATGCGGGGACGGCTCACGCCATCACATGATGACGAGGGGTTTAATTTGCTGACCTTTTTTTTTCTGGGGAGAAAGTTATTTGAAGTGTAGCAAAATATTAAAAAAAATAAATGATAGTATAAGCGTACTAGGTTTGTCTAACAAGTAATGTTCTAAAAACTAGACAAGTGATTACTCATTAGACCAATTTCATTGTTCTAGGGGTCTTGGCAGGGGATCCATTGTCTCCATTCTTGTTTGTGATTGCAATGAATGTACTATCGGCGATTATGAAAAGAGCGGTACAGGTTGGAGTATACCAATGTATATCTCTACCAAATGAAGGTCCGATGGTGTCACATTTACTGTATGCGGATGATGTTGACTTTCTAGGGAAGTGGTCTGAGACAAATGCGAAAAATCTGGTGAGGATCATGAGAGGTTACTACCTTATATCGGGGCTAAAGGTAAATCTTAAAAAAAAGTCGCCTATTTGGGTTGGGCTTGGATAACTCTGCTAAGGGGTCTCTTTTGAACATTTTAAAATGTAAACCTGGCGAGTTTCCTTTCGTTCATCTTGGTCTAATGATTGGGGCGAATATGAATCTGATGAAAAATTGGAAACCGGTGATAGAAGTTTTTGAGGCAACACTGTCAAGATGGAAAGCAAAAACGCTATCAATTGGCGTCAGGGTCACACTCATAAAGGCTGTTCTAAATGCGCTTCCTATGTATTATTTTGCGTTATATAGGGCCCCAAATAATGTAATAGCATACTTAGATAAGATCAGGCGTCGATTTTTGTGGGGAGATAACGAGGAAAAGAGCAAGATGAGTTGGGTGGCGTGGAACCGTGTCACGTGCTCAAAAGAGTTGGGTGGTCTGGGGCTGGGTTGTTTAAAGGTGGTAAATATGGCCACTTTAGCAAAATGGTGGTGGAGGTTCAAAATATATAAGAATAAGCTATGGTGGAAAGTGATTTGGTCAATTCATAAAAATGGCAGGGGGTGGATCTCCATCCCAGTAAGTCTTTCGACTACAGGTACTTGAAGCATAATGAAGGTGGAAGCAGAACTAGAAGATAGAGGTGTATTGATCCAAAACTCACTGGTGGCCAAAGTTGGGGATGGAGCCGCTGTCAGATTTTGGGCAGATCGGTGGCTTGGGGATGATATTTTAGCTAAAAAGTTTCCTTCGCCTTTTAATTTGACAGGTGTAAAAACATGTGTAGTGGCGGAATGTTTCTTGAGGAGGGAGGGGGTGGATATGTGGCGCTGGCGCTGGAGAAGAAGTCCATCACTACCGGCGGAAGTTCAGGAACTAGAAGAACTACAAAATATGCTTAGTGGGGTGACGTTATCCCCAAACAAGGACTCTTGGAGGTGGGATGGCTCAACTGATGGGGGTTTTAGTGTGAAAGACTTAAAGCTTCGAATCCATCGGATTGCTATACAGGTGTCGTTCTTTCCGTTTCCATGGCTCAAGGTTGTTCCTCATAAGGTAAATATCTTAGTTTGGAGGGTGGAAATGGGAAGATTCCCAACCAAAGTGGCGCTAGCAGCTAGAGGAATTGGGGTTCAGGACCTTGTATGTAGAATGTGTGGTGTATGCGACGAAACAATGGAGCATTTATTTATCGAATGTTGTATGGCTAAGGAAATATGGAACAAAATTGGAAGATGGTGTCAATTGCAACAATTTGAGGTACAGAAAATAAGGGGTCTGCTACAGATCTGTAAAGATGGGTCAATGACTAAAATAAGGTGAAAAATTATACATGGAATCGTGATGACAACTATTTGATGCATTTGGAGCAATAGAAACAACTTGATGTTTAATGGTGCACAAACGCATGCGAAAAGAATCGTGGAAGAGGTCAAAGCAAAAGGTTTCTTATGGATTATGAGGAGGACAAAAAAGGTGAAGATTGCGTGGCCACAATGGCATGCTTTTGATGTTGGTTAACTTGGGTGTAGTTTTGATATCGATGTATGTTGGATGTTGTATTCACTGTTTTGGATGTGTTTGTATTTGTTCGGGGTTCTAGACACTTACTAGCCCTTGTTAATAAAATTTCGTTGTCCCAAAAAAATATATATATATGAACTACGCGTTTTATCCACTAAATGTATGAAACAAAAACAAGTATTAAAAAAGATTAAAACATAAAACATTTAGAAAACAATTAATAAAACCTTCAAAAGTTCGAGATTCAAACTTACAAGAATAAATCGTTATTTAAATGCAGTTGCTGTTTGGCGCAACGGCATCCCAATTAATGAAAGTTAGGACACGGGCAACTCTTTTTTGAGAGACTTGGGTTCGAACCTGACGGGGTGGGGGTTTTTCCGATGCCCTTAAGTTGACCGGTTTTCCCCGAACTAGAGTATGGAGGTGGTGTCCTAGCTCGCTCGCACCCATAGACCGGGGCACGGTTAAGACACTCGAGTCATCATGGTGGGCTGAGCACTAGGTTCGACTGAGAAAACGCTATTAAAAAAAAATCATTACTTAAATAAATAATCTTCTATTTCTTATTAAAGAAATCTTTTCTTTGTCAGATGACAT
Organism: Deinandra increscens subsp. villosa; assembly: GCA_039602395.1. Taxonomy (NCBI): domain Eukaryota; kingdom Viridiplantae; phylum Streptophyta; class Magnoliopsida; order Asterales; family Asteraceae; genus Deinandra; species Deinandra increscens. The sequence continues at coordinate 5,956,878 of JBCNJP010000003.1, forward strand.
CACTACAATTCATCTTAATTTTAACAAGTCAAATGATTTGATTTCATATTCAGCATCCCTTCAAAATTTTATCGCCAATTTTTAAAAAAGTTTATAAATTGATTTGATTAGTCATATCATAATTTCATATAAATTCAAAAATTCATTGTCCAAACCCTTTTGCTCGAAATTCATTGATCCCATTCTTGCATAAAATCATCTTGCCTCTTCTACACGGCTGCAAAACCATCTTCTCGAAATTCATCGCGATCCGTTCTTGCATAAAATCACCTTGCCTTTTTCTACACGGCGATAAACTTCTTTTTCAATTTTCCAACGAAAAACCACCACAAATTCGGCTACATATCAAATATCTTCGTATTCGATATCACCTCCTCCATGCCGGCGATCACATCACCGGATTAAAACAATATTATTTTATGTCAATTATTAATTTTTATTCATTTAGTGTTAGTAACGTTTTATTATTTTGCCATAATGATATTCACACATTCTGTTATATAGAGGTTATACATTGTAATACGAAGACAGAGTCACTGACTCACTTTGTGTGTGTTACTAACTAGATTTTTAAACCCCGGTAATGCAATACACGAGTATAATAACTAGTATAAACATAAAAGAACAATAAAATATATTAAAACGTTTTAAGAAAACACAAAAATAAAATCAAAAATATCTCTCCGAATAAAACCTTCTTGGGTCTTATCTTCAACATTTTATGCTCGAGATGCTAATCCCATTAGCTGAAACCTTGTACTTGTACAGCTGGAGCACTTTAGCTACTAAGGCTTTGTTTATTATTTAACGATCTTAGTCCTTTTACCGAGTAAATGAGTTTTTTCCGCCTAGGGCAACTTCATGATGAAACCCTTTGTCCTTATCAGTGGCGAAGCTTGAAAATATCAAGTGGGGGGTCGGGATCTAATATTTTTTTTTCCTAACGTCAATTTTTGGGTAAATTGGGGGGTCGAAACCGGAGTATATCGAAATTTTCTACACAAAAATTATATACCCCCTACATCGCAAAAAAAATTTCGGGGGGTCGGACGCCCCCTCTGGTCCTTATGAATGGGTCGTGACTCGGGAATGCCCTTCCCGGGTATATCTCATTAGAACCTATTAAAGTTAATTAATAAATGCTATCATTACCTATGAATTCTTATAAAATCAATAAACAAACTCCTTTTTTTTAAGTGGGTGATATTCCAATAATAAGGAATCTAATCACACACCACCTATTAGGTCAAATTGTACGTGAACGATTGTCCGTTGAAGTACCAAACGATTATCTGATAAATTACCAAACGGTTATGTTAAAGGATGGGCTTTTACTGAAAACACTCAAATAAACAGCCGTCCAATGTGTTGATGAACAGTCGTTCAAAGTTAGTGTATGATCGGATTTGCAGACAACATGACTGTGTGAGAATAGGTCATTCCTTTCTTAAACATCTATCACCTTAACTAATAACTTTTGAATCCATTAACCCTTTACCTTAAGTCTCGTAGCCCGACCACTCATTCCCTTCTAATTAAACCACCCCCAAATTAACGTTTCAAACATAAACATGCAAACATCGCCCTAAAACTTCATTGTTGCCCAAGAGTCTTACTCAAAGCGCCCAACGCTCCCAAAGTTTTTGAAAGATTGTGAAATAACTTGATGATCTTATTGAATAATCAAGATTACATTATATAGAGAATAAAATAAACCCTAGATATCTAATGGGCCCGTGGGCTTATACTTGTTAACCCTAATCAAATCTTCCAATACTCCCCCGCAGTCAGAGCGGGAGAAAATCGGACGCAAAAGACTGGAAAACAATAAAAAACATAAAGATAATAATAAAAACTAAAAAAAAACTAGCTTCGGTCTTGATCCACCTCATAATTCCAATCTTCTGCAAGCGGCTAAGAACAATTGCAGCCCATAAAGTATTGTGAAGTTTTTTTTTTTTGTTGCCTTTAGTTCCCTTCACGACTTCATCCGGTTTGGATCTTGATTAAATATGACGGCTAAATCTTGATCAAACGGTGGTTCCATCTTTGTTGGCTATGACGAGGTAGAAGAGAGAGGAGATATGCTAAGAAAAGAAGCAACCAGACAGCCAATGATAATGGTCGTGTGACGACGTGTCGAGATGAGCAACTGGCGATCACTTGGATCAGTATATAAAGCAATGCGATCCGTGGATCTTAAAAGAAAAGAAGCAAGTCTGGTGACAATGGTGAAGCGGCTGTCTCTTATATCCGTAGATAGAGAGAAAAGATCCGTAGATCTAAAAGGAAAAGAAAACAAAACCAGTGACCGTGGTCAAACGATGATATTTGTAAGAAAGATAGAAAAGAAAACAAAGAAACTTGGTCACACCATTATTGGCAAAGATGGTCCCACAAGATGGCAGATGATCATAATCAAAGAAATTAACATAGACTTATTGTGAAGGGATGCTAAACTGGCTAAAAAGCATTCTAGTGGCGACGATAATTTTTTTTAACTTCACTTATGTCAAAAGAAATATTAATTAGCCACTGTAAACGATTTGTAGGGTCACCATGAACAATGAATTAGTAGAATGAGAACCACTTACTAGTAACACATGATGATTGGATGTCTATAGAAATCTTGCAATTGACATCAATCGAATAAAAGAAAGAACGACCGCCAAGATTTTGGAATTGCAAGTAGTGAACGAAGCTTTTATTCAAAAAGAAAACCAGAAAATAGAAACGAAAACTAAACAAGAAAACAAAGTTGGGACAGGGCGGCAGCGTGGCGGCACACCGCCCTGTCTAGGGTTTGAACACGATGGCGACGGCTAGGGTTCGGATTATTTTTTTTTTCAACGAGAAGGATCGATTGTAGGTTGTGATACCATGAAAGATTGTGAAATAACTTGATGATCTTATTGAATAATCAAGATTACATTATATAGAGAATAAAATAAACCCTAGATATCTAATGGGCCCGTGGGCTTATACTTGTTAACCCTAATCAAATCTTCCAATAGTTTTGCCCCTCACAAATTTTGCAATCGTTTTAGGTTTGGATTGATTGTGATTTCTAATTTTATAGCCTGCATGACTTTGGTCATAAATCAAACATTACGATAATTTTCGGTCACAAATGTCAAGTTTACTGGTAGCATTCGAATTGAAGTATCTTATATAGATTCTCATACTCGGCTAAATATCACTTCCTTTGTTATTTACATTAGAATTTTTTAAGTTTATTTGCTATTACTACACTAATTAAAAAGCTAGTGATATGGAACATTACTTTTAGTTTAGAAAATTCATGTTCACATGTACAACGTTTGAATTAAGTTTGAAAACACTTTTATAAAAGATATATTTCTTGCTGATAATTTACAATGAAGATAGCAATACAATATATAGAGAGGAAAAGGAAACCCAAACAACTAAAGTAATAAAAGAACAGTAAATATAACTAAATGTGAGGATAAATGAGAGAAGCCCAAGAGAATTCTAACACGCCCCCGCAAGCTGAACGGTCGGAGAGATGTGAAGCTTGGAACGAAGGTCTTCAAACCGCATGGCAGACAAACCTTTAGTAAACACATCGGCAAGCTGAGAGTTCGTAGGAACATACTTAACAAAGAGGTTCCGAGACAGAACCATGTCACGAATGAAGTGAAGATCAACTTCAAGGTGTTTGGTGCGCTGATGGAAGACTGGATTGGCAGCTAGGTAGGTAGCACCGAGGTTGTCACACCAAATGGTGGGACGGTGGTCTGGGTGGATGTAGAGCTCGGTCAGAAGAGACATGATCCAGCGGACTTCAGCAGCAGTGTGAGCTAGGGCACGGTATTCGGCCTCCGTGCTTGAGCGAGCAACAGTACGTTGTTTCTTTGAACTCCAACTAATGAGATTTGGTCCGAGGAAAACACAGAGACCAGTTGTGGATCGTCGGTCATCAGGGCAGCCAGCCCAGTCAGCATCGGCATAGGCATGGATGGATGTAATGGGGCCACGTTTAATTGTTAGACCATGTTGAGCAGTGCCTTTGAGATAGCGTAAGATTCTTTTAACAGCAATCCAGTGACGATCTGTGGGCGACTGGAGAAACTGAGAGACTTTGCTAACCGCGTAGGCTATTTCAGGACGCGTGAGAACAAGGTATTGTAACGCTCCAACAGTGCTTCGGTAGAGCCAGGGATCTGTTAAGGGAACTCCAGAATGGCGAGAAAGTTGCCTCCCTGGACTGACCGGGGTTGGCAGAGGTTTGCATTGAGAGAGACCAGCGCGGTGAAGCAGTTCAAGCAGATAGCGATGTTGGGAGAGGTGTAGAGTATCATCTTGAAAGGTAGCCTGGATCCCAAGGAAATGATTTATGATTCCAAGGTCTTTGAGGGCAAAGCAGGAGTGAAGTTTTCCAATCATTGTGTTCACAAAGGTATGGGAGCTTCCGGTAATAATTAAGTCATCAACATAGACGAGAATATAGCACATTATGGAGTCCTTGTTGTACACGAAGAGAGATGAGTCAGAGACGCACTGGGTGAACCCAAACCGTATTAGCGCAGATGAAAGTTTGGAGAACCATGCGCGAGGAGCCTGTTTAAGACCGTAGATAGCCTTTTTGAGAAGACAAACATGATGAGGGTGATTGGGATCTGTGAAGCCAGGAGGTTGTGTCATGTAAACAGTTTCAGTGAGATCACCATTTAGAAAGGCATTGTTGACGTCAACCTGTCGGAGGTCCCAATTCCGACAGAAAGCAACAGATAAAACCAGGCGTATTGTAGTCGGTTTAATGACAGGACTGAAGGTGTCTGTGTAGTCTAAGCCTTCTGTTTGATGGAAGCCTTTGGCAACGAGACGAGCTTTGTAACGAGAAATGGAGCCATCGGAGGAGCGCTTGATGCGGTAAACCCATTTGCATCCGATGATATTGGCATTGCATGGAGGAGGAACGAGAACCCATGTGTTATTTTGAGACAAAGCTTGAAGTTCAGAGTTCATGGCAGTACGCCATTCATGATGTTTATTAGCCTGGGATAAGGTGAAAGGTTCGATTGTGGGGGCTGTGGTGGCGTTGAACTGGACATAGTCAGGGAAAACTTTTGTTTTCCTAGTATTGTCGCGAGTGCGAGTTGTCATGGGATGAGTGGAGGTAGTGGGAGGAGGAATAGTGGAGTTTGTATGATGGATAGGAGGTGGGGAAGGATTGGGTGATGGAGGAGAGTGGGCAGAAGAGGTTGATGAGACGGGAGAGGTGGTTGATGGGGAGTAAGTGTGTGGGGTGGAGGGTGGAGTAAGAATGGTAGGTGAAGGTGATGATGGTGTCGATGGAGGTGTAGGAATGGTAGCAGGCTCATGTGGAGGAACGGAGCCAATGGCAAACGTGAGGGTAGAAGATATATCCTGACTATCATGAGTGGGTATGGTGAAGGTGTGTTCATAGAACTTGACGTGGCGAGAGGTATAGGTACGACCAGTCACGGGATCATGACATAGGTATCCATGGTGGTTGGCAGCGTATCCAAGAAAGTGACATGGAGTAGATTTAGATGAAAGTTTATCTGGACGAGTGTCGCCAATGAATGGATAGCATAGGCAGCCAAAGACACGTAAGTAATTGTAGTTGGGTTTTTGATGGAACAGAAGCTCATAAGGGGATAGGTGGTTCAGGTTTTTAGAGGGCATGCGATTTATCAAGAATGTAGCAGTGGCATAAGCATCATACCAGTAGTGTTTGGATAGATTGGAATGCGAGAGTAATGAACGAGCAGTTTCGGATAGATGGCGGTTTTTCCGTTCGGCAACACCGTTTTGTTGGGGGGTATAAGGGCAAGAGATGCGGTAGTGAATGCCGGAGTCACATAGGAACTGGGCCATTGCTCCTTGTGTGAGCTCAGGGGCACCATCGCATTGGAGGTTTTTAATTGTTGTGGAAAATAAGTTTTCAACGAGATTCTTAAAGTGACGAAAGGTATGGATGGCATCGGAACGATAAGTGAGAGGATACATCCAAGTAAAACGACTATAATCATCAATATAAATTATGAAATAGCGATAATTTGAACGAGAGAGAACAGGGGAAGGACCCCATATGTCACAATGAATGATATTAAGAGGAGTAGTACTACGTTTTAAATTAGTCAAAAAAGGCAATCTAGTGGATTTAGATTTATTGCAAGCATTACATGGCTTATTGGAAGTAGAACATGAGACAAAAGACATGCATTGTAAAACATAATCAGAAGGGTGTCCTAATCGGTTATGCCACAGGTCTTGCGCTTGAGTGGACATCGCCGAAAGGGCATAGAGCTGAAACGGTTTAGGTTGAAGCTGGTGGATAATTTGCCCTGCGAGAGTCTGTATAGAAAAACCAAGATGTGAGAAAACGACACAAATAGGATTGTCTAGAACAAGTTGAGTTAGTGATATTAGATTATTGGTTAGGTTAGGAACGATTAAAACATGTTTGAGTATTATTTTATGAGTGGAGAAGTTTAAAAAGGTTTCACCAATATGGGTGATAGTAAGGGCGGTACCATTTCCAACAATAACTTTTTCCGTGCCATGGTAAGGTATAGCTTGATTAACCATCGAGAGGGAGTTGGCCATGTGAGACGTAGCACCAGAGTCGGGAACCCAAGAGTCAAACCGAGCACACAGTTCAGAGAAATCAGTAGAATTAGCCTGAAAGGCAAAGTGAGTGGGGCTGGAAGGTTGCGTTTGCCAAGTCTCGGACAAGGGTTTAACATTTGTAATGGGCTGGGGTGTAGTGTAGTGGGCTGGGGCGGGTGGGCCGTGAGCCAAATTTGCGTGGAAGTGGGGGGGTGGGTTTAAGTTGTTTCGTTGGTTGGTAAGGGATGGGTCCATATGGGTTGGTAATGAGTAAGAGGAATTAAAGGAAGGTGAATTAAAGGAACCGAAATTAGGGTTCCCACGTTCATCGTCACCTGCAAAACTCCAAGCAGAGGTTTCATCAAAACAGGTAGAGGGGCCAGAGAAGTTTTGAGTACCAGACACCATCGCTTGGGGATTTCGGTTGTCAAAGCTTCTACCAGACTGATTTCCGCGATTGAAACCGCCGCCACCAGAACCGAAGTTGCCACCGCCGCCACCAGATCCGAAGTTGCCACCGCCGCCACTGTTGGAGCCGGAATTACCAGCGCCGCCACCTGAACCACGATAATGGTTGCGTCCGGAACTCTGGTTCCTTCCAAAATTCTGATTTCTTTGCTCTGTATTCTGGTTTCTTCCACTGTTGTTGCGATTATTTGGAGCATACCGATAGTAACATTGGGGTGCCTCATGACCCACCTTCTTGCAGATTTGGCATGGGTCACGACTAGAGGTTCGAGCAGGTGGACGATTATTGGAGTTGGAGGCTGTCATGGCAACGGGTGGAGTGGTTGGTGCAGAGAGCTTCTGATGTTTTACTCTTTCTTCGTGGATAAGAAGCTTGGAACGTAGCTGAACAAAGGTAGGTTGTTTTTCCAGATTTTCAACACTAAGAACAAGGTTGTCAAAGGAAGGATTTAGACCATATAAAACCTGATGAACAAGATCTGAGTCAGGGACAGTTTCACCGGTGGCTTGAAGTTGGTCATAAAGTTTCTTTGCCTCATCACAGAATGCAGTGACATTTTGATTTCCCTGTTTTAACAGTTGAAACTGTGTCTTGTATTGGGAACGTTTGGCATAGACCTGATCGAAGAAGGTTTCTTCAAGAACAGTCCAAAGTTCAGCAGCGGTTTTGGTTCCAAGAGCAAGGTGCGCAATTGAGGGATCGAGGGTGGCGTTTATGCAAGCGCAAACAAGTCCATCGGACTGGTTCCAAGTACTCGAAGACTCAGCGGGAGGGTCCGAAGACAGGTGTTCATGAAGCCCGATGGTTTTGAGAGCTGTAACAAATTGATGCTTCCAAGTGAGGTAGTTATCATAGTTGAGTTTCACGCTTATGAGACTGATTATGTTGGTATGGTTGGTAAACTTTGTGATTTCCTTGTTCTTGTTTTCATCTCCCATGTTGTAGAGAAAAAGGAAACTCCCTAAATGGATCGAGCAGATTGCTCTGATACCATGAAAACACTTTTATAAAAGATATATTTCTTGCTGATAATTTACAATGAAGATAGCAATACAATATATAGAGAGGAAAAGGAAACCCAAACAACTAAAGTAATAAAAGAACAGTAAATATAACTAAATGTGAGGATAAATGAGAGAAGCCCAAGAGAATTCTAACAAAGTTTGATTGTTAAGGTCTCAAGTATTTGGTTTGACAAGAATTAAGTTTGATTGTTAAAGTCTCGAGTATTTGGTTTGACAAGTTTGACATCAATATCATCGACCCATGTTTGAAATATTTTCACCAATCAACTAAAAACAAGTGGTTTTTTCTTTTTTTTTTCTTTTTTTTTTAAAGTTCAATAAGGTTCCTTTTGCTAATGTATATTTACTATTTTATCATTGGAATGGATAAGGGTTACAGGTTACTATAAGTTGGGGTTTTTGCTCTCTTTTGTTTTTAGATATTTTTCGTTTTTCATGTCCACTGTTCCCTTCTCAAGATACTTTTTGTGGTGCTTTTTAATGTTATTTTTCTGTTCACGTTTTTTTCATTGTGTTTTTATATCCATCAGTTTTGATTTCCATATAGGTTCGTTTGAAAATTAGTTCATCTCGACACAAAGCAAAAATGTTATGATTATCCTTGTGGTTAAGTTCGTGTGTTTATTATTGAAATCTTCAACACCAATAAAAAAAAAAAAAAAACTTTAGTATATAAGGGAAAACTTACTCTTGATATATATTATTGTTATTTGGTTCAATTGGTTGACTACTCTAATTCTAACCACTCATTTTAGACCATGACAAAAGTCCATAAAACCCCTTAAAATTGTTGAAATATACACCCAATAATTTCATTTCATCACTTCAAAGCAGCCACAACAACAATGTTAGGATCTCGTGAGTTTGATCCTCTAAACATCTCTTCAATTTCATCATCTTTGTATCTTGTTTCACACTTTCACTGGCATATATACATCTTTTTTTGTGGGTTTCAGGGATCTTGAAGATACTACTACTCGTCTTCATTTCGGTGTTTTCTTCATGGGTGTATCAAACAGCTCTTCCGCCACCTCCCAAGACGCTCGGATCTCCGGATGGACCGCCTATCACATCTCCGAGGATAAAGCTACGTGATGGAAGACACATCTCGTATATCGAATCTGGTGTCGCGAAAGATGTTGCTAAATCCAAACTAATATACATCCATTGCTATGATTGTAGCAAGTACCATAATCCCTTTGCAATCTCAGCCTCACCTGTATGAATTAATCTTTAATTAACTTGTTAGATTCTTATATGTATTCTTTTTGGTGTCCTAGTTTTTGAGCAAAGTTAATTTTTACAGGCTGTTATTGAAGAACTAGGAGTATACATTGTTTCCATAGATCGGCCTGGTTACGGAGAAAGTGACCCTGACCCTAAGCAAACTGTGAAGAGTATTGCGTTTGATATCGAACAGATTGCTGACGAGTTGAATCTCGGGCCGAAATTCTATGTAGCTGGATTCTCTATGGGTGGACGGGTCGTTTGGTCTTGTCTCAAGTACATCCCTCACAGGTTAATTTATTTCAAATCTTGATAATTTTGTAAATTTTGAGGCAACATCTATATCTATAGGTGCTGCTATTTCTACATTGTCTGACGGTTCTGGATGACTGTCTGAGATTGTGTAGGATTGGGTGTGTGATTTTTATAATCTTTGATTTTGACTTTTTTCACCACTAAAAACTCGAATAGTTTGCATGTTTGGAAAAGTCAAAGTTTTTGTAAATGTCAGACAGTCATCCGACATAATCTCAGGCGAGTGTCCAAACTGCATGTGAAATTGGAAGGGTAATGATGTGGGAATAAAAAACCGTTTATCGATATTATGTAAACTTATGTCACGTGTTAAACAGGCTTTCAGGAGCTGTTCTTATTTCTACAGCCGTCAATTACTGGTGGCATAACCTACCATCAAACCTAACAAACGAAGCGTATTCTAGGCAACTTAAACAGGATCAATGGTCTATGCGTGTAGCTCACCACCTACCATGGTTAACCTATTGGTGGAACACCCAAAAATGGTTGCCTCCTTTTGCTATTCTTGAGGGAAAGCCTAATTATGGTCCCCCTGACATTGAAGTTCTAACAAAGCTATTTGGTGGCATGGATCCATTTCAGGTATGAGTTAGTTTTTATCATATGATTACTTACTTTCCACTAAACAGCCAAACATACCATATGAAACAAATCATACCATTTTATTATAACATTATCTATATCTAATTGAATACGATAAACAAACAAAACATGTTGTAGTTTGAATAAATAAACTCTACACCCCAATAAAACAAAGTACTACAGAATAGATTATGAGATATTTATCTTATTTGTGCTGTTTTCTAGGCTCATTTGTCACTTAGCCTTATTATGGGGTTGTGTTTGTCTCTACTTTTACTTTCTTCTTTTAACAAATGAGTTGAAGGCTACTTTTGGAAAGACAGAAAATGTCCGTTTATATAATTCAAAACTAGTATATGGGTTGTAATATACTGCAGTACTTGTAAATAGGGGTGTTAATCGGGTTAACCCGTTCGGGTTTCGGGTTATTAGGGTCGGGTTAGTCGGGTTTTCTAAATAAAAAATCATACCCGCAACCCGACCCTATTAAGGTTCGGGTTAGTAGGGTTCGGGTTAGTCGGGTTTCGGGTTATTAGGGTCGGGTGAGTCGGGTTACTCGGGTTTTACACACCAACACATTCTCACTATAATTTAGAGGTGGAGTTCTGATATCACTTTCATCATTAACACAACGTCACAACTTGTACATCGAATAAAACAATTAATGCTCGTATTCTATTTTTTGATCACTGATTATTTGTTAAAAAATGCAAATGAGCCTTGAAATTACAAACGACATAATGTTAAATAAAACTAAAAAATTGGATAGTGCATGTATGGTGATGCGCTTATGGCTTATGTAACTAAAAATGTTATAACAGGAATAGCGAACATATTTAAGATATTTATTTTATAACATTTGATATATTCATAATATATATAATATATTGAGTCAACGATTTACCGCTTAACATATCATTGTTCGGGTTATTCGGGTTAACCCGAACCCGAATTTTTTTTTCTAAATTTAACCCGAAACCCGACCCTAATTACAATTCGGGTTTTTCGGGTTAACCCGATTGACCCTATTAAGCCTTTTAGACCCTATTAGACCCGACCTGAATTATCTTATTCGGGTTCGGGTTGGGTCGGGTTAATCGGGTTCGGGTATTTTCGACACCCCTACTTGTAAAGATGATTTTTTTTTAATTTAGTGGAGATCAAGGTTAAAAATCTCACAGATTTATAATTTAGGAAAAAATCTTTAGTTTAAGAGTAATATGACACATAATTGTTGTACCAGGTGTGATTGTAATGGGGCGGTATAGGCAGAGGACCGTCTCTAATCCTTAAAAATTATGTGATCATGGATGAGAATAAAAATAGACTCTAAAATAAAATCAATAATATGTTACTATATACTAAAAATATCATTTAAATGTGCTAGCGATACATAGACACAATTGTGTTACACTAAATTTTTTTTTTTTTTTTTTTGCACCAACAATGTTTATATTAAAAACAACGGTTACAACTCATCATGAAGTACAGGGGAGGCGGGCAACAAGCTGCGCTGCCACCCCTTTCTGTATAGCAAAGCCTAACCGAGTGAAAACCACATTCAAACCCCCAGGAGTCGCCACATTCCCATTCATAACCTTCTGGACGCGGGTCAGAGTATCCACAGCTTCCGGGGCAAGGTAACCGAAGGTGTCAAACGCAAAAGGCACGAACACATGTTGATTCGTCAGACACGCCTCCTCATGTTTGCGCACTTTTCCGGCAGCAGCATTCGTGGCCGCCTGGCCTGCCCGGAAACCAGAACCCGTGAACCCCACGAGAGGGGACACACCAGTAAGGTCGACACAGGCATGCTTCCCGTGCTTCCACCCGAAGACAAGGACGTCCGCCGGTCGAAGAGACGAACGGCCATCCACTGGGTCCGACAAAAAATTAACCGGGGCTTCTTTCTTGGCAGATATCCCGGCTCTTCTGAAAATGTCGAATAAGACGTCCCGGACCAGATCATGCCGGTATTTGAAACCGGGCAACTCTTTGCAATGGAGCGCGTGTTCCCCATATGCATCCAAGCATGCTTTGCGGCAGACCGGACATCGTTCATCTCTCGGGTACAGGGGGATCATAAGCCGATATTTAAGAATCGCCCGGTATTCGACTGGCGACATGTGCTGCCCCAACCCATCAGTTGACTAAAATTAAAAAAATAAAAAACTCAAATAAATAAACAAATAAAAAAAGAAAAGGAATTAGAAAAAAAAGAATTAAAAAAATTAAAGTATACATGACATGCGAGATTTAAACTTCAAACCTAAAGGTCCAAACTCATATATTTTTTCCACCACATTATATAACATATGATAATTTAATTACAATTCAGATTTAAAAATAAGAAAATGTAATCTATAATGTTTGTAGATTAATATTGAACACTAGTAGTAATTAATAATTAATAATTTAATATAGGGTGTGGGTGTGGAACCGGCAGATATTCTTGATGATATCGATCACTTATATTATTTAATTAAATTACGTATATATCGTAATAATAAAAAAACATATTTTTATGATATAAATATATTTTGTTATATTACAGATGGTAAATAGATTGTTCATACTCGTACGTTGCGACAGAAAGGCGTAACGTGTGTTATAATAGAAACACAAAAAAGAAAAAAAAAACATACTAAGAAAGAAAGAAAAAGAAAAGATTTCAAAAGAAAACATACAAACATACATATCGGGAGGTTTATTAGGGAACACTGAAAAAATGGGAAACGAGGGAACCACTAAAAAAATTATTATTTTTGAAAAACCAATGTTTTATATTATTTAGTTTTAGTCTTTTAGAGATAATCAATTAATATTGTTTAACATGTAAATCATTATTTTTCACATGTGAAACATCTATATCTATATCTATATATATAATAAAAGAAAAGTTTTTGGCATCACAATTTGCCATGTGGCACCACCACATTTATTCTCAACAATTTTTCCCGCCAATTATCCTAATTATGGAAGTGATTTGTATTTCCATTTTTTTATTTATTGCATTCCAAAATATTTTAATAACCAATTATTTAATTACTAAAAATATAAAAATACATAATTATCGTATATTATGATTGTAGGGGAAAGATCTATAGAAAACCAATAATTATCCAGAAAACCAAAAAACCAACCTTTTTTTCTCTATAACTTCTTCATATATTAATATTTTTAAAAAATAATTTCACCAAAAATTCTATAATTTTATTAGCTTTATTTATGGGAAAAAAAATTTTAAAAAATAAAAAATTTAGTGATTTTTTATTATTGCATCATGCAATAGTACCAATAGTATTGCATAATGCATTATAATTAAAAGAGTAAATTACGGATTTCGTCCCTGAGGTTTGTACAAATTTCGGATTCCGTCCCTAAGTTTCATTTATTACGGATTTCGTCCTCAAGTTTTACAAAAACGTATCGGATTTCGTCCTTTTGACTAACTTCTGTTAAAATTTTCTGTTAAACGAATGTAAAAAGACCTTAATACCCTTTTGTGTAAAAATAAATAAAAAATTAAAAGAAAAAACAAACTTAATTAAAAAAAAAAGAAAAAAAAAACCTAAACTAAAAATAAAATTATAATACTTAAATTAACCCCCCCCCCCCCTCTTCCCCAACGCACAACCACCGACACCGGCAGCGACCACCGACCGGCAATTAAACTCCGGCGACCCTCTCCCCTGCACATCGCTTCACCGGCGAACCACCCGCCGTCACCACCGTCGCTGAAAACCCTACCTCCGACCACTCACAACTCGTAAAACACACATCATCAAACCGGCTCGATTGAGCTTAACGCTTCTGATTCGACTTTATAATTACAGTGACGGTGGTCAGAATATGGTGATCGGTTGTTAGCTCGAGCATCGTAAAAATTGATTACGGACTGTTTGTGAACAATTTTGCACAATTGATTTGTGAATCATGAAAGTCAATTGATTTCATATTGCTCAATCTATCAAACAAAATTGATTACGGCGTTGGCCTTCGGTGAAGATCTGGCCGTGTTTAGACACGGCCCAGTGCAGATCCGGCCGTTCCGGCGAGATTTTGGAGCTCAATCGCGAGTCAACAGCGATGACATCGGTTTTCATATCAGATCTGTCAGGTGACGATGATATATGGTCGGCGGAGGCGGAGATTTTAGAGCCATGGCGGAAAACAAGCAAACAACCCGGCGGAAGGGTCGCCGGCAGTAGGTCGCCTGAAGGGTCGCCGGAAGCTGCGTCTATTATTTCTCTCTTTCTTCTTTTCTCCCTTCTTCCTTCTTTTAAGCTATTTCTTTTTTTTTTATTATTTATAAATGACAGGGGCATAATAGGAATTCTAAAAAAACTAACGGGAAAAATTAACAGGAATTTGACAGAAGGACGAAATCCGAAACGATTTGTCAAAAGGTAGGGACTAAATCCGTAATAAATGAAACTTAGGGACGGAATCCGAAATTTGTACAAACCTCAAGGACGAAATCCGTAATTTACTCTAATTAAAACTACTTAAAAACAAGAGACTTAACTTAAATATGAATGTGGTTTATGCGAATAATGTAAAAAACAAAAAATTGACATTCATAAACCAATTTTATATTATTGTTGCATAGTGCAATATTAATTTCAAGCTAAAATTTGAATTTTATTTTATTTTTAAAAAAAACTCGAAAACGTTTTTAAAGTTTTTTCTTTTTCCAATATTCTTAAAATCATGAAAGAAACATATAAAAAAAGTTTAAAAAAAATAATTTTTTTCCTTGGTTTTTTGGTTTTTTATAAAATATTGGTTTTCTATAGAACCCAACCCTATGATTGTATTTATAGTTTATTTTTTTAAAAGTCACCCGTGTAACACACGGGATAAAAAACTAGTAATTTATATAGAAGAAAATAGATTGGTTATCTACTTATCTTGTTGACTTGTTCCCTATTTTTTGTGTGTTTTATCTAAGAAAAAAAGGAGGAATTAGGAAACAAATCTATAAAAACTATTATTTTTTTAAGAAAACCAATTTTTATGTCGTTTTGTTGTAAGTATTGATTAATTAATATTCTTTTACATGTTTAGTATTTTTTACATGTGATGAAACATAATTTATATAATTGGTTCCCTATTTTTTTAGTGTTCACCAATGAACCTCTCTGTACATGCATATAAGTTTAACCAAAAATGCATACCTAATGGTATGAATAAAATTATAAAACAAACATAAAAGAAATTACAAATTTAGATTTATAAAGAACAAATGCATTAAAATATTCTATAGTTATTGAGGTAAAGAAACAATAAGAAAAACTGTTTAGATGTAAAAGCTAAACAATAAATCGTTTACTTGGTAAATAATTATAACCAAATTTTATTTTTTTTCGATAAAGAAAAAAAAAGATAGAATTTAAAAAGTTATACAAGCAAATATTACTTGAATTATAACTTATAGAATGTAACAACAAGGTAATAACACTACATTGGAACAATTTCTTGTTTAGTAATCTTGTGAATTATTATTTCATTTAACACGAAAACTTATATGAAAAACAACAAAAAAATAACAATTTGGAACTGAGCAAGATTCGAACTAATGAACTACAACACTAAAAAAAACCACAACATTTTAACCATTGTGCTAGAGCATATTTATTAAATTTTTACTAACATAATAATTTTACATAAAACTTATATGAAAAAAGGAAGTAGACTAAAAACTAAACTTTACCATGCATAGGGATTAAACCGGTGACCTAACTAATAAACTATGAACACCTAACCATTAGACCAAGTGACATTTATTTATATTACCTCACATATTATATTTAACTTAAATAAGTTGTCAGAATAAGACAAAAAAACAACTGCATAGTGTAGTGATAATGATAATTATAAACAAAATTTTGATTTGGTTTGACATCAATAAAAGTATAAAACTGCCGATGTTTATTTTTGAATTTCTTTTTTAAATCATAAACAAATCTTTTATGTTTCAACCAAAAAGTTTTCTAAAACGAAAATGAATTTTAAAAGCGCAGAGTAAAGAATAGTTGACATTTCAATAAATATTTTTTTCTCAGATTTTGATTTTTTTTACTATTTAAAAAAAACACTTCACTTTTAAACCCACCACTTATCAAACTTAGTAGAATGACATTCAGAAACCATACATATTATATAATGCTACTCATTTTCCATGTATTAAGGCCCAAATGATGTTATCACAACCAAGACAACAAGGAGAATTCGAGTCCGTCCATCGTGACTTGAACATCGGCTTTGGAAAGTGGGACTTTGATCCACTTGATCTCGATAACCCATTTCCAGACAACAATGGGTCGGTTCATATATGGATGGGTGATGAAGATTTGATCGTGCCAGCAACACTACAACGATATATAGCCCAACAACTAGAATGGATCAAGTATCATGAGATCACTGGTGGTGGACATTTGTTTACTTTCAAAGAGGGGATGGGAGATGATATCTTAAAGAGCTTGTTAGCATAAATAATAAGCTTCATTATGTTAACTCAATAATGAAAATCGTTTGTTTTTTTTCTTTTTTTACATTTTCTTGTTGAAACTCATACTTATTTTCAAGGTGGATCAAGACTTTTCTCTTTATCTATACACACCAGGCTCTATGGTACAGAAAAAAAAAAAATTAAATAAAAAACATATTTCGGACCCAAGTTTATTAAAAAAACCGATAATCACATAAATATCATTATCATTCAAAAGAAAGAAACAAAGTGAATTCAGATCACTTGATTTACGGCTCACCTTCTACCATTTAGATTTCGTGTTCAACTCTCATCATTGACATTAATTTAATTTTCTTATTCATCAGGTTATATATATTTTTTTAAAGAAACCTTAATTCTTTTTTCTCTTTTTCATATATATTTCTTTGGTTTTTAGCACTCTTAACATAAATTTTTTTTCCTTTTTCTTTTCGACACTCCTTGTGTGTTTTTACATTTTACATGTCATATTAACACAGTTGACTACTTAAAGTTGTTAAACTAATTTAAATACAAATCTCTTCTATGTTTTAATATATTTTAGTAAATCGAGCTTGTGCTATGTATAAACCATAAGAAATTAATTTGGACCATTAGATCTATTACAGAGGTGTTGTAGTTATTTACACATCCGTACTAGAGAAATAGTCTACATATAAAAGAGTTTAAGGGGTAATATGGTAATTGGGTTATTTTTAGTTAATAATTACGGAAAATCCAGCCTTCAAGATCACAATTCGAGCTTCAATATTACTCCCTAATATCTATTCCAATTTAAAAATGACCGCTACAAACCTGCTACTTCGAGCATGGTTGTCGCCGCTGCTATGAAACCTGACTGACAACATATCGATCTCATCAAATCCGAACTCGTCTCGGACATCTGAAATCTCGAAGACACCCTTGCAAATAAGCATATATGCATGTATCTTTTTGCATATTATAATCTCATACAACATAATGCCTGAAAACGTTCGCCCAAAATAACAACATTCTTTTTGTAATCTCGTAAATTTCAAACGGATTACGAACGAACTACTATAAAATACAAACAAAATAAATATTCAACTGTCTTTTGACAAAATAAATATTTCATGTGTCCACTTGATCATCGTTCTTTAAAGGATTAACCTATTTGGATCTAAACTTTTGGATCGGATATACATAGCCAGCCCAATCCAAACTTATTCTAGGCATGTAGCTCAAACGAAAATAAAACCACACAGTTTCTTTCTTAGACTTTTGACCCAAATACAAAACATAAAATCATAAACATAGTCTTTAAGAACATGAATTGCACTGGAAATTAATTCTTGATCAATAGAACCTCATTTTAATTAATTTCTAGCGGTGATATACAATATTAAAACCTTAAACAAATCATAAGGCATTGTTAAGTAACCAAATTTATTTCATTGAGCGTGGAGGGAATGAGGGGGATTGAGCGTCAATTTCACAATGAGAGGACTTATGGGAGATACACGTTGCAAAGAATTCCCTCACTTTAAAGTACTAGGATAGGGTATGATAGGATATATTTTTTTTTTTTTGAACAGCACATATATTAAAGCCCAAAAAAGGCAGAAAAAAAACCGGCCTAGCAAGGAGCTAGCCCGACACAAACAAACCCCTTACAAAATACACATATTGATTCAATCTATCTCCTTTTTACACCTATTATTACACCAAAGCAAAACCCAACATTTCAAATTACTTATCACGCTGTTAATCGAAGGCTCCTTTCCCCTAAACGCGGCCTCATTCCGTTCTCTCCATATGCTCCAACAAGTAGCGTACATGACAGCCTGGACCAGCTCCCGTTTCTCCTTAGAGACACTCCTCGAAGCATGAAAGTTCACCACATCGTCGATTGAGAGGGCCCAAAAACTTGGCAGCTTAAGCCAATCCATGACCCGTTGCCACACGACCGAAGCGAAAAAGCACCCCGTAAAAAGATGGAGCATAGATTCTGACCCATCTTTGCATAAGTAGCACACCTCATTCGCAATCCGAATCCCCCGTTTCTTGAGCTCATCCACCGTTGCAATCCTCCCCCTTTGAATTCTCCAAATGAAAGCATTGACTTTACCGGGTATAAGTTTATTCCAAGCCAACTTTGGAACACCCTGCGGAGCGTCCATGTTAACCAACAGCCGACGAATGTCGGACGAGCAAAACTCAGCTCCATCGCCACCATTCCATATCCACTGCTCCCCATTATGAGACATCAATCTATCCATGTGAATCCCTTGTTGCCTCACCTTATCATTGACCGACATAATACACTTCCAAACCCCAGAGATAGATTGTTTGCAAGGAAATAAAGCCTCCCTCCTGGAGACCACATGTATGGAATTAATCACCTTTGTCCATAATCTTCCATCTTCACTTTTGAGTCTCCAAAGCCATTTACAAATAAGACTATAGTTAAAAATCTCCAAATCCACCAAACCCAAACCCCCATGATCTTTAGGAAGAAACACCTCCTCCTTCTTAACCCAATGAATTTTTTTATCCATACCCGACCCACCCCAGAGGAATCGAAGCCGGATACGATCCAACTCCTCAAGGACACATTTAGGAGCCTTATATAACGAGAAATAAAACGTGGGTAAACTATCTAACACACTTTTTTATCAAAGTAATCCGACCACCAAACGAGAGAGTCTTGGCTTTCCACTTAGAAAGTCTCTTTTGAAAGATCTCAATAATCGAATTCCAAAAAACCTTCCGATTCATGTTAGCACCCACCTTCATCCCCAAATAACCAAAAGGCAAGGCACCATCCAAACATCCAAAAATATTCGCCATGCGCCTAATCTCAACCGAATCAACATTCACCCCATAAAGCGCACTCTTCTCATAATTCACCTTCAAACCCGAGACCAAATAAAAAACACGAAGGATACGCACCAAATTTTGAGCATTAAGATCACACCACTCCCCCACCACCATTGCATCATCGGCATAAAAAAAGTGTGTTAACTCCGGACCCATCCGAGTCAACCTAATCCCTTTGAATAAATCCAACGACCTAGCCCGGCAAAGCATCCAATCAAGAGCTTCCATAGCCACCACAAAAAGGTAAGGAGATAAGGGATCCCCTTGTCGGACACCTTTGAAACAATTGAACTCCTTTGTGGGAGACCCGTTGACCAACACCGATGCACGCGCAGATGAAAGGATACCTTTAATCCAACCCCGCCACCTTATAGGAAAAGCCATTTGCTCCATGATCGAGTCAAGAAAGTCCCAATCCAGACAATCATACGCTTTCCTAAAATCAATCTTAAACATCATCCCTTTATTTTTAGTCACCTTTAACCAGGACACCACTTCGTTAAGAATCAACGGACCATCCACCAAATTACGCCCCGCCACGAAACCCATTTGGGTCTCGGAAATGATCGACCCCAACACCGCTTTCATCCTAACGGCGAGCACCTTCGAAATAACTTTGGAGATACAACCAAGAAGACTAATGGGTCTAAAGTCTCCAATAGAATGAGCACCTTCCTTCTTCGGGATCAAATGCAAAAAAGAAGCCCCACAACCATTAGAAATGGAGCCAGTCTCAAAGAAACGAACCAAAATATTATAAAAATCCTCTTCCAAGTCATCCCAAAAAAACTTTAGAAACTCAAAATTAAACCCGTCCGGCCCTGGCGCCTTGTCCCCGTCGCAGTCCCAAACCGCCGCCCGAATTTCAGCCTTAGAAAAAGGCCGAATAAGCTCCTCCCCCTGAGCTGTAGATAACGTCCGAATCCCAGAACAAATCATCCTAGGTTTTGTACCCAACCTCCTTGAAAATAAAGACTGATAAAACTTCCTGATCTCCCTCTTAATTACGGTCGGATTTTCCACCCACTGTCCCGAAATCCACATCCCATTAATCCTCCCCTTGGCCGTGTTAGAATTAACATACCCATGAAAAAAGCTTGAGTTGTCATCTCCATCAACCACCCATTTGATCCTAGATTTCTGACGAAGATCCCTTAATCTTTCATCCTCCAGCTCCATCAAGCGATCCTTTTTAATTTTCCAAGACTCCAGGTCACTTTCTCTCATCACCAAATCTTCACTAGCCCCATCCATATGCTTGCAAAAGGAACGCAAGTCATCAATCTCCTTTAACTCCTTATCTTTGGCACCCCTGATCCACACTTTAACCAACTCCTTCTGATAGGATATATTAAATAAAAATAATAATATAAAATATAAATCAACTAGTTTTTTTATCCTTGCGTGTTACACGGGTGGATTTAAAAGGAAAAAAACTATAAATACAATCATAATCTACGACAATTATATATTTTTATAACTATTTAAAAAATTTTCAGTAATTATAGGTGGGTCAGAGGTTTTACGACAGTGAGCATTTAGGCGGTGAGTTTCCTCTAGGATGGATGTGCAACACAGAGGATTTTGGTTACTCGCACGGACTACGGTCGTAACGTGTCGTGGGTAACATCGTTTGTCATGATGAGACCCCGGGTAACCGGATGTCTCCACTTAAAAAAAAAGAAATCAAGTCACGGAAAATAAAGATTTTCCGTAAAAAAATTATAAAATTAAATAAAATAAATAATTTATATTACATGTATAATATTTAATTAAAATATTATTATGAATAAAGTATTATAAGCATTATATATATTTAAGTATTAAAGTATATGCAATAAAATATATTATTATAATAAAATATAATATATATGCAATAAAATATTAACCTTAATATTAAAATTTCGTATTTGGATAATTACTAACTTTAATATAAAAATTTATATTTGAATAATTACTTATTAAAGTATTAAAGTATATGCAATAAAATATATTAATTTAATAAAGTATAATATATATGTAATAAAATATTAACCTTAATATTAGAATTTAGTATTTGGATAATTAGTAACATTAATATACGAAATTTGTATTTGGATAATTACTTATAAAAAGTTTAAATAAATAAACCTTAATATGAAAATTTAGTATTTGGATAATTATTTATTAAAATTTTGACTTAATCCAAAATTTTGTAGTAATACAATTGTATTTTTTACTAATTAAAGTATTTTAAAACTTTTTATTTATTATATAGTATATAGATAGATATAGATATAGATATAGATAGATATACAAGAAAACTTATAATAAAGGGGACTGAATAGTGTCAAATAACAAATCATTTACTCTTTTATCGGTACTAATTAATAGATATATTAATTAAAATAAACTCATATAAGCTTTCTTCATGCCACATCCCACATTTCTAGACATAAAATATACTCTTAGTCAGTTTGTCAAAGAGAGAAAATTCTTATGATGGACTTCCATGAAAGAGAGATTCGTGGAAATTTCAAATGGTGATAATTTAATTTAAATACCCAGTCAATATGATGCGTGTAGTTTGTCATAGAAGAAAATGTTCTAGAGGTTTTAGTTAAACTTCCTTTGAATATAATTCTATACAAAGAGTTTCAACTTTCAATTACATTATTTATATACGCACAGAAGTGAGGCCATATATAGTCATCTCTTTTCCTTGCAGCTTTCTAGCTGGTTTGATACATCTACTGTTCTTACATCAATTTTCTCCATTGTTTTTCAGGTACAAAGTTCTTTCTCATGTTTCTTAAGCTTTACTCAAACAAGCATATATTTTTTTCTTTCTTTTTGAGACGATAGCGAATTTTGTTTAAAAAAAAAACACTAGAAAGACGCTAGAATAGAGTACAAAGTTTAATACAACCACAATGACAAGATTCACACCATAAAGTCACCTAAGATACCAACAGAAAATTAAAAACAGTATCCACATGATAGGAAAATTGGATTTTAATTATACGAGTTTTAACTCATTGGCCGATAATAATACGACTTTTGACTTTGGCGTACAATAATACCAATTAACCATTTCGGTCTCTATAATGATACACCGTTAGTTTTATTTCACTAACGGTGTTAATCTTTCGTTGACGTGGCAATCTATTTGGTTTCTTTAATCAACTTATTAAAATGAAGGGGCTGGTTTTGTAATACCTTAAAAAATGAGGGCTTAATATAAAATTTTTAAAAAAACCCTAAAACCCCATTTCTGTTGGAGAACGGGGACGGTGTCTTGGTGACCGGCAACCCTCACCGGACGTGTTTCTTGGTGACTGGTGAGCCACCGCATCCTCAGACAACGACGGCCCCACCACCATCATCGCCGCCGGCGGCGAACAACCACCGCATCATCAGTCCCCTCTCCCATCCTCCGTCAACAACATCACCTGCAAGAAGTGAAAAAACCTAATCGCCGCCGATTAGAGCCCGGCCGGTGTTGTGGTTCAGAAATTGAATCATCTGGAGATTCCTCCCTGTTAATCGGTGTTGTGGTTACGTGTGTTGAGAGGGTTAAAAAAAACCTAACCGCCGCCGATTAGATCCCGGTGGGTGGTTTCGCCGTTGAGAGGGTACCGGAGGTCGCCGGAACGACGTTAGGGGGGAGGCCGGTCGATTCCTTCTTCAATTTTTCTTTCTTTTTATCTTTTTATATTTATATATATTTATAGTTATTTCAAAATCAGCCCCTCTATTTTAATAACTTTGTTAAAAGAACACATTTAATTTCACATCAGCAATCCACTAACATCGTTAGTGAAAAACTAACGGTGTATCATTCTAGAAACCGAAATAGTTAATTGATATTATTGTACGCCAAAGTCAAATTCGTATTATTATCGGCCAATGAGTTAAAACTCGTATTATTAAAATCCAATTTTCCCACGTAATATAACACAAACTTAGAAAAATTGCATTCTAACTTCATGCCCACATATCAGATACAGCCTCAACCTTTTATGTGTAAATTCTTCCAAATATTTCAACAGCACACCCTCCTGATTCAAAGCTGTACCCATTTTCGATTCCACTTCTTTGATTTTTTTTTTCTCTCATTGTTTTTCTTTTATCTTTTTTCTTTTATTATTTTTTTTCTTCTATTTTTCAAATTTGATAAACCAACAGAACTTCCTGATGTATGCCACCTCCCTATGATTAACACAACCCACTGTAGCGCCGCCCAACGTGACCCACACGAAACGAAAAACACAACACACACATGAAAGAAAAAAGAGCACGAATTAAAGTACAAACTCTGCCCAAAGATTAGAAGTTAATGGACTAATCTTGTAATAAATAAATAATTAGGGAATTAATTAGTGAGTTCATTATTAGTTTATTAATAATTGTTTTAGTTCATTTGAGTCAAGAGTAAATTAGGATTAGGTTGGTGTTTTAAGTCGTTTTTTTTTTGAGCCGGTCACAATTTCTTATAAATAGGATTTCTTCATGTATTTGGCACCTCATAATTATAAAGCTAATAGTTTGTTTGCAATTTTCATTCTAAGTTCGAGCAAGATTCGATCGAAGGTTCCAAGTTTTCGTTTTATTCGTCTCGGTTAGACTGTATCAAATAGGAGTGAAGACGGCAACCCGTAAAAATGAACACCCCACTCAACACACATGTTCAGTTAACCATACCCCAACAGCCACTTGGTCAGAGTTGTACACACCAAAACACACACACACCAAGGATCATATTGACCCCCCCCCCCCCCCCCCCCCCCCCCCCAAAAAAAAAACTTTGGTCAAACATGTACTTAAAAAGAAAAACGTCTCCACTGGTTCCACGAGACTTCATTTAACTGCCCTCTGTTCTTGAGCCACATATAACTACTAAGCTTTATATCCTCCATAACCTCTGCTACACCAAGCACCCTATTATCAAAAACTCTCCTATTCCTAACTTTCCAAACTGTCCAAAGAGATGTTAAGATGATACCATAGATAATTCTTTTGCGCTTCTTTTCCATTGCCCGATCTTTATGTAATCTTAGTATTTCCCCTACTGAAGTTATTCTCGCTAATGGAATCTTACACCACTGGAAAACCAGCCTCCACACATCCCACACTCCCTGACACGCAACAACAGCATGATTCACAGATTCACAGTCGGCGTTGCATCCCAAACAACCTTGATTTGCCACCACGCCCCTCCTTACCAATTCTTCGGTATTCGTCCTAACATTGTTCTCCACGCGAATGCATTGACTTTGATCGGCACCCACGGATTCCACTCAAACGCTTCTTCATGATGTCCAAGCTTCTTTTCTTGAATTTGTCGTCTCACTATTTTAACTTCAAAGTCTTGTAATAGATTGATACCCCACCACCACCTTCTTTATTAGTAGAAACCTTGTATCCCTCTAACATCTTTTCGCAATCCTCTTTAACCTCTTTTAGGGTCTCGGGGAGGCATCTACCCTTCCAATCCCAGTTGATGCACGATCCGTCACCTTCATTATGAACCCTATTTAGCCTCCCTAAACCGGACCACTTATCCAACCAAAACATAACACCCTTCTCGTCGCCCAGTTTGCACCTTAAGACACGATAAGGATCATAACGTACCTTCTTCAAATCATCTATCACTTTATCACATTTTTCCACGGTCCACTTATGGTTTTGTTGCACACAAATGTTTCATATCTTCTTTTGCTTCCATGAACTCCTGATATAACCTTAGCCCATAAGGTCGACTTATCCTCTTTAAACCTGTGAATCCACTTAAGGAAAAAACTGAACTTCTCAGCTCGAATTCCCCCAATGCCCATGCCTCCATCCCTCTTATTAACGAGCATTCTTTTCCAAGCAATCTAACTAATTTTCTTGTCGCATTACCTACCCCCTCCTCCCCTTTCAAACAAAACACCTTCGAATCGCTTCAATTTTCTTTTCCTCCTTTAGGGGCATCCTAAATAGGGATAAATAATGTTGGGGAATTGCCCTAAGAATAGCCTTGGCTAGTGTCACCCTTCCTCCAAAGGAGAGCATCCTTCTCTTCTAGTTTGATAATTTTTTCTGAACCTTGTTCACCACCATCTCCCAACTCCCACACCGTGCCATATATTCATTCCAAGGGGTAATCCCAAATATGTTGCTGGAAAACATCCCCATCTACACTTCATCAACGTGGTCAAATGGGCTAATCGCGTCGGAGATACACCAATACCAAACAATTGGATTTTCTTGAAAATAACTTTCAACCCCGAGGCCAAATTAAAACATCTTAGAATGGGGGCCAAGTTACATTCCCCTCCGATGCCTCCCCAAGGAATACCACATCATCTGCAGAAAATAAGTGAGTTAGTAAGGGGCCATTGTTTGGAAGTTGAATACCTTTAAACACTCTAGCTTGTCCGACCTTTGTTGCTGTAACATGTAAAGTCTCCATAACAATTGTGAATAAAAACGGTGAAAGCGGGTCTCCTTGGCGTAGACCTCTTGAAGCTATGAGATCCATTCACAAGTACCGATGTCCTCCTGAAGCTTAAACATCCCCTTATCCATAGTCACCATTTCTTCGGGAAGCCCATATGAAGTAATGCATCCACTAAAAAGCCCCACTTAAGTGTATCATATGCTTTGACAAAATCAACCTTGAAGAATATAGCTTCTTTCTTTGACTGTTGTAACCAGGCCAGAGTCTCATTCACAATCATGGGTCTTTCTAGTATGAATCGAACTTTAAGAAATTCAAATTGTGTGTCGTTAATGATGGCACCTAACACTCTCCTTACAAGATTGGCAAAAACCTTTGCAATCACCTTGTACACCGCGCCTACGAGACTGATTGGTCTATAGTCCTCCAGAGTCATTGGATCTTTATTTTTTGGAATCAATGATATAAAGCTTAATTTCATCCTTGCAAAATTACAACATTGTCACTCCCACAGTCCCACACAACATATTTAATCTCCATCAATAAGAATGGTGCTATCAATAACTCCACTTGGTCTTGACCTAAAGTTTTAAAAACCGGACCAATCTATTTTAGATCTTGCCACTAGTGGTTCTGTCAATCTATTCTGGAAACGGGTAAGAATTTTTTACTTCACCACCTCCGGATTCGAACACCACAACCCATCAACAAGCAAACACGAGATTCGATTATTTGATAAACGATAGTTAACTATCCCATGAAAAAACCTAGAATATTCATCACCCTTCACTGCCCACTTAACGTCCGCCTTTTGTTTGATATCTACATTTTTCCTAGTCTTAGTTAACCTCATTTTTTCCTCCATTCCACTCTATCTTCAACCTCCACACTAGTCACACAATCATATATGCATGTATCTTTTTGCAATTGTAATCTCATACAAGACAATGCCCGAAAAGGTGACAGTACAGTTCCTATAAAATAATCCAAACTAAATATATATTCAACTGCCTTCGGACGGTTTTCCAAGGTAGGTTTCCGACACTTTCCCTTGTTGATAGAACTTGTTGCCCTGATCTTCATTCCATGTGTCCATTTGATCATCATTCTTCTTGTTGATATTGGTTTCGTACTTGTCGTCCATATTGTATCAAAATTCTTCGATCAGAGTAAAGTAAGAACAAATGGTTTTGTGTTGTGTGTGTATATCGATTCACAAGAACAAGGAAATCACTAAAGTAATCACTTGCATTCAGATCAAAATACAAGAGATGACAAACATTCTTTGACTTCGACATTCAACGTATATACATGATAACTTGAACTACTCTTGACCCGAATACAAAACATAAAATCATAAACATAGGTTTCAAGAACATGAAATAAATTGGAGATTAATTCTATATCAATACTCTCCCATAATTAAGCTTCAATTCCTTCATGTTCTTGATGCTTCACTTGTCTTCAAGCTTCAATGATGGTGACTTCATCACCATCCACATGCACATAACCTTCTAACTCCAATTCTTCATCATATTCCTCACTTGGATCTTCTTCATCACTTGAGATTTTTATAATCGTCTTCATTTGATTTACCTCTTGTGAACATCTTGGACCACAACCCGGTGGGAAATCCACTTCATCAATTTTGTAAAATCTTTCATAGTGATTCTTTATGCTTAGACTCAAATAGGTGGATCGTCAACATGTCCATAAAGGTGGTAAGGGTTCCTAGCATTTCATCAACATTTTCATGACGATCATAATAACCGTGTAGATATGCCTCTAATTTCTCCCACTCACGGTTATAAAAATCGATTCATCTATATGATCAAAATATTTTTCTAAATATTCATTTTCCATTTCTTCTTCACCCTTATTCTTACAAACAGTTATATTCACTATTCTCTTTCCAATTAAGCATCCTCTTAAGGTAGCATTTATCCCATTCACAATTTACTTCTATCCCTTAATGTAATAGTTGTTCTAAACTTAACACATTCTTATCTAACTAGAGACATAACTAACACATGTTATCCTTTTCAGTTTTCCATCACTTCTATATATATATCTACTTCACCAATTCCATAGACAAATATGAAATCATTCTCCCCCTCTTGTATATTTATCCCAAAATTAATTTCTTTTTAAAATTTGCACATAAGTTTTGGTTACCCGAAAACATGGTTCTTAAAAGTTGGATCTACTTCCCAAATCTCCGACCATTTCCCTATGTCGGTACCCCTAGCAATGTAAGATTCTAAACTTGAACCAAAATTTTCATTCAAGAATTTTGTTGGATATATTAATGCAATGTTTCTAAGATTGTGACAATAAAAACACTTAGTGCTTACCGGCCAAATACAAAAACACTTTGTTGGACACAAAGTTTATTTCTTGGACTTTTGACCCAAATACAAAACGTAAAATCATAAACATAGTTTTTAAGAACATGAATAACATTGGAGATTAATTCTTGATCAATAGAACCACAGTTTAATTTCGAGTAGTGATATACAATATTAAAACCGTAAACAAATCATCAGGCATTGTTAAGTAACCAAAATTCATTTCATCAGTCCAAAACCGTGATAGAGTCTCTTATACCACATGCATTAGTTTTAATCTTGAATAGTCTTGAATAATTGCAGCAACTATGTCAAAAGAAGTGCACAAAAAGGTTTCAGCCGCACCAGCCGGTTAGTTTCATTGATAAATTAATCCCTCTATATATCTCCATCATCTTCAGATCTTGTTTCACAGTTTAAAGACTTTGAAACCCTCTGAAACAATTGTAATCATAATTGTGTGACTGACTCTAGCTAATTATATTGTTGGTTGTAGGAATCTTGAAAATATTACTATTTGTGTTCTTCATTGGGTTCTCTGCATGGGTTTATCAAACAACTCTTCCACCGCCTCCCAAGAAGTTGGGATCTTTGGATGGCCTTCCAATTACATCCCCAAGGATAAAACTTCATGATGGAAGACATATCTCGTATATAGAAACCGGCGCCCCAAAAGATGTAGCCAAATCAAAGCTAATATACATCCATTGCTCTGGTTGTAGCAAGTACCATAATCCTTTTGCAATCGCAGCCTCACAGGTGACGATTCTTACTGTAATTTGTTTTATGTCAATCATTTGGAGTTTAATTCTCAACAATGGCTATATCTTTACAGGTTGTTCTTGAAGAACTAGGGGTATACATTGTCGCAATAGATAGGCCTGGTTACGGAGAGAGTGATCCGAATCCTAAGCAAACTGTGAAGAGCTTAGTATTGGATATCGAAGAGTTTGCTGATCATCTGGACCTTGGACAAAAATTCTATGTGGCTGGATATTCTATGGGTGGGCAGATGATTTGGTCTTGTCTCAAGTATATCCCTCACAGGTATGTTAACTTAGCTAGTGCCCTTTGTATATATATCACTTTTATATTTATATTCTATGTGCACGTTCTAAACAGGCTAGCAGGAGCGATTCTCATTTCTCCGCCTGTCAATTACTGGTGGCATAACCTACCTTCAAACTTAACAAACGAAGCATATTCTAGGCGTCTTCAACAAGATCAATGGTCTTTGCGTGTCGCACACTACCTACCATGGTTGACCTACTGGTGGAACACTCAGACTTGGTTTCCTGGTTCATCTGTTATCACTACCCCTGGTGTTTTATCGTCCTCGGACATTGAAATTCTCTCAAAGCTATCCGGTATCATGGATCCTATTATGGTAAGAGCCCTCTCTTGATCGGCAACATTACATAGTAACAAATCACATGAACGATATTTTATGATAGGGCCAGCTAATAATATACCACCTCCAAAGTCAAACGGCCTCTTGATAAAAAAAAACCTTAATTAAACTGCCATATAAAGGTGTAGATGAATATGACATATGCTCTAACTTTTACTATTTTTGTGTGTTAAAAGCAAAATTTGATGACATCATATCCAACACAACAAGGAGAATTCGAGTCTATACATAGTGATGTGAATCTTGTATACGGGAAGTGGGAATTTGACCCGATGGATCTTGAAAACCCATTTCCAAAGGATGATGGATTGGTTCATTTATGGATGGGTGATGAAGACTTGATTGTGCCTGTGACATTGCAAAGATATATAGCTGGAAAACTTGGATGGATTAAGTATCATGAAATCAAGGGTGAAGGACACATGTATGCGCTTAAGGATGGGATGGGTGATACTTTTCTTAAAGAGCTTTTTTATAATAAGAATTAACTAGTATTTTGACAATGAAAAATTGTAGTAAGGTGTTTTCTCTTGTGAACACTTGTGGTTGAATACATATCATAAATGTTTGTTGTTTTCAAAGTTGTAAGAGTATTGTATCCATATATATATCTTAATAACGAAATTTTGTTAAGTGGCAAATCAAGTTTGTTATTTATAATCTAGGGGAAAGATCATGTGAGAACCACCTTTTATTGTGAGAACCTAAAAACCAAGTTTAATGAAGGACATTTTGGTAATTTTACGTTCTTTTCTTTGTTTCCCTGTACATCACAAAGCCATAAAGAGATCTGGTAACCTAAATACACAAAGGAGTAAGGACGCTTGCTTCTTCATCTTCCTCAGCCTCTGTTGCTCCCTGGTTCGATGCGTCCAACCTGTGTGCTTTTACCATTATGTTGATATCAGTAATCGCATATCACGAACTGAAAAGGTTGAACTTGTAGATATGCGACACACATCAATAAGTGTGTTACCGTTCCTAATGGCTACTTCACAAGGTGGTTATGACAAGTAATGTAGATTTGATCTTCTATTTGAAATATTTAATGTTGTATTCTGGTCTTTCACAGAGATTTTATATTCAGAATTTAGGTGTAGATATATATATATTTTTAATTTTATTTAGCTAAGTTAATGCACACAAGGTGTTTGTTGAAATGCCTATGGGAAAATGCTCACACAAAGCATCCGTTTTTGCTACCTTATGGTGCTATTGGATGAGTGTCATGAAACTAGTCTTGTATCATGGCAATAGAGGAAATAAATGAGATACTATGATTTAACATGGAGCTTCGATCTGATGATAAAGGGGACATTTCTAAGGAATAACAAGTGGGCCATGGTTTGAGTGTGATGGGCATAGAATGCATGTTCTTGTAGAAAGAAAAAAAAAGATCAGTGAAAGCAAGGGAGAAAAAATTAACATCACTTCAACCAAAGATTCCTGGTGCGATCGTACGGATCTTTTTATGGTGTATGAAAGATCTCATTTGTGTTTTAATACCTGGGTTGTGAAAGATGGATTGTGTTTAATGCAAAAATAAAGCCTTAGTATTTTGATTATGACAAACCGCGGTAAACTGGATTCTTACAGGTGATGCATATGTGAGCTCTTATGAATGTTAAAATGTTATGTTGACAGGATGCTTCTCACAGAGGAAATAATGGTGTCTTGATTGGATGTTTTTCATAGGTGCTTAAATTGGAATTTTTTCTATGTAGTGTATCCCTTTTGTGTTTTTCTTTTTAGTTTTTTTTTTGTTCTTGTTCTCATTCGCCCAGTGCCTTGCTAGGTTGGGATGTTATTGTTTTTTTTTTTTTTTTTGTTTAAAAAAGTTGTTCGTCCAAAAAAAATTTGATAAAGGGGATGATAATTGTTCTAGAATTGGTAAAGGGAATATTGATATTCACTAATCAACATTGGGATCTCATAGGTTCTTGATAGGTTATTGTGTTGTTGTAGTATTGCATATACGTAACATAATTATGTTGCATATATGCAACATATTATAATTGTATTTACCCCTTTTTCAATTTAGGTTGCATATATTCAAAATGATTATGTTGCATATATTTTTATACAACATGAAATTCATAATGTCGTTTGCTCTATAAACTAAGCATGTGTTGATTTATGTTGCATATATGCAACATACATTAAATGGACATATGTAACATAATTATATTAAAGGGGTTTGTTCATATGAGCATCAACAACCAAAACAAAATCCATATGAGCAACTTATCTCCGGAAACCAACCGAACATCTTCAATGCTTTCAAAATCAAGAAACAACGGTCAAAAATCTGCAAATCGAAAGTTTGGATAAAAAAATCTCAAGTCTATATAACACTAACAACCATCCCTAAAATTACAGTTTCAAATTTGTGCGATTGATGGAGATAAATTTAAGGGGTTGTTCATTGATTTCATTGGGATTTATTGGTCTTCTATTGAAGGAGTTGCAAGCATAAATCGTTGGGTTTAGTCCCAACCCCTTCTTCGCCAAATTTATATCAGATGTTATGCCGGAATCGTCATCGAAATACAACAGATTTCAAGAAGTTGAAGCAGAGCAAGAAAGTTCATATGTTCGTTGCATCCGATGTAACTCTTATGCAACATCTAAGTTGCATATACGCAACATGTTATATAGAATATTACATAAATGTTTAATTTAAATAAAACGTTTATACGTTTTTATAACGACATCAAACATGTTACGTACTCATAAATATCATGCAAATTAGTCACATAACATTAATACACTTGCAATAGAAAGTTTTAAAAAGAGAGTTATCCACCTCCTTAACTAGTACACTTTTAGAAAACAGTTTCAATTTAAATCATAAGGGAAGGTTGACATAACAGCTACTCCCTCATTGAGTATAACAACTAGTGTGTCTTAAACTTGTCGTCATCACAGAGGACTCTTTAGAATTCATCGACAGACTTCCACGCCGACATTTCTCTGGCCAGTATTTTAACATCAGTCCCCTTCTCAGCTATCTTCTTCGCTTCCTTACCCGACATTCCATTTACTTTAATTTGAACTCCCTTCTCGAGTTCATTCTTTCCATCTTTGTTATCCTCCTTCTTTTGAAATTTTCATTCTACTCTTTATGGTATTTTGTTAAATTTATTCTTCATATATGCTTTGTGATGTTTTTAGCATCTAGCATCTTTGCATTTTCGTCTTCTCCGACCATTATTGGATTTTCTTTATTGCTTTCCATCTTCTTATAGAAAACCGTTGCTATTCTTGTGTTTTCTCTTCCTGAAATTCATACAACATTATGTTATATGTTTATAGCAACACCGTGTTACATATATGCAACATGAACGTGTTGCATATATGCAACATGTACACATGTTGCATATATGCAACATGTACACATGTTGCATACATGCAACATGAACGTTTTGCATACATGCAACATGAACGTTTTGCATATATGCAACATGAAAGTTTTGCATACATGCAACATGAACGTTTTGCATACATGCAACATGAATGTGATGCATATATGCAACATGAACGTTTTGCATACATGCAACATGAACGTGATGCATATATGCAACATGAACGTGATGCATATATGCAACATGACTTTGTTACATATATGTAACATATAGTGTGTTGTTTATATGCAAGAAAGTTGGTAAGACTGCTACCTGTATTGGAGCACATGTAATCTTGAGAGATCCACTTCTCTAAAAGCAGTTCTCCATGTTTCCATCTTTTGTAGTGCAATTTCAGGATTGACTTCATTATTGGTAAATCCTTGTTCAAAGCAGTTTTTTGATGTCGCACGTCAGATGGAGAAACATGGTAAAAAATAGGAATAACAATCAGCTTGTGTCGTCTCATGCAATCAACAATCTTTGCAATTTCTCCAAACACCATTTTGATGTTGCTATATAAAACAACAATGGCAGTTCTTGATGTTTTTATGGTCTGTAGGAGCTCAGAAGCAATGGGATTCCCAATCTTAAGTGTTTTGTCATCTTTGTAGGTTTTGATGATATTTTGAGTTAAAGCCTGATATAAATGGCTAGTAAAGACCCATAAGAGTATCCTCCATCGGAAGCTCATGAAAACATCATAACCCTGTGATATTGTTGTTGAAGATGATGATGCATATGGCAGCATCTACAGATCTCACCAAATTAGGTAGTACAGATAAACTATAACATGCTAAATGACAAAAAAATAGTAAATAATTCATTTGTAAACTATATGAACCCCTAGTCCCCTATAAGAAACCTACAAACAATTGCTCTTAGATGCTTGTCGTATTGATAAATTGAACCTTATATTTAAACCATTAAATCTTCGAAATTATCCAAAGGGGTAAACTAGTGAAAACTATTCACAATTACTTTCACAGTCATACATTCATGATCAATTTTGCAACTAAAAACTTTATCCTTAAACCATGAAATACTTGATGTAATTACAACTAAAAACCATATACGCACTTAATCTTCGCAAATGGCGATCAATTAGTGAATTAAAAAGGTGCAAATTATGCTCGATCTCGAGTTCGAGTGATTACCTGGTTGTATTATTCTTCCCCCTAATTCGTAGCGAGTTGCCTTAGAGATTGAGAGACGGCCGTTTAAAACCCTAGATCGTAGTGAGTCGCTTGATAGGTTTAGAGATGAACGATTGAAACCCTATTTCGTTGAATCTTCGAGTCGCGTGAAAGGTTTAAAGGAGCGATTGTAACCCTATTCGATCTTCTTTGATCTTCGAGTGATCTTCGAGTCGTCTGAGAACGTTTGAGAAGTCTCCTGAGAGGGATAACCTTTTTGTTTTTTTCTTTTGCGAATGATCAGTTCGAGACTTCTATTCCATTCTCCAATTAGTTGTTCAATTTTCTAAATTTGCCCTCCATGTTTATTTTCTTTAAAAACGAACGGAAATATCAATTTATGTGAAAACTTACTAAATTTAAAGTGGTTTTTAGGTTCTCACAATGAAAGAGGTTCTCATGTGAACCTTCCCCTTATAATCTAAATAATATTTTTTTATGGTTTAAGATTTGATAGTTAAACAATAAAATATAAATAAGATAAAGTAGTAAGCAAGAACTACTTAATTTAAAATTTTCAATCAAGTCGTTTAATATTCTTTGCTTAAAAAAGATATGCACCTTCACATGTCATTCCTTAAAGATGGTAGGTGTTTAGCATTAATAATTTTAAACCCCCCCCCCCCCCCCCCCCCCCCCGTTTGCTAGCAATTTCTTGTACACCTTTTTTTTAAAAAAAAAATTCCTCCTTATTCACATGCATGGTTGCAAAATTTTCTTAGTTTACTTTGTTCATTTTTAGTCATGCTTAGTTGTAAAATTTGCTTAGTTCAAAGACGACCAAATTTGAATTCATAAATCAAAGTAAGGACCAAAACAAAAACAAAGATCTTGTAACTGAAAAGACTATTTCTGCATCACATTCATAGTTCAGGTACCAGTTTTGTAATAAACCCTAAAGATGCCTCGTATAGTGAGGAAGAAATGGTTCACAAAAACTGCAAAACCCAAATGAAACTGGTGCCGATCCATCAATTATGGCAAACCCTCGAAGAATTTCAAACCCCATCAACACCGAAATCCCAATTCACATCCCACAATTCCCCACCCCTTTCCAGTCCCAAACCCTAGAATCAAGAATCTCAAGACTCAAACTTTTCTTGAAAAAGCCCCAAGCTTTCCCCTTTCTCCTATCAATCTTCCTAATCCTCACATGGGTTTTCCTCAGATTCCACCAACAAAACCCCCAATTCACCCACACCCAATTCTCCACCCCCAATTTTCAAGATCGTGACGCCAATCTCATCCGATTCTCTTCAAGATTCCCATCCCCAATCACCAAAGACAACCGGGGTTGGATGCTGGACCCTGTTTCGATCGCATTGGATTCCGGGATTTCAGGGGGAGCTTTGATTTGTGCTTCGATTCATGTGGGGGAGATTAAACCAGGTGGGTTTAGGGGGAATCATAGGCACCATACTTGCAATGAGACATTCTTGATTTGGGGGGCAAGAACTGTTTTTAGGCTGGAAAACAGTGAGTTTGAGAAGGGGTATGCTGAGGTTACAGTTGAGGCTGATGATGTGGCGGTTGCGGTTAGCCCATCGGGGACTGCTCATGCGTTGGTGAACGTGGATTTGGCGCGATCTACGTTCATTATTGGATGCCAAGATAGAGTGGTCAGTTATAATAGCTCCAATTCTGATTTTAAGGTTTGGGAGGATCTTAATTTATAGCTTGATTTGTTGATTTTTTTCGTAGATTTAGGGCAGTTTTACTATGTATCTTACACTTTATGTGAGCTTTTATGGTTAATTGAAACTTAGGGCTTTGGTTACTATGTGACCCAAGTTCTAATCCAAGGGGAGGCAGTTTTACCCCATGTTGTCCCAGGAGGGGGTTTCTGCCAGGAGAAAGCTTCAGGAGGGGGTGTCTTGGTTCTCACGGAGGTCCGAGTAATCGACCTTGGACATAGCCCCGCAAGGGTAGGTTTACACGTGAGACCAAAATCGCCTGATCGATGCCGTTCCAAAAAAAAAAAATTGAAACTAGAATTTGATTGATTCTTGTGTTGTTTCATTTTAGAAAAATATACATGAGTAAATGTTAAAGATTTACATGATTGATCAATAACCTGCACACTAAATTAGATTTTTAAACATTTGACATCTCTCTACATTATTAGTATTCAAATTTAAAATGTGTTATTGAAGAAAACTATGGAGAGAATCAGAACATAAAGAAAGCTGATGAAATGCTAAACCTCCTAAACCGGTTGATCTGTCATCTGTGCCATCTAGCTAGGCTGGTTTGGTTTGCATATTCGCTAAATTATCGAGTTTATCTCAGTTTAAAATGACTTTGATTCAGCCCTTGCTTTTGCAGTTTGCTCTAAAAAAGTTGGGATCTTTATCTTATTTCCTAGGAGTACATGCTATGGTCACTGATAATATATTACATTTGTCTCATAGTGCCATTTACATGATTTGTTACATCGTGTCAAGATCAC
Organism: Deinandra increscens subsp. villosa; assembly: GCA_039602395.1. Classification (NCBI taxonomy): domain Eukaryota; kingdom Viridiplantae; phylum Streptophyta; class Magnoliopsida; order Asterales; family Asteraceae; genus Deinandra; species Deinandra increscens. The sequence goes on from JBCNJP010000003.1 coordinate 5,993,683, forward strand.
TAATTGTAGCCCGTTATCTCTTTTAGTCTCCCCTGGGCAGTTGCTTTCGCGGTCTTTTTGCATCTCTATGGATGACCCCTATTATATCAGAGCATTGTTTATCTTGTCTCGACTTTTCCAGATGCAGTGAAGCGTTTTTTCAGGTGCGTACCTTAAGCGTACAGACTCGCATGATTTGAGTATTCGATGATCCACTTGCCTTGACTTACACGCTTATTTGGATGCTGCTTGGGCTAGATGTCTGTATCGTATGATCTTCATTCCACTACTAGCCATTGAATTTTTCTTGTCGCAACTTTATCAGTTAGTGTTCCAAGAAACAACACAATGTTGCTTGATCCAGATGCTGAGTATCTTGTCCTGGCTCACTCGTTTACAACGGGCGTTTGGATTAAGTATGTATTAGACGGGTTTCATTTTTCAATCTCGTGTACACCAACGCTTTGGTTTGATGACCTTGGTGCCACGTACTTGGTCGTGAATTATGTCTTTCATCTTTCATCAGCACATGAAACATCTTAAGATTGACTTGCACCTTGTTCGGGGTATGATGTTAGTTATCACTGTCTAGTAGATACTTAACCAAAATAATGTCATTCACTCTGGTCCAAGGTTCATGTAGATGCTCCGGTTCTGATTGAGGCATTGCTAAAGTGCAACCTAAAAGAAACATAAGTACAAAAAGGCTACACAATGACACTAAACTATAATAATAAAGCAATAAAAAAACAATACGTAATTATGACAATATAAAATTACAAGAAAAGAAAACTAAAAAAGAGAAAACAAAAAATTATTAAAAAAATAATTCATAAATATGAGCATAAAATTACAATGAAGAAAACCTAAATAAAAAAGGCTTGCCAAGAAGCACACAATCAATGGACCATGTGGCCGAATATGATAGGTGAATAAAACACTATTCATTACGCGATGAATTATATTTTTAGTATAATATAGACATAACAAGATTTTATAACCCGCACAATGTCGCGAGAATAACACAAACACATAAAATCGTTATAACGCTACGTAAAGAAAACAGAAATAAAAAAAAGTTGCGAACAACCAAAACGCTTAAACTATTGATTATTGAACCGAACGTACGGCCTAGAAGTTATGTTACACGACTCTACCTACCACACCACCAACTCGTGTGGTAAATTCGTTGGAGATTAAAAAAGAAAAATGAAAAAAAAATTATGTTACACGACTCAACCAACTCGTTTGCTAAACTCGTTACGTTCGGATAAAAATAATGAAAAACCAAAAAACGAAAAACAAATAAAGAAAAAAAACAAAAATAAAGTTTAAATACTTTGCATTTTTTATAATATATATTATTATTGTCATGTTAAAATATAATAATAAAATAAATAATATGAATTTAATAATGTTCAAGCAATATTATATTCAATCTTATTTTTTAAGGAGTTGTATTTTGTTTGATAGGTTAGTATAGATGGATTCATGTGAGAAGTAGGGGGAGTCTCTTCATGGCTCAACATGCGAAGTATACGTGTAGTGATTTAGCCGTTAAAAACAGTTTTTATTATATCAATACATAGTATCCATATATACCAATATGAATACAAAGAAATACCCATTTTGTCAAGTATCTGTAAAGAAACTTAAAAAAATTAATTTTACACTTCAAGAAGCGTTTTAAGAATATCATCAATCACCCCATCAACATAAGGCAACGTGTGGCCGGTGCCAGTGACCTCATGATAGTTGACCCATTTGAGTTGTTGCGAAATATATCGTTGCAATGTCAAAGGCACGATCAAATCTTCACTCCCCATCCACAAATGAACAGTTCCATTGTTGTTTGGAAACGGGTTTTCAAGATCCATTGGATCGAATTCCCATTTCCCAAATCCGATATTCAAGTCACGGTGAAGCGACTCGAACTCGCCTTGTTGTGTTGGATGTTTTGTCATCATTTGTACCTTTAAAACAACAAAAGCAATAGCCAAGTGTGCTTTATAATATGCAAAAGCTTAATATTATATCCATAAAGTTCTTAAATTTGATAAGGGGGTGAAAAGAGAAATTTACAAAATAGAATCAAGACACTTGATCTGAAATATTCTGAACCACCAAATCTGATCACACACCATTACTCTAGTCAAATTACAATCAAACCACCGTATATCTGATATTTTCGATATTCGAAACTTCATATTGCCGTCTAAAAATATCAAAAGGTCAATTAAAAGCAAATTTAAAATTAAGTTTGAAAAATCATGAACGTTTATCAATAATATGCTGACATCATAATCGACATCATAATCACCCATGAGATGAGAGGAGTGAGGAGACCAAACCAAACGACATACAAAAAAACAAAAATCAAAATTGAAAATGTAAAAAGAAAACAAAAAATGTCTTTTTTTTCCTCTATAACGTCCAAAGTCAGCAGTAGTTGTATCAAATTGACTTTAGAAATTGAAATAAGTTAGTTTTTAACTTAAGGCAATGTATAGAAAGGCATATTTTTGCTCTATCTTCAACAATCGAAAGTGATATATTATCAAACCAATTAAAGACTACGACTCTTAAGATTTAACCACTTTGACCGTTTACCTGGCAATTCAAATAGATCAATTTGTATAATATTCTGATCCCATTTTGAAAACATTAAGTATAACATGTTTCATGTTGTTATAAAATATCACGTAACTATAAAAGGATCATTTATAAAAGTATTATTTGAGGATTTAAGAAAGCTATGTGATCAATAACTACTTAATTACCCGAAGTGGATTCGCAGGGGTAAATATCTTCAACAGAACTTCTCTGTCCGGAGGAGATATCGTAGCAGGATGTCCACGAATTACAGAAAAACCAGGAAACCATGTCCGAGTGTTCCACCAGTAGGTCAACCATGGTAGGTAGTGAGCAACTCGCAAAGACCATTGGTCTTGTTTAAGTTGTCTAAGATACGCTTCGTTGGTTAAATTTGATGGTAGGTTAGGCCACCAGTAATTAACCGCGGGAGAAATAAGAACAGCTCCAGCAAGCCTGATTAACTAACACATATTATATATATATCATATTTCAAAACTTAATTACAAGATTTATCGAGTTTGTAATTAAAACAGACCTATGAGGGATATATTTCAGACAAGACCATATGACCTGCCCACCCATAGAATATCCAGAAACATAGAACCTTGGTCCTAGGTTCAGTAGATCAGCGAGCTCCTCAATGTCCAATGCCAAGCTCTTCACGGTTCGCTTAGGGTCTGGGTCACTTTCAGCATAACCAGGCCGGTCTAGTGAAATGATGTACACTCCTAGTTCTTCAATAATCGCCTACAAAATCATCATCAATTATTCAGAAGCTAGAATGTTGAAAAAAATAGTGGAAATGAACTAGAAAAACTAATAGTTTGGAAAAACATGTTTTAATTAAGTAAATTAATCTGCTTTGTCTCGGAATTGTGTATAGCAAATTTAGGGTTTCTTTTTGTTTGTGTGTTGTTGATTTGGCACACGTTTATCCTAGATGAGTGTTATTAGTTAGAAGAAAACTCTGACACAATTCTTCAAAGAAAATAACAAAAATAGACATTTTAACTATCGACTATCCAATTAACCAAAATAGACATTGAAATGATAGCCCGTTGGCTTAGACTACGTACATGATAGAAATCGCAAGCAAAGCCGTCAAAGAACTTCAAAAGTTTCGACTAGGCATTCAATATCTATTTTGATGACTTGACTTATAAAACATCTATTTTACTGATTTTTGACAGCTTATAAAAAATATTCGCATGAAAATTCTTTTTTTTTTTTTCTCGTAGTGGAAGAATCCATACGGGTGAGGCTACGGCGGCAAATGGATGATAGTACTTGCTACTGCCGAAGCCATGGACGAATATTATTTTAGCTTTGGCTATATCTTTTGGAACACCGTATTCTTCATAAGCTAAATGTCTTCCATCACGAAGCTTTATCCTTGGAGAAGTAATAGCAGGTCCATCTGGTGACCCCAGTGCTCGGGGAGGTGGAGGGCGAGCTGTTTGAAAAACCCATGCAGAAAAACCCGCAAAGATCACAAGTAGTATTTTCTTCAAGATCGCTATATAACAAGAAAAGATTCATAGTCAAATTTATACTTGTGATTCAAATTGCTTGATAATATGAACTTTTAGGGTTTGATATATTGCAATGATTACTAGATCTAAAGACATGAAACTAACCGGAGCAGTTACGTTTGGATTTCTTGGTATCATGAGACATGGCTATTGCTTCTGAAAGCTAATTGGGACATTGTTGTTGATAAGAGAACTTAGTTTATGTAATAAGTTTCAACTTGAAATTGTTTAATAACATAATAATGGCTACTTGACTTGTTTGTTTTCCATTAACAATAATCTAAATAATTAAATTAATAACTATTTACAACGTGTTGATTTGATAAAAAAAAAAACAAACAACTCTTTCATGTAATGCAATTATTGTGAAAGACATATTTCATACTTGATGATTGAGAATGGTGAAATTTGATTCTTTTTTCACTATATTTATCTTTCTTTAAATTTACACCCAGTCGATCCATTTTTAATTAATAAGAAATATATGTAATAGAGTTAAAATGTCAATAATGAAAATGTAGTTGAAAACTTTAGAGAAAAATAGTAAAAAATGAGTTCTTTCATTAAGTTGTGAAAATGAGTTCTTCACCAATTAATTTTGGACAGAAATATCTGCATGTAACTGAGATTAATGTAGCTGGTGTTTTCCGGGTTTGTTTAGTTCGTTGTGAGGTATCGATGCTCAAAGATGAGGGTTCAAAGTTGTGAAAGCTGCAAAAATTGAGAGAAAGATTCTAAGGAGAAAGATTCTAAGGAGAAAGATTCTAAGTATAGAATTGTAACTCATCCCACATTGGTTGGGTGATGAAAGTTGAAATGGCATATAAGGTGGAGACTTGACTTGACCTATTATTGTTTTCTTAAGTAGGAGACATCTGTTGGACCCCAAGGGGCAGCACCCCCAACACGTGTGCGCATGGGCAATGGAAGTAATGTGGCACTTTGATGACATACTTTGCATTTCGGCGAGCGGCTTGAGAGCCGTCTTTGTGTTTTTGACTTCTCAGGTGACCGCGTGGGTCTTCCAGCTTGCACGCACAGTGGCGCTTGGGTGTCCGTACGCGAGGGCGGACCGGCAGGTTGGTCAGCGCGGATGTCCTTTGTGCCTGCGCGCGGGATAGTGTTGGGCACGTTGCTTAGCCTACGAACATGATAGAAATCGCAAGCAAAGCCGTCAAAGAACTTTAAAAGTGCCGACTAGGCATTCAATATCTATTTTGATGACTTGACTTGTCAAAACATCTACTTTAGTGAATTTTGACAATTTTCGCAGGAAAATTCTTTTTCTTTTTTCTCGTAGTGAAAGAATCCATACGGGTGAGGCTACGGCGGCAAATGGATGATAGTACTTGCTACCGCCAAATCCATAAACGAATATTATTTTAGCTTTGGGTATATCTTTTGGAACACCGTATTCATCATAAGCTAAATGTCTTCCATCACGAAGCTTTATCCTTGGGGAAGTAATAGCAAGTCCATCTGTGACCACAGTGCTCGGGAAGGTGGAGGGCGAGCTGTTTGAAAAACCCATGCAGAGAATTCGACAAAGATCACAAGTAGTATTTTCTTCAAGATCGCTATAGAAACAAGAAAAGATTCATAGTTAGTTTCATACTTGCAATTCAAATTGTTTAATAATATGAATTTTTAGGGTTTGATAGCAATGATCACAAGATCTAAAGACATGAAACTAACCGGAGGAATTAGGTTTTGATTTCCTGGTCACATGAGACATGCATGGCTATTGCTTCTGATTTCTGAAAGCTTCATTGACCCTTGGGACATTGTTGTACGTTGAAGAGCTCGAGAACTTAGTTTATCTAATTCAACTTGAAGTTCTTTAATCTAACATAATCATGGCTACTTGACTTGCTTGTTTTCCATTAACAATAATCTAAATAATTAAATTAATAACTATTTACAACGTGTTGATTTATCAAGCAAAGTTGGTGTAGTGGTTAAATTCTTAGCTTGTGGTTGAAAAGACTCAGGTTCTAGTCTCACTCACACCACTTTGTGAGATATTGGTGGACAATGAAGGACTGAGTTTGCTTGATCCTGAGTCACAAGAGAGGGTTTACGGGTTTGCCCGGTTCCCGCTCGATGGTGCAAATGCTGGGGGGCGCTCCCGGGTTCCCTCGCTATGAGGTTCAGACTCAGGGCAGTGGGTAGGCCCAGGATAACCAGTCCTGATACACCGCTGAGCCAAATTGTCGTTAAAAAAAACACGTGTTGATTTGATACATTGTTGTTAATGAGAGAACTTAATTTAAGTAATAAGTTCCAACTTGAAGTTGTTTATGTATCTTTTTAATACTTAGACATTTGTTTAAAGCTACCGAGTAGTTGTTAAAGTTGGCTCTTTTTATTTGAAGCCATTTACGTTTCTCTCTCCTTTGGCATTTTCAAAGACTCTCTGCCCTTCTCTCTCTAAAAAGATATGTTCATCTCTTAAATTTCGGAGATTGCTTTCAGATTCTTAGTTTCCATCACTGGCCATCAGCCCTCATGCCCGACTCCGCCATCACTCGCCTCCGTGAGGCCGCTTCAGGTGCCCTAAGTTTCATATATGTCAATCGTGTTTATGGCGGTGGTTGTCGTGTGCGGTTACGGCTACTAAGACCAATGATGGTTGCGATTTAGTTTCGGAAAAGAAAACTAAACTGCTCATCAACTACCTAACAACTATTTAAACTTCAGTTAACCACGATTAACAGAACTTGACTTCAGTTAGACAACTGCAGTCCTCCAAGTTTCTAGTAAAATACATTTAGCCCCCTGAACTTTATAACTCTGAAGTTTCAAGCAGAATCCTTAACCAAATCCTCTTTACCTTTGATATTGACTCAATTCTTAACAAATCTCCACTTTGGAGCAATATCAATAACAGAAATAGTCCAATGCTACCACTTATCACACTTGCAGCAACTTAACATCATTGAGGAACAGTGACCTTAAACAGATTTGAATACTCTAATGTGCTAACTCACCACAGTTACGATAGGCAAACATTGACTAACTAAAGTTTGTATTATTATCCAATTCCCAAGTGTATTATCACCACTTGGAGAAAAATAGAAGAGAATTCCCAAGTGTATTATCACTACTTGGAGAAAAATAGAAGAGTTGATACGGTTCCTCGTGGTTTGATGAGTGTCTAAGCAGTCAAGTCTTAATACATTTAATTACGCATATTTTATTTTTATGACGTTTAGATTCTTATTGCATTTCTTATGTTTTATGTTTGCATGTCATAGAGCATAATGATACACATTAGAAGGTTTTGGAGAGTGTAGAAGAAAACCCGAGCATGGACGCGAGCTAAGTGGTGATTAATTAAGCAATAAATAAATAAAGAGTCTGGAACATGAAATGACCATGTCATTATATCGTTGCCAAAGAGTGCGTTGAACGATATCTTCTGGTCTAGAATCTCCATCAGTGATAAAGGCAAGTTTATATAAAGGCAAGTTTATTTTTGCTGAGAGTGCAATTGTCTTGGCTTGTTTCCAAGCGGCGAAACCATATTCCATCAAAGGGCTTTGAGACTAAGATCATTACCAGGATGATCGGATGAATGAAGGTAAAGAGAATTTGCGGAATCGATCATTGTGGCTAGAGCACAGAAAAAAAGGGTCGAAGAAAAATTTGGTGAAAAATGAAACTGAATTGGAAACTCAGAGAACGCCGGTGAAGATCCAGTGCTCTGATACCATGTTGAAGTGAACAAAATTGAGAGAAGAAGGAATCCTTCTATTGATTCTCAACGGTACAAAGCTAATCTATATATACATGATTAACTAACTAAACATAGCGCGCTTAACAAACTTATACTAACTTTCTTAACAACTAAACACAATGACATGTCGATGATGACGTGGCAGTATGACTATTAACAGTGTTTCTTCTTTTCTCTACAATCAATCGATTATTAATCAAGAGATTCTTGATAATAACAAAATGATTGTTTTATCACCAATGAATGATTTGGACATCTATGTGATATTGTAAACTTCCTCCTGTTTGTTTATCATAAAAACCAAAGCCAAGTCAATTCATGGAATATTCAAAAGTTAATCTGGGTTCACTTATGTCACTCGTATTCCAAAGAGAAGTATATCACACTGAATTAGAATTTTAAAAACATATTATTGTAATAGCCAAACTTACCGGCCAATTGAGGACCATGGATAGTCTTTCTCCATCCCCCTACCTCTGTAACACAAAAAAACAAAAGATATGAAATATTTCTCCATTTTCAGCTTAGATTTATATACAACACAAAGAAGATGATTCTTCTGATATAGTGATATATACTCAGGTATCATATTAGGGTCCTTTATATCTATCAGAGATGGCTTATTATACCGAATTCGTACAACATATGTGCCACACAAACAAAAGGCTCAACCATCCTATGTGATTACTTTGCAGATGGTATTGGTGACATATTTCAGAGAGAAACAACAAACCTAGATATGCCAACTTCTGCCTACTATGAGCTCATAAACACCCACAAAGTGGCCATCCTTCAATCTGCCCAAGTAGATCAACCAACTAGATAACAATACCTAGAGCAATTCCCACTGCAATCTTCACCTTTATATATAACCAATGGAAGTCAAGTACAACACGTAAAATTCAGTTGTTTAGTTAAACGTACATGCATTATTTTCTGTCAAAAAAATATGTTTGATTTATGTAGCAATGAAGTTTTGTAACTGGAATAGGCAATCCGGTATTGTCGTTACATGGGGAATATGCCGTTTTATTGTGCCAACCTTTTTAAACCTTAACAAAACCTCTCTTACCGAAGCATGTGTCATTTTCGAAGTCCTTCGCTGCAAGTTTCAGTTCATCTTATGTTAACATTTCTACTCTCTCGTTCATCATCCTCGTTTTTCTTCTTGTCAAGGCTCTTTTGAGAACTTGTTTCAGTTTCAGCTGATAAAAAAAAGAGAGATACAAACTTCAGAGTCATGGAAACAAAATTATTCTTAACAGAAGGAAACTAAACAGTTATGAACACACTATAGCGCTTATACAACACTAAAGAAAAGTTTGTGTAAACCTGAGGTTGGTTTAGCCGTAGGAACAATGTAATTAAAGATCTTCCCAGCGAAACTGGGTATGACTGATTGCCTAGACCGGTTAGATTTCTCCTGTAGTTCCAGTAAAGCCTCAAGTGAGGCCACTATCTCACTCATGGTAGGCCGTTTACTCGAATCATCGTGCACACAACGATTTGCAATTTGAGTGAACCCTTTTAAACATTTGGTAGAAATTGTTCCCTTCATATTAGGATCAACCATCTGATCTAATTTCCCTTTTTTCACACATTTCTGAGCCCAGCTTACCAAACTACAATAGTCCCCCTCTTTGTCTTCTTTGTATAACGCAGACTTTCCAGATAGTAATTCACACAACACAACCCCAAATGAAAACACATCTGTTTTCCATGTCAATTTTCCAGTATTGAAATACTGTGGATCAATATACCCAAGTGTGCCTCTAACTACAGCAGAAAACTCCGATTGATTGGTTGGGAAAATTATGCCCAACCCAAAACCTGAAATCACAGCTTCCCAGTTCTCAGATATGAGAATGTTTGAACTCTTCACATCACCATGTATGACTCCATGCTGGGTGCCTACACCGGCATGAAGGTACTCCAAACCACGTGCAGCATCTATGGCTATCCTGAGTCGTGACACCCAACTTAAAGGAATATCAGCATCGTGTAGATGATTTTTGAGGCTTCCATTCTTCATATATTCGTAAACAATGATCCTCTCTCTGTTATCTTCACAATAGCCAATGAGAGACACCACGTGAGAGTGGCGAAACTTACAAAGCACGTCTATTTCGGCCCTAAACTCAGCTTCCCCTTCGTCGGACGTAGAACCAAACCTTTTGATGGCCACAACATGACTATCTTGTTCACCAGAAATGTAACCTTTGTATATCTTTCCGAATCCACCCTCTCCGAGGACCAGTCTATCATCAAAGTTTTTGGTGGCAGATAAAATTTCTTCAAGAGAAAAAAGGCGACATGGCTGTGCTGCCTCTCCGGTTGCAGAGTAACTTATCCTGCTTAGCATTTTAGATACAAAGAACTAGGTGTCATCTTAATTGGCAACAAGCAGGATGATGACTATTTAAGGAGATTCAACGTAAGCCGGAGTACTTAAACATTAATCAAAGTAATGATTCGTATGATTGCAATATTTAATGCTATTGAACTCCTGAGCTGTCCACGTAAGTACCATGTAACAAACAGTATGCATCATTTGAAAACAATTATAAAAATTATAAGACTGATAATTTCCTATAAGAATTCTATTTTTATAAAAAAATATATATATGATCATGCATAAAAACTCATTCAAATTAAATAATCAGTATTAATTAATTAATTAATTAATTAATTAATTAATAATAATAATAAGGGTTATTGGATTTTATTAATCCAAGTTATTACCAATTGGCCAATATTAATCCCAATTTCAAAAATGGACAACATTAATCCCAATTATTAAGGTGTTGGATTTCATTGGACCCCCTTTGGAATTTTTTAAGTAAAATCCCTAACGGAGTTAAGAAAAATGTAAAAGGGGTCATGAGAAATACTAATTAAGTATTTATGTAAAGAGGTTATATACGTAAAGGTAGTGTGAGGTATGAGGTCATGAGAAATGTCAAGGCTGTTATGGATTCTCTTTCTCTCATTCCTTTTGTTGTAACCTTCCCAACTTCCTTTTTGGTGATCAAGAAAATTCCCTATCTCATCTCAACTTACTCTGTTCATCTGTGATAAATATTAGTATACTCCATTTGCAAAACCAGGTAAATAGTACCGTGAACACACCTCTAGTAAAAGGCATCTCTTTTCTTCTCTAGACGCTTCCCTATCTTACTTTTATTCACTGTCACATTTAAGTATTGAAGTCTCACAATAACCTTCTTTGCTTGAGTGAAGGAAGTATGCATATAAGTATGAGTGTTTATAAGGATTTTGGAGTGATCACTAAATTGTTTTTGGTCTCAACTCTCAATCTTCGAAGTTCATTGTTTTATTCTGGTTCTTCTTGTCTTAGTGTTTATTCTAGTAATGTTAACAAAATTATCATAGTATTTTTATATCTTTTCCAATAATATAATTGATTATATTATATATATATTCATATTAATTTTTGTTGCCGTTCAAAAATAATAATAATAATAATAATAATAATAATAATAATAATAATAATAATAATATAATTTTTTATCTCTATTTTATATTCTTTATTAATTTTTTTTCATCTTTATTGTTATTTTATTTTTATGACTATTATTACTATTTTGTTTATTTATTTTTTTAAATCATTATTATTTTTACTAACATTATTATTTTATTTATTTTATGTCGATCATTATTACTTTTTTTTTCTTTTCTATTGGGATCTCATGTTGTTCGGGAGTTGGGAGTCTCTCTGGGATCAGCCTCTCTATCCTTCGCAGTGGAGGTAAAGTTGCTACATCCCATCCCACCCTATTAGTAGAACGTTTTGTGCTTTAGGTGGGACTTTACTTTGTATGGTTGTTGTTGTTTGATTATAATTTTAGCAAAATCATCATATTGCATAATGAGGTTAAGGTGTAGGCATTGATTCAATTGTTGTAATGACAAAAAAAGAGAAATATGTTGCATATGTTGGAACCGGAGATGTAGCAAAATATAGGAAAAATAAATTGGGTGATACCTTCCAACTGTCTCATCAGGAGACTTAATTTGCTTGTCATAAATTTCCGGACTTGACGGGAAAGACTCAATTTCGTCTGAGGCAAATTCGAAATCCACGGTCTTCTATAACACAAAGTAAATAAAATGAGAAAGGTGTGGAATACAAAAACAAATAATGCTTCAACTTTTTGCTTGTTTCTTAACCAAAATGCAGTATACACAATTTATAGACTTTAAAAGAAATGCTTCATCTTAGTTTAAAGCTATATGAACAAAAAGTGGGAAACGTGGACTATAAATGCATGCTGAGAAGAGTGGGATCCAAACAATTGACTGGGTCATGTAACTGGTCCGTATCGAATTTCCTACACAACTAAGCATTTAACTCCTTCATTTATCCACTAAACTAATATATTCACTTACCCCCATCCTTTCATTAATTATTCTCTCCTCAAGCAAGGTTGATGTGAATGCCACAGTTTTATCACCAATAGATGATTTGGACATGTCCGCAATCTTGTAAATATCCTCCTGTTTTTTATTATAAACACCAAGGTCCAGATTAGCAAAGCTCAAATCGTTACTAATCAAAACCAAATTAAAAAGAAAAATTCAAGTCTACCAAACTAAAAACTCTACGGACATTAAATCACAAAGGAGAGCAATGGAAACCGTTACGATATGATTAAATCACAAAGTTCCTGTTCATGTTATACCAACTGTAGGGTAAAATATAACTATTTGGCCCTTCATCTTATGCATGTAACAATTTGATGAAAAAACAAATATAAGGAAGCAAACTTACCAATTGGGGACCATGGATGATACATCTAACAGTTTTCAATTCTGTAAAGGATGGGTTCAGATGTCTAGGTCGACCGGTCTTTCTCCATCCTCTTACCTCTGTAACATTAAAAAGACAAGATCTGAGAAAGTTATTCTATTTGCAACTTAGATTAAAAATACAAACACAAAATTAGCTTAACAAGATCGAAGTGCATACCAGTGTAGTCAATGGTACCACAAAGTAAAGTACTAAACCAATCAGGGGTCAATCTCCCAACCTCCAGCAGCTCAAAGAAATCACGCCGACAAAGATAGTACGCTCCTGTGCTCAGTTGAAATTGAGACAAATCTCCTCCTAAAATTTCTTCCTGTCCCATGTTATTTTCAATGGTTTCCTGATCAGAGTACACAAGGCTCACGCTACATTCATGTACTTCCAAACCGCTCATCACAACAATCGAGACATTAAGTGTGTCTCCAGTGTCCAATGTGTTTCCGATTGGCCAATAGCTTAACCATATACATAATTCACCAAATTCGGGTCGGCCAAAGACTTTAGGATTATACATAAAATCCAGAACACCGTTGGTTGTATTGACTTTACAAAACCACGCCCAATCATCACCTGATATTGAATACTTGAAAGTTACATTAATTCCTTTGAGCCTCTTATTTTTGGGACATGAAGGCACATCAAAAGACAAAGAAGATGAATCTGATATATACTCAGGTGTCATGTTTGGGTCGTTTATATCTGGCAGAGATGTGCTCATTATACCGAATTCGTACAACATCTATGCCACACAAACAAAAGGATCAATGATTCTATAAGATTAGAGTTTGCAGATGATATATTACTATATTAGTGATGTATTTCAGAACGAAACAACGAACCTGGATATGCAAACTTCTGCCTGTTGTGAGCTCATCATCACCCACAAGGAACACCTGGTGGTGTTCATATTGTTGCAGCCACTTCATGTGTCCCAACTCAGTTTCATCTAGTTTAGCTATTGGTACCAATTTCATAAAGCCTTCAACTTCGTACAAATGAATACAACCTAAATAGCCGAACTCTTGCAAAGTGAATCGAGGTGATTGGAAAGTTATTCTCTCTAGTAACTCACAGCCATATATATACAATTCAGCAAGTGTATTGGGGAGGCATTTAAGACATTTCAGTCTAGTGCAAAAACTCAGGTCAAGTACCCGAAGATTTTCAAGATGATGATTATCGAAAGGCAAAGACTCAAATAGACTATTGCCTAAATTCAAATACTGCAAATCTGGTTGAAAACAGAAAGTCAAATTAAAAGAATCAGTATAATCAAGATGACAGTCTTTGAGGAATAACCGATGTAGTGAAGATGGGAAGGAAAAAATATGATGTTTTGTATCAGAAGCAGAAGCAGAAGCTGATGACAAATCCATTTGCTCCCTATTAAATAGGTGTTTACACCCTATCATGTTCAATAATGTAAGACTTCCTAGGCCTCCAATGGTTTTACAAACATTAACCAACCCATAGCAGTTCCAAAGAATCAAAGTCTCAAGATTAGGGAACATGAAGATGTTGCGGATCTCAAGAAGATGGTGTGAGTCTTTAAGATTTAGAATCTTCAGGGACAGAATAACCTGTTGAAAAAGTAATAAAAGTTTCATAAAGATTATTAAAAATAAAGAAGCAACAAAAAAATATATTAGAATTACTACCATAGATGGTTCAAATACTTCCAATTTGCTATAGCTCATATCTATAGCCACCACGGTTCCCATGTATAAGTTGGAGGGTATGCTTCTTAAAGGGAACCCAAAGCAACAGAGCCATTTTAAATCTTCAGGGAAATTTTCATAGGATCCATTGAGTTCCACAAAATTTAGCTGTAGCAGTTTTAGCCTATCCATATTTATAAGTGCGTCCGTTTTAAGTTCTAATGACTGCAAATATGGCATGGGGAGAGTTAGTATGGTATGATGCAAGGAACATAGCTTAACATTAGATTTGTCATAAGTGGCACACTAGGATGTCATGTGCCCACTTATTTAACATCTATCTGGATATAACAAATCATAGCATAGACTAATAGAACTTTCTTTTTTACATATTTTATCAAATATGTAAATAACAAGGTATAAAATCCTAAAAACAAAACAAAAAAAAAATAAGAAAACAAAAAACAAATTCAAAGTTCAAAAGACAAAATATAAGATTCAGATATTTTACCTTGAATGGTAGATTCTCTTCCAGCATTTTTTTAATGTCAAGTGCAAAACCCTCTACCTTTTTTGCAACCTGTAGGGAAAAGACATAAAAATGAAATAAGACTATAAGGACGCAAAGGTGAAAGTAAAAAAGTTTTACCATTCTTTTTCCAAGTATCTTATAAGAGTCACTACTAAGCCACACCCTACTACGCTTTTCGGGGCGAATTGATTCCTGACGAACTATGTTTTTCCCCATCTCTTGAACTAATCTATGCATGATGATATTTTTGTTCGATGATAGAGAAAGAAGACTTCTTTGTATTAGGGTTTTGATTCCGAATATTGCTGAGTAATCAGGCTCTAATATCTTTACCACATAATCCATGTCTATGCCATTAAAGAAACAAGCAATATGCAAAAACAACCCCTTCAGAGTATCAGATGGCAATGACTCATAACTTCTTATAAGTACACCTTGAACTCGAGAATCGATCTCTTTTTCCGATAGCGTTAATTGACTTGTCCAGTTTTCGACATCATTCATGAATAGAGATGAGCCCAACACTTCAAGAGCCAGTGGATTTCCTTCACAATATTGTACTGCGCGTAGTACAAGCTTTTCAAAGCCCGCCATGGGAACTATGGATTTAAATGCATGACGACATAAAAGCAATGATGATTCATCATCATTCAATAATTTGATTTCATACTTATGATATCTCCAACATGACAAGTCAAACCAGGTATCTGTGTTTTCCCTAGTCGTAATTATAATCTTGCTTTGTGCATTAATCTTCCCGGTTCCTAGTAAAGCAACAAACTGTTTATGATCAACAATGTCATCAAGAACAATTAGTGCCCTTTTCGTTTCCAATCCCTTCGCAATTATACGTGTACCTTGAGAAACACAAGGTGTTTTTCTCTTTTTCCCCTCTAAAATATCGTTTAGAAGTTGCTCTTGTAGTTTAAGTAAACCATTGGCTCTTTTACATGTGCTACCGATCTCTTCAATGAAACTCACATATTCAAAAGATTTCTGATTTGAATTGTATATATATTTGGCCAGTGTTGTCTTGCCACCTCCACCCATACCTTTAATTACTAAAAATACAAGATTGTCTTGTTCTAACCAGGAATTGATCTCCTGATCATGAATGGACATCCCTGTTATATTGGGTGGAAGAGGAACTTCTTTGCAATCTAATTTATTGTAGAGAGTATCAACAATTTTCTTCAAAATGATTGTTTCATGCCTGCAAGAACACAAGAAAAATGAAGAAACTTTGTATTGGATAATTCACGCACAAAACAGGAACAAGTATATCAATTTGGGGAACCAACACAATGATTTGTTGAAAGAATATGACAGTTTACGATTACCACCAATGCACATTTGCCACCGACGCATGGTTACCAGTTACCACTGATGTGCAATTGCCACGGATGTTTAAGTTGCCACTGACGATCAGTTCCCACTCATCTTAGTTACCACTCACAGATCAACATTTCGTCATTTCCCATGTAGCTTTTCATCTCTCATGTAAAACAATAGCAATTTCCATTGTATAGCTAACATGTAAGAACAAAAAGGATCACGTTGACTAGGAGTTCGACCCCCACTAGGGGTGTTGCCCCTTTGACTCACAAGGGAAAGAACCCCCCTAAAAGTTCCAGATATAAGATACTAGAAATGAGCATTGTCTTGCACAAGTATGTTTATGCGCTTCACGCTTCCTAGCTTCTGACGGTGTTTTTTTTTTTTCCTTTTAACAGCGTTTGAAACTACCCAAAATCTGCAATGCCCGGTGAGCATTCATGAGACAGGATTGCAACCGTTCACACTGGATTTGACACTCTAGGCTTGACTCACCCAGAGGCCAGAAACACCATGAAACCCACCACTTGGGAAAAACGTCATTTAGTCAGGTTTTAACTTCAGAGCTCAAGGATCGAAGATCTAACCATGATCCCCATACCATTAGGCCAAATGCCATTTCGGTAGCTTGTGATGATGTTAATACTCATTTTCCTCTCATTTTAAATCCTACCAAACTAAAATGGCTTTGATCACATTAGCATCTTTAATATTTTGAATGAAAACATTATATAAAAATTAAATATTCATTCACTGGTGAAATACTAAGGCTATCCGTAGTGGTGACCCATTTTCAAGCCCCTTTCAAGACTTTTTCAAGCCCTCCTAAATGGTGTAATTTTCAAGCCCCTCCCCCTTTTTTTTACTTTTAACGCCACTGCGTAGTGGGACGGGACGTGAAAGGGGCGCTAAAAGCCCTTTCAAACCCCATTACAGATAGCCTAAACACGTTAAATATTAATAGATCACATAAAATTATGTAAATCAACACCCAAATTTGGGACCATCGAAGTCAAAATCCACTTGAATAATGATAGAATAGGCATAGAAGCATACCCCAAAACAACCTCGCCGGACAAACTAGCAACCTCCGTAAGAGCCAACTTCCACCGGCTTACGTTGCGATCTGTCCACTTCGAATAAGGTTTGACTTCTATGGCGAAACTTCCCCTATGATTCCTAACATCTGATGGTTCGACGCCGTAAAAAACAGGAAGAACAAAATGATTGCACTCCCTCCTTCGCTCAAGGATGAGGAAAAGCTCGTCAAGGCACCAAGTGGAAGTTGCATAATTCGTTGACAATACAACTATCGAAGCCCTAGATTCTGTGATTGCTCTCTCCAATTCAGGTTTCAGCTCTTCTCCTTTGTTGATTTCTTCGTTATCTCTGAAGGTCTGAATTCCAGCTTGAATTAATTTATGGTAGAGATGATCGGTAAAAGTAAATCGAGTATCTTCGCCACTAAAGCTCAGAAACACATCATAGCTGGAAGCTATAACGTCAGAAGAAGCTAAAACAATTGAAGAACTTGAAGCCATTGAAATTAGGTAATCTGGAATAATTGAAGTTGGGAGGGTGAAGAAGGGACGAATGAGTGGACTTGGTCTGCTGTATGAAATTATCAAACGATATAAAGATTTCTCAACGAGTTCACGACGCATTTATCCTTAGTTTTTAAAACAGGAAGAACAGTAGATTAAAACAAACAACGGTTACAACTTAACATGAAGTACAAGGGAGGCGGGCAACAAGCTGCGCCGCCACCCCCTTCTGAATAGCAAAGCCTAACCGAGTGAAAACCACATTCAAACCACGAGGGGTCGCCACATTCCCATCCATGACCTTCTGGACGCGGGTCAGAGTATCCACAGCTTCCGGAGCAAGGTAACCGAAGGTGTCAAACGCAAAAGGCACGAACACATGTTGATTTGCCAGACACGCCTCCTCATGTTTGCGCACTTTCCCAGCAGCAGCATTCGTGGCAGCCTGGCCTGCCCGGAAGCCAGATCCCTTGAATCCCACGAGAGGGGAAACCCCAGTGAGGTCGACACATGCATGCTTCCCGTGCTTCCACCCAAAGACAAGGACGTCCGCCGGTCGAAGGGAGGAGCGCCCGTCCGCTGGGTCCGACAGAAAATTAACCGGGGCTTCCTTCTTAGCAGAAATCCCGGCTCTTCTGAAAATGTCAAATAAGACGTCCCGGACCAAATCATGCCGGTATTTGAAACCGGGCAGCTCTTTGCAATGGACCGCGTGTTCCCCATAAGCATCCAAACATGCCTTGCTGCATACTGGACATCTCTCATCCCTCGGGTACAGGGGGATCATAAGCCGATATTTAAGAATCGCCCGATATTCGACTGCCGACATGTGCTGCCCCAGCCCATCAATAGGGAGGGCGAGGAGGAAATCTTGAGCATGAGGTTGACGAAGGCATTCCCATACCGCTTTATCCCTGGCTGACATCCCGAAGGCAGCTTCCATCTCACCCACGGCTTTACCAAAAAGGACATATTTTATTGTATTTTATATTTTATATGTGGTCATATTCTATTCACGTCTTATCTTTTTCAGCAAACGCCATCCTATATGTCACGGGAAGGTCCATCTGCAACGTATAGGGGCGGTCTAGTAACTATGAAACGCACAAAAAACCTATACACCACATGCGGAGCTATCGACCATGAATTCTGATTTCCTAGTACCCGACAGCGGAGACATTCCTTGACATAAACGGCAGCATACGCCATCCGGTGTGCTCTTCGTGACGGGTAGGGTTTTCCAACCTACGACGGCACAAAACTCGTGACGATGGGATTGGGGTACGAAGAGTCTATGTGGCGGATGCGATGGGAGTCGGTGTCGTATGACACGGAGAGGCCAAACCGTGTCGTGTAGGGTCTCATCGTACCCTGATAGGGAAAGTTGTTGACGAATCTTTATACGATGAGGACCACGTAAGACACGTGGAGGCATAACCATGTCGTATGAGACTGCTATTAAAGAGTAACTTCTTGAATAGCTATTAGTTTCCTTTCCATGCTCTCACACAAAAAAAAAACACCATTGTCACCGGTTACCACCGATCAACGACGCCACCGCCACCGCCGCAACCATTGACCACTTTTCAACGACGCCACCAACACTGCTAACCACCACCACCGATTTCCATGTTAGAGTTTTGGGTTTTAGTTTAAATTTGAACTTAGTTTTGTTAGTTTTTAGGTTAATTTCACAAATCCTAGTGTATTTTACAATTTACATGTAGTTTTAGGTTACACCACCAGTAACCACCATCGATGTGGTTTCCGGAAGAAGACAGAAACCATACGTCACGGAAAACCTTATCTGTGGCGTAGTGTTCATGAGTTTTGTTTTTTAACTATTTTTAAAAGTATTTTATTTAGTTATATATATGATTTCATAAAAATTTATTAAATGATTATTGAAAATATTTGTATATATTTAAATTAATTAATATTTTTAAATACTAAAAACAATATCTTAATTATACATTTTTTAACTGAGTTTTGATTTTTTACCCATATTTTAATTATACACAGAGATATCTGACGACGACATGCCAGATCAGCAACAGTCACTGCCTATCGATCTCCATGTTCATTTGTTGTGTCACACTCAACCGACGACGGAATATGTCATATTCGGATGCGATGATTGTCTAGATGCTCATGACAACTAATTAAAGTTTTAAACACTTAAATATGTATTTTACTCAATAATAGAAAATGTCTTACAAAAATCCAAACAAACATAACAAACCAAACCAAACAATACAAATAACTAATTTAAAGTCACTAACTAAGTCCAACACCCTAACTTGATCAATCAAGAAGCTCAACTTGTAGCATGCAATCAGAAGCAAATGGGTAATGGAACTGACAATGACTGTCATTTGTGAAAAACAATCGCAACTCTCTTTATCAAGCCGCAAAAAAAAACAATTCTCGTTTGATGTGATACGTTTTAGCCTCATCCATGTTCACTATGTTTACAAACATCCATAGTGCGTGTTGAAGACTCGAACACTACAAACACGTGTAAAGAGAGTGATAGAAGTCCTAAATGGTCAATGTGCTAGATATGGTATTGAAGACTCCGATATCTCCACCTTGGAAGATACCCTACGTGCCAAGTGCGGTGTTGAAGACTCCAACACTAACATTTTGGTAAATATGTTCCAAGTCAGGTTTGATTCAGGATGGCATGTACTACAAATCTTAAATTACCGAACAGGGTAATTAAAATCTATATTGAATTTGTTGATCGCAATACACTAATGATAAACCTTATCTTCACTCGGGACTCGTGTTTTAAATTGATCTATTTAAAATATCTAGTTGTAGCGAATGAATATGTGTGTTAACGGCCAGATGGTCTTAGTCTTGCTAGAGCCTTATTAGCAAGACCAAGTTGGGTTAATAAAGTAAAGCAGGTAAACAACCACAAGGAAGGCATCTCATGCGTCTCGGCTTCTGGTGTAGCTGCCACTAACCTCCAGACGCCTTCAGGCAATGTGTTTGGTCTTCTGGTCATGAGTTTCCAAAATTGGAAACTTCCATAAATGGAAACATAGCTCTAATTTTACAATTTTGAACCCGAAAACAGCGGGCCAACAATATTATCTGGAAGTACGCTGAAGTTTAGTGATAAAGTCCATCGCAATATTCTCCCACTTCTAGACAAGGATTTCTAGTTGTTCAAGCTCACCAGAGGGTCACTAGTGAACTAATATATATTGTACGTTTCACATGTGAAACGCGATAGTAAACTAATATTGATTAATCATCACTAATATAAAACAACATAAAATTTTGGTACTTCAAACGACAGTGGTTTTTTAGATTGGTTCCCTTATTCCCTATTTTTTCTTCTATAATAAAATATAAAAAACGGAGAACTGGGAAACCAAACTATTTTCTATGTTTCACATACGAAATGCGATAGTTTACATATAAAATAACATTAATTGATAATCTCTAAAACTAAACAACATAAAATTTTGGTTAATGATTTTTTAGAATGGTTTCTTAGTTTCCCATTGAACATCCCCTTATATATGTATATATATATATATATATATATGACTATCTCCAACTTGGAGATTTGTAAGTGCATGTGTCCTACATGGGAGGCGCTCGTTATTGGGGATGCATGTGGGGACGTGAGAGATTTGTAGACATCTTTTTCCCTATTTCGTCTCTCTCTCTCTTTCTCTCTTTCTCTCTCACACACATATATATATATATATTATAATATGGTGCATGTGAGGAGTGTGAGTATTTTAGTGTTGGAGTTAAAAGAGACATATAGGAAAGATTTATAAAAATCTAATATGACATTGCCTTGGGCCCTTAACGTTAAAGATGGTCTAAGTAACATAATTAACAAACCTTAAAATGCTTTACGAAGCTGATCGCTTTTCACTATTTACATAGATTATTTTAACTTGTTAATTGCTGAATTCTTTTTTTTTACCTAGACGTAAAGAAAAGTAATTGTCATTGACATATATGCGGAAGAAAGATAAAGACACTAAACAACCCGATCACCGCACAGATATAAAACTAGTTATAACCAGCATGGATTTGTTCACCCAAGTGTCCCGCCTTCAAGTGCTATATTGAACTTTATCATAAACGTACCATCAACAAGTCTATGGCTAACCGTTGGCAAATCCATTAATGTGTACTTTTTGGCCAAAAATGGTTGTTCAAAAGTGAAAACAAAACCTTTGAAACGTACAATATATCCGTTGTAAACGGGAAACAACATATATTTATACACTATGTTTTAATATTAAAAAAGTGATCATGCATATTAATTTCTTCGGTTTATTTCAAGGGAACTTTTTGCGCAAAATTTATATATCTAACTTGTAGATATATACCCCTTCTATTTTTGTATCTAATCACAATATTGGTCTAGATTCGATCTAGACCACACAAGCCGGATCCAAAGCCAGGCTTGTGAACCAAGTTGAGTCCGGTTGAGCGTCATCGTTTCTATGCCATGTCCACTCTGCATGACTCGCATTCACCACCCGTAGCTGTCCATGCCCAAAACTTGCTTCCCTGAACACCGATATATTCGGTTGTGGATCTTTATACCTAAGAACATAACAAATTTTAGACTTTTGCGACGGCGTGAACTCTCCTTAGCGAAGGAATAACACTATGATATGCTAGATGTTGTTATGTGGTATAGTGTTGCTAACTATAAACACTATAAAAATTGACCGTAATCTAACTTTTTATTTTCACAAAAAAGTTACACTAGATATAATGTAACATTTTTTTTGTTATATAATGCAACTCTTTATACCTAATGTAATATGCAACTTTTGAGGAAAAACGTTGCACTAGATAAGAAACACCTTTTTGTGCCAAAAAGGGTTGCATTATGCTCATTTTTGGGTAGTGAGATTTTGTATATAATTAACTTACTTTGTAGCCAGACCTTCGCGGTTGCCTCCATCCCCGATTGTGATATGGACGGGCCCACATTTATCAGCATCTTGTTTATACACACGCGTCTACATGAAAAACAGAAGTTAGAAACTTAAAATTTATCACGATTTGATTGGTGATAAAGCGAACTTACAAAGCGTTCATATGCATGAACATGACCAGCGAAAACTATATCGACACGAGCGTTATAAAGCAAATCTTCCATTGAATCCCTCATATGAGTGCTTTCTTTCTCGCCTTGATGGGCGGTATTCGAATTATACCATGGAGCATGAACAAGAGTTAACAACCAAGGGGTCCGTTTCCTATCCACCTTCTTTAGATCAGACTCTAGCCATTTGTACTGACTAGAGCCTGGTCCAAAGTCAGTGTAGGACCCCAGCATGATCACATGAACACCCGCGACTTCAAAAGAATAGAACGAGTTAGAATCAGAACCACTCTCTTCAAACGGCATATGCCATCTGGCATTGTATGCGGTAAACTTCTCTTTGTGGATGAGTGGAATTCTTTCGACTTCGTGGTTGCCTTGAGACACCATCCATGGTCGTTGGCTCGCCAATGGCTCAACCAGGCGGCCAAACGAGTCCCACCATGGTTGGTAAAAATCCGCGTATGATAAGTCCCCAGGGAGTAGTAAAACATCATAACCACTTTCCCCTATGTGTTGGAGGGTGGATTTAGTCCATCCTGTTTGTCCTAGATCTCCTGATATTAAAAAAAAAACATATATATTTTAAAGTTGGCCCATTTATTACAGAACCATCAATCTGTCCAATTATTAGTAGTTTGCAACAATCCCTTTAACCAATTTTCTAAATTGGTTAAAAGGATTGTGTTCGGGTATCTTTAACATGTCAGGGTTTATCAGTTGATCAACCCATCAACCCGACAAGATTGTTGTCTCTAAATATTCTATAGATTCGCTCACTATTAGAGATTTATAGTACCAGAAACAGCGAAATCAATCGGAAGCTGAGCCGGAGGAGTCCGGAAGTTGTACTCGGGGCTCGAATCGAGGCCACATTTGTAGTAATAAGTAGTACTCGGCTCCAATGGCCCGATGACTACATCGTGTATTTGACCAGACTTATAAATAATGTATCTGTAAGAAGAACTCGTCCCATTCGCCGAACCGTCATATTCCCCTGGAGATTTGCCGTATCGAACTACGGATGGAGTTGTATCGTCCGTAATCCACGATATTCTCATGCTCGCATCACCGGCTAACGATATGTGTACCTATAGGATTCCAAGAATACAATAAGTCATCTCGTTCTTCTTTATGTAAATCATTTCCTTTAAAATGTCAAACATTCTGTTTGACAATAATCAAACAGCCTGTTCAACTTTTTGAGTGTTGTGTTAAAAAGTCAAACAATCTGTTTGAAAATAATCAAACAGAGTGTTCGACTTTTTGAGTGTTGTGAGAATACAAGGACCCGTTTTACCTGTTGGGGAGATTTTTTACTATGATCGTTGGATAGTGATACAAAAACGGACTTGGCTGCCGGAGGCCGGACATAATCACCGGCACCGACGAGTTGTGCGGTGAGGATGAGGAGGACCAAAACATGATATGCTGCTTTTCCGATGACCATGGCTAGGTTTAGAGATTAGAGACGAAATTGGGTTATGGACTTATCGAATGGGCATAGAAAGAGAGAGAGAGAAAGTGTTGTATTAATGGAGACATAAATAGAAATATGTAACTGCACATGAATTTAGTATTCGATCTGTCGAATGAAAGTCAAACGTTGTATCATTTGTGGTGGAAGGTAAAGAAGCACGTACAAGTTATTTGTTAACAGTGTTACAAGTTAACGTGTTTAAATTAAAAAGGATTGAATCCTAAATAACAAAAACTAATTGGTAACTAGAAAATTAAAATAATTAATTTTAGTTTTTTATAAGAATAAGTTTCTTTATCTTGTTAGATATGAGTAACCTCTCTTTTTATCATACCTTTGCAGATCTTATTGTACTATATATAAAAAGGATATTCTTAGGTATGTTTATTTGTGGTATCGTCATTCCTCTATTTTCTAGTAACCGATGATAAGACATGTCATGTTTGTTATAAGACGTGTTTTGTATTTTTGAAGAGCATGTAGTACATTGTAGAGATTTCTTAAGAGTTAAATACGTATACAATTTAGTTAGAGACGTTTTTTTGACATATTTAGGCATGTCGAGAAGCACATGTGATTTTGTTGATAAAATCGTTGGAAAAAAGATCAACATTCAGACCAACTGATATTTTGATTTTTAGATGAATAGGATGGAAGCTCGCATATGTGGCTCTAACAACGTATTTTTTTTATGTGAGATTGGAGATCGGAGAGTAGTGCTTTCACGATGAGTAAAACTGCTTTAAAAGTTACATTATGCAAAACGACCAAACATGACAAGATGCCTTAATTAACAACCCACACATATATATTTTACAATTCTTATTTGATACTTTTGGTTTTCTTGCGCGTAAGGCTGTGAAGCTACTTAAGAGATTCCAACGGCTCATGCATAGTAATGATATAACCATAAAATCTATAAATGTAGTTTTTAAAGATAGATTTTATTATCCCGAAAGGGTTATTGGTGTAGTATGTTAACCGTTTACCTCCTATTCTAATATAAACTTTCTTATTAATAATTTCAAAAAGAGTAGTAAAATTTAATTTTAAATAAAAAAAATTAAAAAAGAAAAACACATGTGAAATAGAAAACGTTGCACGTAAATAGACGGTGGATGAATCACGTAACGCAAGGGGTGGCACCAGTGGCGGATCCAGGAAAGAATATCAGGGGTAGCGGGGACTAACGGGGGTTCGGGGGCAGCGCCCCCGAAAAATTTTTTTAGGTAGTTAACGGGCTTTTAATCATATTTTTAAGAGACTTTTGATCATAATTTTAAGTAAAAGCCATAAAATTTCTTCCAGGGGTCGCAAAAAATTCGTTTCAGGGGTCGCGAAAAACCGAAAACCTATAAAAAAAAAATTGCACGTCGGGGTAAAAGTTCAGGGGTAGCGGGCGCTACCCCTGGCTCTATGTGGGTCCGCCCCTGGGTGGCACGTGAGGATGGTCGGTCACTCATGGTTACGTAAAGTATTCCGTTAAGGTAGTGTCATGGTGTGGAATTTATAAGTATTCTGTTGGTTGGTAATTTGGCATTATATGTGTCGCACCAAAAGTCGATCGATCATTATCTGAATTTCTATTTCGTTTCCAAAAAGTTATCTCATAACTACGTCATAGTTCGGCTAAGGTTGTTGACGTTTGAACGCGATAGATGATTCTTTAAAAGATGATGTTATGGAATTTGTGTATTTCTTATTATGCTAAAAGAAATAAATGGATAAGAAAACGAATTAGTGATAAAACATATAAATTCATAAATCTTTCATTCTAATAAAGCAATAAAATGGTGTTCACATGTCATTTTACTAAGGTGTCCACGTCATCCTCCACCTCAACAATCCACTTGTCAATTCCTTATTCAATATAAAAAAAATTCCATGTATTATTTCAACTTTCCAAATATAAAATTGAACCTTACTTATAATAAATTTTAAATTACTAATTAATTATAATGAAACTTCAAATCTTTTGAAATTTCTAAAATTAAATTATGAAAAATTCAAATTTAAAAAACAATTATTATTTTAACCTTCCACACATTAAATTCAATATTACATTTAATAAATATTAAATTTATTATTAATATAATGTAATTGTGAGATCTCTAAAACTTCTAAATTTATATTTTACACAATTCAAATTCGGAACATTTATCATAACTTTCCACATATAAAGTTCAACAGTATCCAATTTCTAATTAAATACATTTAGTAAATTTTAAATTTCTAATTAAATAGTTATTATAATGTTCAACAAATTCTTATTTTTTATTAACTATTGTAACATAACTTATTAATATGCTGCAACAATTAAAATGACAATGGTGGTGGCCTTACTGTTTTACGGCCAACAAATCAGGATCATGACAATATGGGTAGTAAATGGTCGACTATCTAACTTAAACTACAACATCGAAAATAAAACATTAGATCGGTCAAACATGATTAGTGTGATTATTGAATATATTACATGATAAACGAAATTCATATTTATATGGCTATTAAATTTGAACAAACTCAACTCATGTTTAACAAAGCCAAAATTGTTTTAAAAAATTATGTCATTCATATTTTTCAAATCTCTCATCATTTTTTTTTCTTTCATTTATCTCATTTTATGAATCAAAACTCAACCCGTATATTACGGGTTACTAACCTAGTTATATATAAAGGCTTAAAAATTGAGTTAAAGCCTTTTGAAGACATCTTTTGTAGTACTTTTCTTTCAGGATATGAAATAAGACAAGTTTTATACGCAATTTGGTACAATATATAGCACAAGCCAAAAAAATACCATTCATTTGGTACAATATCTTGTGGGCCGATTTGAGAAAACTGATGGACGCGTTTGAGACCGACCTGACACATAAAAAATCAGTCCTTGTTTTTCATCTTATCCGGTCTTTGTCATAGACTAGTTTGGTTAGGTTGGTCTGGACCGTCTGGTCCAATCCGGTCCTTTGACATGATCACCCTAACAGTGGGCATCTCATGGTCAAACCGGACAAAATCAATGAACTAAGCCAGACTGGTCAAAACCGAACCGATACAAAATTGGTTCGGTTTCAATTCATATTTCTCATCTTATTCGTTTTTCGTCCCAGACCGGTCATGTCAAAATCGGTCTGGTCTTTGACCCATGTTAGCCCCTACATTTGGATATGAATCAAATGATTACAATAATAATCTAAAAGTCTTTAAACATTAGCAACTTAATAGCTTTATAATACTGTGGCTTTCTATAAATGATTAGAAATAGCGAAAGAGTTTCCAATATCTAAACATGAACAATGGCAGCTCTATTATTTCATTTCATTCCAAATTTTACAGACGTAGCGGTAAAAGAAGCCAAATAAATAATAGAAAAATAACTCTAGTGGTAAATGCGGTTCAAAGTAGTGCGAAGCGTTAAATACACCGCACGCCATCCAGCTTGCGATGGGTGTACCGAGTCCCAGAAGAACTTGGACTCGGGTTGACTACAAACCGTATACAACAGCTTCCCATTATCATCCATTTCTCCACAGCTAACATCATTGCTTGTGACTACACAGCAAGGCTTCAATGGTGTATTAAATCTCAAGCTCCCTGAATACCACAAATTCACATAAAATCCCAAGAAAATTAAAAAATAATAGACTTAGCTTCATCAACTTCTACTAAATAAGAGATAAAAAGCCCGATTCTAGATCGTCTGGTTCTAATTTTAATCTAAAAGATCCAGAACCGGGCTTTTGTAGTGAAATATTAAGACCAATACATGACTTGTTAGGTTTAACTTTAACAAGGCCTAAACTGATTATGATTAAGGGTGTAAATGAGCCGAGCTGCTCGTGAGCTACTTGAGATCGACTCGATAAAAAATTCGAAACGAGGCGGACCTTAACAAGCTCGAGGCGATCTCAAACTTTGAAATAGGGCTTGTTTAATAAACGAGCTCGAGCCCGAGCTTTACATATCGAGCTCGAGCCTGCTCGCGAGCCTTGACAAGTCTTTTATTTATATAATTTTATTTAGTTTCTTAAATATATACAAATATAATTATTATATATAAAATTATGATAAAATAAGTAAATAATATGTATTCATTTTTATTAAAAAAACATAACTCTAAATATATACAAATTTAATAATAATAATATATAAATAAATAAAAATTAGTATCGGCTTAGATAATTTTTCATGAGCCTAGCTCGAGCTTCAGAAATAAAGCTCGAATCGAGCCCAGCACGAGCTCGAGCTCTGTTAAATTTAAACGGGCCAAGCTTGAGTCTAGACGAGCTCAAGTTCGGCTTGGCCGCTCGTTTACACCCTAGAGATTTTGGGCCGGGCCAGGGACCATTTTTACCTCTCTACTTCTAACACCCAAAGCCCACTAAAAAGAGATTATTGAATACCTGGGAACTCTCCTTTGTTTTTCAACACAGTGTTGAATGAGCTAAAAATATCAAGAATGACAAAGGTAGAATCTTTGGTGCTATTGTTCAGTGCCATCACAACCTTCTGCAACAACTGGTTGTGGAAAGTGGCTGCTGAGTTATCGGTTTCGTTGCATTGTTGGTACGCCGAGTAGGCAGTTTGCGAGGGCAGGCATCCTATCGGCTGTAGGTTAGTCACCAATACCCTTCGTATACCCATGTCGTAAATAAGCTTCAAATCTTTTCCCATTTGATTCACAACGTGCGAAATGAATGAAGGCAGATCCTGCATAAACAATCGTATTCTATAACATAACATAAAGATATAATTCCCTTAGTGAATTTGTTCTTAGATTTTGTAACCGTGAGAAACCGTTAATAAGGGTTCCAAATGAACTATTAATCGTGTTGGGTCGACAGGTTGAATTGTTCAACCCAAACACCATGCATTTTTTTGTTCGTGTTAAGAACATCAACTTTAACCCGCACACATGTAAAATCGTGTGACCCAAATTAACACGACACATTACTACAATAAAAGTCATTTATGACGCGCAATGCGCGTCATAAAGGGGTATAGATGACGCGCAATGCGCGTCATAAAGGGGTATAGATGACGCGCATTTGCGCGTCAAGGAAACCCCCGTCATAAAGGGAGACGACGTCGCGCATTTGTGCGTCATTTGCTTGCACATTTATGACGTTCACGTTTGCGCGTCATTTGTGTCATAATTGTTGTGTCATTAAAGGCTCTTTTTCTAGTAGTGACATGTTTAGCCTGTTTATCTAAACTTATCAAACGGGTTGGTGGGTAATAATCCAGCTTTAAACATGTTAATCAAGTTGATAGGTTGTAATTTTTTTAATAAAACGGGTCGGAAATAGGTTAATCATTAATGGGTTGACTTGTTAATTCACTAAAGAAGTAGGCAGGTTGACCTATTCACCTATTTAACTAACGGTTTAAACATGTGAACACAAACACGACCCGTTTAATTAAACAAGTTAACCCCAACACAACCCGTTTTAAACCGGTTACATATTTCCTCCCAAACCCTTTTTTTCTGTACCGTTTTTCGGGTCATGTCTTTATTTAAGAGTCATTTTCTTCATTCTCATCTTGGATTATAAGTTTTTACCTGACCCTGGCTACCGAATCTTCTGTAGGCGGCATAGTCATTGCCTGAGACAGTAACAAGAGCCAAAGCTGATAACAAATCCCTTTGTGTGTACACCCTTTCTTTAACCATGCTTTCAAGAAACCCAATCTGGGTGCTCAGGGTTGGCTGAAAATTACGCGTGTCGAACACCCCGGTCCCGCCGTGAGCAAAGTTTATTCCATACTGCAGCCTGCTCTGACCATATTTTCTCAATTGATATGCGAATGGAGTCTTGATTCCCATAAACCTGGCTGTGAATTTAAAGAATAGCAGTGTTACCTTGATGTGCAATGTTTGTATTAAGTCAATCATTTTAAATTCTACAAAAGTACAACATAATCAAAAAGTCCGAAAAAAAAATTATTTACATATTCTGACCCCATCGTATTTGGCCCCATGACTTTCGGCCCCAACTGTCTTTCGGCCCAATTTTCGGCGCAAGTTTATTTTAAATTCACCTAACTTGTGTGTTATAAGATTTAAACCCCAATCTCTAAAAAAATCTTTAAAGAATAGAAAATCAAACAATACCATGAATATCAAAACCGAAAGCCTTTGATTAGAATATTAAATTAATGAAATTTCGAGATGAAAGAAAGCAGTGACAGTTTAAGGCTGACACAGGGGAATAGTGGCACTAAAATTTTCATATATACTCACAAAAGCAAGCTTTTTGCTTTCTCTTTTACTTTTTTATTATGGGCAAGTCCACCACACAAAGTAAAGTGACACTAATCCTGA
The DNA here is from genome assembly GCA_039602395.1 of Deinandra increscens subsp. villosa. NCBI lineage: Eukaryota > Viridiplantae > Streptophyta > Magnoliopsida > Asterales > Asteraceae > Deinandra > Deinandra increscens. The sequence continues at coordinate 6,024,331 of JBCNJP010000003.1, forward strand.
CATGCACTAACTAGTTGTACTCTATGCTTTGTGCATTTGTACATTTCTTTAATGAAAGGCATTGTGGTTTTAACCTTTAGGACTTAAACAGAATGAATAAGTAGTATTTACAATTTTTAGTCCCTCCAATTTATATGGATGTCAATATAATTATAAATTGCTTTTTAAAGGATGAAGCATGTGAAAAGACATAATTGACCCTATGTGCACATGTGGTGAGAACATATGTTGAAGGGGTTCATTTGTAAACCATCAAAAGTGCATCCCTATGGGGTGCATGATATGTCAATATGCATGTAGCAAAGGATAAAGATAAGGATGATTTTTGAATGATCATACTATTTTCTAGGCAAATATGGGATTATTCACAAAATAAGTGGACCGCGCTAGGTGGACCACGCCTACGTGGACCTGCTGATTAGGATTTGATTGACTTTTTTAATGATAAACGATTCTATTTTTGCTACTAAACTACTTAATTCACATATAAATTACATTATGTTGTCTGAATTTAAATCAAAAACTTTCAACTAACAGACAAAAACCTTTACCAAGGTTACAAGCTAAGAGATTAGAAGTCGTTCGGTTTTCAAAACATTAATTCTATTAAACAAAAATATTGTCATGAGAAATAACATTAAAAATAAATTTAAACAAATGAAGAAAGAAAAAGAAAAGTGAAAGCATAAACATAAAGTGGGGCAGGAATACTCCCTCCACCACCTTTTACAAGTACTTCGAGTTTAATTACTTGGGACGAGCATCATATCACAACATTCTCCAAAAGATTGTTTCCATTTTTCTATTTTAAAACATTATGATTTTTTATATATTTTAACAGCATCAACTAAAAAGAATCCTACAACCTTTCGATGTTTAAGTAACACTAATTATTTCAGGGTTTCAAACTAACAAAACAAAAAAAAAAACAAAAAATCATATATCATTTTCAAAGTTCATTTTATAAACCTTCCAAGTTTGGGTCTATCACTATTTATAGATTCGGCATTTTTATAGGTGGTTCTACATTTACAGATTCGTTATAATTTAGACTTATTATAAATTTTAGTTAACGAACATTCTGTCATTCTATTTTAACTCTTAGTCTCTATTTTATTTTTATTTTCCTTTTAGAATAACCGGATTCATACTCTTGATTACTATTTGACATTATTGGAGCAAATTTATCACAAATTAAAGCAAAGTAATAGGTTCAATCTGAGAATATATAGTCACTAGTGAAAATTTAGAAAAATGATTAAAACATGTGTGAGTTCATGCACATTCTAAAATACGTGTAATCGCATATCTTTCCCTCTAAAACTTATAAAATTCTGTTTTTTTTTTCTTCAAAATGACGCTTAAAGATCATTATAAATCATGCACCAAAACTTGTATTTTTAAGAAATATACAATTTCGTTCCAAATTACAAAGATGTATGCATTTCCCCTTTAAAAATACATTAAATTCTCTCTTTTGTCTCTTTAGCTTGTCATTCTAAAAAACAAGTAAATTCTTAAATAATTATTTCCTTGATTATAAGTTTATAACCAAATTAGGTTGTTAATATATAAAAAATAACATAAAACGAATTTAACGATAAATAAAACTCGTATTATTGGTAGACACGTGGAAATTATAAACTATTTGGGACTAAAAATATAGAATGAATAATGTATTATAGCATACCGACGTAATCGGTGAGTACGCGGCCGTCGGAGTATCTTCCGGTAGGTTTTCCGGGAAAGGTCACGCCATACGGCGTTTTCCACGAATTAGCGACCTTCGGATTGTTTCCGGTATCGGAATACGAATCTCCGAACACAAAAAGCTTCGTCGGCCGGAATCCAGGGCTTATCACGCGCCGATCCTGTTCGTTCGCAAATACCGTTTCTCCTGCACACAGTTCGGAAGTTAATAGAATGAAATTGGCGGTGAAATGTGACCGGAGATTGGAAATTGAGATGTGAAATTACCGGCGATTGTTAAGAGGAGGAGGAGGAGGAAGGAGGTGCACGATAAGCTACCGTGGAGCTCCATAGATTAGATTAGAGAGAGAAAGTGAGAGAAGGAGGCAAATCGAAACCGAATCTGACCAAGTATATCTTATATAGTTACGCAGCAGGGATGATTATGAAGAAGCGGATTTTCACTTATTTTCAATTTGGTCCTCAAGTTTTGGGGAGTTATATTTTCATCGCTCCAACTTATCGAAAAGACTAAAGAGAGATTTATTTTCATTTTTTTTTCCCACTTTTTTTCCAAAATTTGCATTATTATTAATAGTTTATAACGTGTGGATCTAGTTATACTAGAGGTGAAAAAAAATTTGATTTTCTGACCGGTTAGGAAAAGAAATCGGAATAGGTTTTTAGACAAACCAGTTAGAGTTTCAGACCGGCTCGTCATTTATATATCGGTTTCACACTTTCATGTCCACAAACTGGTTACTAAACCGGTTATTCCCTAACCGGTTGTAAAAAATCGGTTAACCGTTCTCTAACCGGAACCAGCGGTTACTAATCAATTACATGTTTTCTCCTCTCAAACCATGTTACAAACCGAACCGATTACCACTCTAATAGGTTTTGAATGGTCAACGGTTCTAACCGAAACCGTTTAGAAAAAAAAAACCGGCATGTGCACCTCTAAGTTATATTATAAACAATTGTAAATTAGGGAATACTGTCGGCCATTATTGGACCACATGGCACCTTAAGGTGGTTGTCACGTGTCAACTAAATTATTAATGTTTTTTTGTTCTCTATTCAAACCTGGCATATTTAGCAAGGAAGTTGATATTGTTATGAGTACAATCGTATAACATAACATTTAGGTCCGGGCTCGATACTTTAAGCGTTCGATATAATTTTAACGTCATTATGTAGTCTTTTTATTTTATCATTTTATTTACGTTGCGTTTTACAAATGCAATTGTTTTGTGTACTCATGTTATCCTTATGGTGACGCGCAGATAGTAAATCTAGTTTATTACCAATATTTACTTTGGTATACTATTAAATGTATAACACTAGGGTGTCAATCGTGTCGTGTTGACGAGTTGAATTATTTAACCGTAACCCAGCTCATAAAACTATCACTGTCATATTGTGTCGACCCGTTTAAATTTGTGTCGTGTCGGGGTCGTGTTTAAGATCAACCCGTCTTGTGTTAATTTATAAATATAAGTAATACATAATGACTTAATAGGGATATAAACAATTAATTATCTTACTCAAATGAAACTTTTTTATAATTGTGTCTTTTTGTATCTTTCTTTCATTCTCAATTAATAAATTTGGGTTTATATATTGGAACTTAGTATAAGAAGAGACAAATAAAAAGTATTAAGATAACGAGGAGGTTCGAACTAATAAA
>JBCNJP010000003.1:6028209-6097209 GCA_039602395.1 Deinandra increscens subsp. villosa
CAGATTATTGGTTTCCACCTTAGGACTGATTCTATCACGAATTTTAAGGCCATTAGCCACTGAGTTTATCTAAGTGTCATCAACCATGTTCAAAAGATCCAAAATGCTCAGTTTTCGGGTTTTCAAACACTAAAATACAATTATGGCCTCCACCCAGTGACCAATCTCTCAATTTGTGATATTCTAGTCACTGATATGTCGGTTTTCCTTGACCCACATTCCAGATTCAAGGATTTAACCATAAACACAACATGCATGCATCAAAACTTGTACCTTATGCACAAATTATTGTACCAAGCTTCTCTAAGTGGGTTTTCACTTCTCCAATACTCTTGATCACTCCAGTAGCTGCATCCAGCCTTGCAGGCAATCATCCAAACCAGATTTAGAGGTGGGTTTCCTAAAAAACGAACACATACTCACCCCCAATTACCAAAATCTTGTCCAATGCCTTTAGATCAACATGGATTGCACATGCAAGTGCTAAATGATGTAAATAACACTGATCAGTTGTGAAACCCAGAAGAAGATGACCAAACTTAGCTCAAGATGTAGGGTAGAAGCTTACCCGAGCACTATACAACTTGTATGGGTTTGAATCTTGATGATCAAAAGGTCCACTGGCCGGAAATGGCTCTCACAAACGAATATCAGTCGAGAGCTTCGAGTTCTCCAAGTTGTGGAGGTAAAAATGAGCAGATTTGTGAAGAAACAACCTTTTTATAGGTCTGGGGTCGATGTGGAGCGCGAACCATGCACAAGGAGCCCTATGCGATCCGCATAGAGGCTAGAAACACGCGGACCCCAACCCAACGAGTCGTGCGCCCGATCCGTCTACCCGACGGGAATGCGGACCGCGAAGACTGAACTAGGAACCCATGCGAGCCACATGACTTCCAAAATTTTTATCTTTTTTGTTATTTTCTTCTGAAATTTCCATTCCAATCACCGGGGGTTTTATCAGAGGTGATACAAATTACTTAATGGACGTAATTGCTCTTACTTACTAAACTGGGTTTCCCCTTGAAGAAGATTTGAACTTCCAGAAGGTCTTGGGAAACAAGCTACCGGTATTAGAGTTTGTTGTGGGCTAAAAATATGATTGGAATGGATGTTGGACCACAAAACTGTGACCATAATAATCAGACCCGAGAGCTAATAAAACAGCCTCGTAACGAGCCGTTACGTGAACTGTTTAGTAACTCTATATTATGTACAATTACACGTTGAACTTTTTGAAATGTTTCCTTTAAATGCAAGTTGAAATTGCCAAAACGGGTGTTGAACCAAAAATTTAAACGGGCCGGGGTTTTGAAACGGAAGAATGTTACAGCGGCCGGCGAGGAGGAGGAAGCGGTAGAGAGATGGGCGATGGTGGTGAGCAATGAGATTTAATCTGGCGGGGGCATTGTTAGGTTTTAAAAAGTTATATATTTCAATTACTTAATTAATTTATAGAATTACATAAATGGCCCATCATTTTTTTTAGAAGTTACATAAAGGCAAAACATTAAATAAAATGTCACGTCGACTGCCACATTAGTAAAAAATTAACAACATTAAGGCTCCGTTAGTTTGGTATAATGAGGGAAAATAGTTTGAAAATTAGGCTCAACAGCAAACATTTTGTTATGTGAGATTATTGTCGGCCAACTAATAAAACTTTGAATTTTTGAAATCCAATTTACCTAAAAAATAAGGAAAATTGGATTTTAATAATACGAGTTTTAACTCATTGGCCGATAATAATACGAATTTTGATGTTGGCATACAATAATACCAATTAACAATTCTGGTCTCTAGAATGATACACCGTTAGTTTTTCACTAACGTTGTTAGTCTTTTGCTGACGTGGCATTTGTTGAGGGGTTGTTCTTGTAATTTCTTAAAGTGAGTGACTTATTTGTAATTTCCATTAAGTTTGTTCTTTAACTAATTAGGTTTGAGGAAAAAAAAAAACAAACAACCGCCGTTCTCCACTTCTCCGGCCAAACCACCCTCCGGCGACCTTCCTTTTTCCCATGCCGGCAACTCGCCTTCGTGAGCCGCCACTACCATCACCTTTGCCGCCGCCGCCGTTTTCCACTTCTCCGGCCAAATACACTGTCAGACGTGTTTTAGGTGGTTACAACCACCTCGCAACCCTAGCTGTCGCCGTCGATTGAACCTGTAGGGACCTCAACGACGATTGAACCGAGACTCTCGAACCCTTCGTCGATCCCCTTCTTTCCCCTCCGTCGATCCTCTTCTTTCCCCTCCGTCGATTGAACCTGTACCATCCTTCTCTCACTCTCTGTCTTCTCCGACGAAGGCGAGCAAGGCCAGAAGCGACGACAGAGATGGTGGTTATGAGATGAGACAGAGATGGTGGTGGAATGAGGCGGTGGTGAGGTACGACAGAGAGACAAAGAAGGAAGAGGAAGAACGTCGGAGCCCTAATCGGCTAAGGAGACCGTCGACCTCCTTCTCCTCTTTTTTTTTCTTTTTTATAAAGTTTATTGATATTTCAAAATCAGCCCCTCTATTTTATTAACTTTGTTAAAAGAACACATTTAATTTCACGTCAGCAAAGAATAACACCGTTAGTGAAAAACTAACGGTGTATCATTCTAGAGACCAGAATGGTTAACTGGTATTATTGTATGCCAACATCAAAATTCGTATTATTATCGGCCAATGAGTTAAAACTCGTATTATTAAAATCCAGTTTTCCAAAAAATAATAAAGATTTAAGCAATATAAATTATTATGTGCTAAACTACGAACCCTTTGATTTATATATACAGTATATATGTTTTGGTTCACCTGATAATTAATTTAAAATTGTATGTTGCCATCAATCACAAGTTTTTGTTTACAAGTTTGGTAACAAATCTCATTTTCAGTTTTAAATCACATCCTGGAGGAACGTTGTCATTTTTATTAGGTTATCCTATATCTTAAAAACCATTTGATTAAATATTAATTGTCACATAAGATCTTATGGGATAGGGGTTTGGATAATAAAAAAACATCCTGATAGTTACTTAATGTATTTGTAATTAAAATGTTACCATATCGCATAAACTATAGATTGTGATGCATTTATCGTGTAAAACTGTAAATCGTATAATCGTATAAACCTTATGGAGATTGATGTCATAGTCGTTTGAGAAGTGTATATTTCTGAAATACGACAATTTAAATATCGCATTCTACCATGTGGCCATGTTTTCGTCAATAAAAGATGTTTGATTTTATATGGCAAAGTGTGTGGATGTTAGTAGTTGACTTAAAAACAAATTGTGCTCCTTGATTTTTATGCCCAATTTTGTTTATTGTCCTTTTCACATCAAAACCAATTAAGCTTCTTAACTTTTATCATATACATAGTGTGATTTAATTTTTTTTTTAAATAACATTTATATTGTGAAGTGAAAGTCATGAGTGTGATATGTGTATTTTGTCCGTGGGTTCACATCATTACATGATATATGTTAACATTATGTTAATATCCGGTTATGTCAAAGTTAGCATAGTTTGGAAAGTTTAAGGGTAGTATTTGACAAAGTCTGAAACCTCATGGACTAGTGTAGCCAAATCAGATGCAAATTTGTTAATTCTATTTTAATTCGTTAACTTCGGTTAATCAGGTGATTTGGGGATTTATATAGAGCGATGATTCATGTATTAATGTAATTTCGTTTCATCTGTTTCATCTGTAATCATTTTCTTGTTTCAATCAATAAAAGTCCCAATGGAATATTGAGGTTTATAATTTCGTGTTGTTTGTATTCTATCTTGAGATTGTAAAGATCCGATTCATCTTAATTCTTCAGCAATTGGTGTTAGAGCTCCCGCTCATCGATTCAAGGTTCTTTGGCCATTCAATCTTATATGAAGGTGTGCGATGGTGAATGTGAAATTCAACTTGGAGAAATTGAATGGAAAAAATGATTTCTCATTGTGGCGATTAAAGATGAAGGCACTGTTGGTTCACAATGGAGTCGTTGAGGCATTGAAGGGCCAGGATAATCTGCCTGAAGGTCTATCTGAGAAAGACAAGTCTCAAATGATGGATAAAGCACATAGTGCTATCATTCTCAATCTTAGGGATCGAGTGTTAAGAGAAGTTTCAAAAGAAACCACAACTCCTAGTCTCTAGTTGTAATTGGAGTCATTGTATATGACAAAATGTCTTACCAACCGGTTGTATCTCAAGAAAAGGTTGTACACATTTCAAATATCAACAGGAAAGTCATTAGAGGATCATACAGATGAGTTTATAAACTCATTCTTGACTTAGAGAACATAAAAGTCTCAATTGATGATGAAGATAAAGCAATTTTATTCTTGTCATCATTGTCCCAATCCTATGAGCACTTTGTTGACGTACACTCTTTTATTTGGTAGAGATACATTGTAAATGTATGAAGTGCATGCTGCTATGAATTCTAAAGAGTTGCATAAAAAGGAAGAGGCAAAGGATGATAATGGAGATGGTCTCTTTGTAAGGGGTAGATCTGAACATAAGCAGTTCAGGAACAAATGATCTTTAAGGTCTAAGTCTAAGTCAAAGAGAAGGTGTTACATATGTCAGTCTGAGAAGCATTTCAAGAAAGATTGCCCTGATAGAAAGAAGAAGAATAATGAGACAGGCTCATCAAGAAATCCTGTGAATTATACACTGATGGAGATTCAGAAGGTTAATTATGAAAGTTCTGAAGTGCTCATGGCATTCAATGGAACCAATAAGCATGAATGGGTCATGGACTCAGTGTGTTCTTTCCACATGACCACACATAAGGAGTATTTTAGTGATTCGAAGATTGAAGATCATGACACGGTTCAAATGGGAGATGATAGAGCATGTGAAATTAAAGGAATGGGCATGGTATGTTTGCAACTCGATAGTGGTTGTGAAGTAGAATTACACTACTCAAAAGGAGTTTGATCTCTTTAGGATCTCTAGAAAGTGTTAGTTAAGCTGTTAATATGAAAAAAGGAAAAGCTAAAGTGAGTATGGGGGTTATGACTATATTATCTGGTGCAAGGGGAGGGAATAATATATATTTCCTAGATGGCAAAACTTGTGTGAATCAGAGTAATGTAACAGTGTTAAAATCTGAAAGCTTGACAAAATACAAATATCACACTCATATATGCAACATAGTCGGACTTCTAACGGTTTTCCATTTTTCCAAATAAAAGATAGTTTTCCACTAATCTTTACCTTATATGAGAGTCATTATCTTTTTTCTTGAACGGCTAACGAATCCCCGAAAAATCCGGGAAGCATTTACACCAGTTGAGCTTATTTCCAAAAAAATCCACCTTCATACCTGAGAGCTCTGATGACCTGTCGTTGGGGTCATGCAAAAATTAACCTAACTTTACCTATAGACAGGGTAAGTCGGGTGTCGAATCCACGAGGAGCATGTGGTTAGATTTGCAGGTTTGTTTGATTATTAATACTAAACTTTATTTAAAATTGAAATTCAACTTGATTTGATTAAAAATAAAAACAAGGCAGCCCCTCCAGGTTTCAGGTTCTAGGTTAACACAAAATTCAGTTAATTAATTGGGAACCACATAGACATAGTTCTGGAAATTAGTTAAAGTAGTAATCAAAACAGATTTTTGTCATCAAACCATGTCAATCACCTAATTTGTGAGTGTCGATTCAACCCCCTTTAGTCACCCAACCCGCTCTAGGTTTTGTCATCAACCGAACGTAATTGTAAAGAGAGGACTCAAAACACACACATATTATTTAAATTAACTAATGCATTAATCAAATTTAAATGTTTGTCATCACAGATAAAATAAGATCCAATACATAAACCAAACTGAATTGAGTGTAAAACCTATATGAACCGTCCATCTGGAGGAAGCTACAAGAGATTTTAGCCTGACATTCTAAAAATTAAAACAATGTTTAAAGATGAAAAGAACATTAACCGAATGCTTAAACTTCCTCTAAAAATCTTCCTTTGACCTGTCGTGTACGCAGCAACCAAAAAGCAAGAAGATTGCGCCTCCTTTTCTTCGAATGATGCCTCCCTCCAAACACAGCAGCAGCCAAGGGCTGCGTCTTTTTTCTTTCAGCCCAGCCGTCGAATTCCTCCTCACGTCTCTGCCCCCCTCAATATATATCTTTTCTTTTTGTTGTTTAGTGCGGTTACTTTTACTCCGTGACTTTGAGCCCTCAATCCACCATCATAAATTCACAGCCCACATATTTGCGATTACTAAGCCCACGTGATTATAAATTAAATTTGAGCCCAATGTGAACTTCAATAAATCTCACGTGACCAATGCTCCATATAGTTATTTAGGCTCCACGTGAGCACTTCTTTTAAGTTGTAATTCCCTTTGAGCTATCATACTTATCTACATGCCTACATCTGTCTTCAATTCAACCTTCATCATTACTTGTCATGGCAGCCTATTTAGTATTTTTTTTACCCATTTATAAGAACCTGCAAAAGTAACAATGAGAAAAATCATATCTTCATTCTAAGTATGTCACGAGATTTAGATCAACAAACACTTTCTCTTTTTATTTAATATTTTCATTTAAAATAAATATAGACTAATATTCTTAAAGAGATAATTATAAAATATATGACAACTTAAGCTCGGTTTTACTTTAATCATATCATTTAAGCTCATTTACACCATAATACACTTAACACCAAAACTATATGAATGAATATATTTATGCACAAATTGGTGGTGTAGAGGGAGTGATTAATATAAAATAAAGTGTACATTTTAACCGCTCATCAAGCTCCGCCATAGAACTTGTGATCTCACAGTTCCAAGTCTCCCCGCATCGCTAACATTTCGTGTATTAATATATAAGATCTGAAATGTAATGTAATTTATCTGTAATCAGTTGGGCTTGTTGGTCTGATAAAGAAATACATCGAAATAAAAGTGTTTAACCGAAATAGTCATCTTGCTGATTTTAAGACGATGTTATTACTCAGGGTGGGAGGTATGCTTGCCTAAGCCATGCCTTAGGCATCAAATTCTAACCAATGAGGTGATGCCAAGAGGAGAGAGAAGATTGATGTAGAATTGATGTAGAATTGGTGGGTATGCATGATTTGGAAGTGGGTACCATAAAATCTCGGTAAACATGGAAGTGGGCACCACCTCACACACACAAAAATATCGGCATACTTCGGCATTAGTTTGCCGAAAATCAAAAGATCCATGCCGATGCCGAATGCAATGCGCTGCGCGGTATGCTTGCCGAGCTCGGCATCATGTACGCCGAAGGTTGCCGAGGTGTGCAAAACATGCACACCGCCCACCCTCATGAAAATAAGTTTTGAAAAACGGGGATTATTGGTCAACGATCAGTATGAGACATCGTATCAAATGGGATTTAGCAATCCTATACGGGAAAGCGAGTGACATTGTTTCGAGTAGGCCTAGTAAACATTTATTTTTTGTTAAATTCGAGCAACTTAGAGGTGTTGATGTTTAGCCATTTAGTAAGAAATCGAATTCGAAATATATCTCAAACATGACATTAAAGAAAAGACTAACTAAAATTTTAATATACTACAATGGTTGAATGGTAATTCATCTAGATATCTCACCCTCTACAAGATGATCAAATGTAATAATTATTATTTATATTTATATTTATTTATTTAAAAGTATTTATTATATGTTAATAGTTATTACGTTTTGAAAAATATTACCTATACCATTTCAACACTGGCTTCCAAATTGGCTTTTTTTGACCGTGAACGGGTAGTGAACTCTTATAGAAGTTCATTATTACCCCAAATTGTTGAGACGTTACTGCGTTAATGTGTAAATTAGACTGGATTCAACCTGAGAGAAAAGAACACCAGGAAACTCATGATCTGCAACATTTCGAAGTGCTTGCAAGGGGTAATTTTTCTTTATTTGTTTATCACATTCAGTTTTTTTTAATTATCACTAAATTGTTTGAATTTTTAGATGTTTTTGAGAAGATCTAGTCCATGAGGTTTCATTATTCGAATGAATATCGAAGACATAGTATAATATATTGGTGGAAGTGTTTTTTAAAAGATATTAAATATTTATCTTCCTACTCTAATAAACAATTATAATTGTTGACACATGTTAACAACAGATTCATTCTCACAAAAGTTTTCCCTCCCAAATCTACTCCTTAATAAATTATATTTGATTGGAAATTATATCTTATTTATAATCATGATATATTTTTATTTATTTATATTTATGGAATTATGACAATCATATATTAACTGAAATCGTACTTTTATTTAAAATTATTTTGTAAATGATTTCATTTTTATAAATATTTAAAAAGTTTCATATTTATTTAATGTGTTTTCAAATATAATTGAGCAAATCATATTTAATATTTTAATTAATAAATAATACATAATATTATTTTACAAATTCAATTAACATTGTGGATGATACTATTTATAGAGAAATTCATAGATAAAAATCATGTTCATAATATCAAATATTAAATATACTTTCTACCATATCAAATGATTCATGTTCATCTAATATGGAAATTTTAAACATCATGACTAAAAGAATTGTAAGTTTTCTAATGTATCCCAAGATAACATTTTTTTAATTGAAATAACATTTTAATATTAGATTATAATTTAGATTTTATACTTAACAATCAAAATGTGTTCATTATAACTTTAATAAAACTTTATACCCATCTAACTTTCTATGAATTAATGAATATATATATATATATATATATATATATATATATATATATATAGTGAAAAGTTCATTGTAGACACCCTCATAAGTGTAGACATGTAGACACCTTTTTTCACCATTAGATCTCTTGATCTAATGGTTGTGATTAATTTGTTTTTTTTCTTTTTTTATTTTTTCTCATTATTCAGATAATTTCACATGTGAAAAGGAGGCATTTCACATGCGAAAGTGTCTACAATGAACCTCACCCTATATATATATATAGGGAGAGGATCATTTGAGAACTAATTGGGTTTGAGAACTAAAAAGAACTAATCTTAGCCACTAGTTTATATACATGGAAACCCCCCCCCCCCCCATGAATTTGAATGCCCCCCCTTGAAAATTAGTGGCCCAAATTGGTTCTCAAAAGTTCTCAAAAGAAAAAGTTCTCATTTGAACCTAACCCTATATATATATATATTTTTAACTTTATACCCATCTAACTTTCTATGAATTAATGAATATATATATATATTTTTATTGGGTTCTATCCTAGTATTAGATTTAAGTATTATACGTTCATGGTGTTTTGTTGGATTTGATAACCTTTCTTATTCTTGTTGGATATTATAAGCATTATTTTTTTTTTCAAGTGCAATTTTTTTTCGTAATCTTTTTTTAAATGTAAAAAGAAAATATATAAAACTTGAAAGATCAAATTATAATATATAACGTGACAGGTAAACGGAACCGATGCTAGTTAATGTTGCTGAAACAATTTGTCTTCTTTATCTTTTTTGTATGATCAGGTTTAGACTGTATGATCAGGTTTAGACTAGCGGTGTTCAAAACCGGATATCCGAAAATTCGGATATCCGAATTTCGGATATCCGAAATTTCGGATAGTTGATTTTCAGTATCCGAATCCGTATCCGAAATTTCGGATATCCGAAATTCGGATATCCAAAATTTCGGATACGGATTCGGATAGTGAATCGGATATCCGAATTTTCAAAACAAAAAAAAAAACTAAAAAAAAAATACATTCAATCTCTAAAATTACTAGTGATAAACATCCAAACGAGCAAATAGTCAAATACAAGTACATTAAATAGTCAAATACCAACAAAAAAATAAAAAAATATCTCGATTTTGAAGCTCGAATCCGTGTGCAACAAGCTCGATGGCAAACTACAAATCGGTGGTGTAAGGCAATGAGCCAGTGAGGGTCGAGATTCGGAGGACGACGGGATCCAAAGAGGCAAAGAGAGTGAACATTGGAGTTTAGAACTTTAGATTTAGGGTTTCTTAAGTTAAAGTATGTTAAACTAAATAATATATATAATTTAATATTTTAAAAAATATATATTTCGGATATTTTTCGGATATCCGAATATCCGAAAATGTTCAAAATCAATATCCAAATCCGAATCCGAGAATTCGGATATCCGAATTTCGGATATCCGAAAATTCGGATATCCGAAATTTCGGATATTTTGACTTCGGATATTTCGGATATTTCAAATTCGGATTCAGATTCGGATATTTTTGAACACCCCTAGTTTAGACATAGTTTTGTTGGATATGATAACTTTATAAGCATGAGATGTTAATCTTATTATTGCTGCAATCATCTATTGCTGCTGAAATAGTTTCCATGTAATGAAGCCCAGTGTTCAATAGATGCAGCCCACTTCTGATTTTTGATGGATTTCTAATACAGCCCAGTTCTGTTTAGACCATTCAAAGCCCAGTTAATATATATTCAGTGTCCTGACAAGATGATATTAGGTTTTTAAACGATACCATGTGCATCGATTCTGTCCAAATCTAACACATGCGATATGTCTTGAGTTACAGGAAAATAGGTCAGGATCGGAGACCGGGATGGAAGTGTGAAACAGATATGTCAATGGACGCATATCCGACAGATCTAGACAACGTACAGAACAGATGCGATACAGAGAGTCTGTAAATAAAGAGAGACTGGCTTAGAAGAAAGGATATCATAATTTACATCTTAACTATGTATTTTCTATTATCTCATTTCCACTTGTATAATAACTCATTAGCAAGTGAATAAAGCTCTTCTTTCTTCGTCTATCTTAATCTTCTTTACTCTAATTATAGTTTTAGAGTGTTCTTATGAAAACTAAGAAACTCGATCCGTGATAACCAGTTTTGATCCAGAACCGTTTGGTATCAAAAGTTCGGTCCCGGTTCTGAATGTGGATGGATTTCGGTCCAGGTTCCTGCCCGGTTCGACCCGATAATCACCCCTAAGAAAATTTCCGGTGGTGTTTTACGCAGCGGAATTTCACCGACAAAATCTCATCAATGGTAGTCTTTACTAACGGAATCTTCGGTAGATGAAAGTGCAATTTTCTAATAGTGTATCAATGCCCGCTAATATAGAAAACAATATTGAAAATTGGATTCCTTCATTAAGTTTGTGAGGGAAGCGAACTTTGTACACTTTGTAGTTGGTTCATTTGAATTAGTTTGTTGGATTGGAGTTGTTATGATGCAACTTCTAATTGTTTAGAATTTTTATTTTGTTTAAAATATTCAACTTTCATGATGAAAAACAAATCTTAAAAAGGACACTTTAACATGAAAATAAACATAATCCATTCCCATGAAATAATGAACAACTTCATTTACACAAAACAAAACATGAAACTTAATCAAGAAAACCTTCAAAGAACTCAATCTACCAATTCTTGAAAGGTGTAATCTTGATAACAAGTCCAGGAAACACATCATCCGGATCATGAATATGAGGGTTTTCTTCAACTATATAAGGATCCCCACACTTCTCGCTAATCGTGTGCAACGTCTCGCCTTCACGAACGACATAAATCTCATCACACGCCCTATACTCCACGCCATTTGATCGAACAACCCGTTTCACCACTCTTCCATTTTCAAGATCATTAGTAAACGACTCACAACAACTCAAAACCAGCATTATGACCAAGAACAACGAGCAGTACCATGAGACATTCTCGGCCAATGTCGTCGATGAATGAACTCTAGACATGATGATGAAATGGTTTGCATGTTTTTGAGGGTTTTAAAGGAGGGATTTGGGTTGATTAGGGGGGAGATTTGGTTGTTGGAGTTGGTGTGATGGGGAAACAAAGGGGTGGAAGTTGAAGTGGTTGTTTTCAATGGGGTAGATAAGTGTCAATTTTGAACAAAAGATGGAGAAAATAGAGGATATTGCAAGTATTAATTGAGCCCAAAAGGTAGTTTAACTGCTCTAATCAAATGGTTGCATGACTCCTTTCGGTTCTTGGTGGTGTTGGTCAACTGCAAAGCAAACAAAAAGTCAAACTTTGACTAAGTCAAAACATGCTAAAACAAATGGCTCTAACACTTTCACTTTTGAATTGACAAAGCAATGATTGTAAACTAAATATACAAGGATAAAAGGGTTGTGATTCCTTACAAGTGGGATTACTATGTAAAACTATGGTTTATTGTAAAAGTTCAAGAAATTATTTAGAGAAAATATATAAAAAATTGAGTAGTAATTTATTTATAAAATGTGTTACTTTTATACTTTTAAAAGTTCTTTAAAGAAAAATCAAATATTCTATGAATCTGAGGCCTTAAAAAGAAGAGTAGGAACGAGTCAAGCCACCAGTAAAGTATTCAAGTTTGGCTTGATAGAATCATAATTTTTTGATATAAAAGAAATGGTTTTTCACACCCTTTTATTGTGTTGAAGGCTAGGAAGACAAATAATCCCTTCCAATGATATCTTTTTCCTTCGTTTATATTTATTGGTCTTATTTCGTATTTACATTCGGATACTATCTAGCGAAAATGAACTCTATTATAATCAAACATATTTCATAACATTTCAATCTCACAATTCAGGTATACATAGGTCGTTTAGGAGCAAACGATGATGGGTATTTTATGTATATAACAAATTATCCTGTGAAAATATAATGACCCATAATTTTATGTACATCCTATATTTTTACGAGAGGGGAAGAAATAACATCCAGTGGTAAGTATCTCGGAGAAGATACGATAGGAATGATTGAGATGGTTTGGGCACGTGAAGAGGAGGCAGTTGACGGCGCCAGTTCGTTCGGTTGAGAGCTTCATGGTCGAGGGGAGGGGAGGACAGGGAGAGGCAGACCTAAGCTGGTGTGGAATGAGTGTATTAGGTTTGATTTGTTTGACTTGTATCTCTATGATAATATGGTCGAGGATAGAATATCGTGGAGACGTAGGATTAAGGCTAAGGACCCCTAGGAAGACATTTTATTTATTTATCTGTATTCATTTTTTATTTTATTATATTTGATATTTTTATTTTATTTTATTATTATTATTATTATTATTATTATTATTATTATTATTACTACTACTATTATTATTATTTCATTTATACTTTTTTTAATCATTATATAATTTATATATATTATATATATATATATATATTATATATATATATATATATATATATATATATATCTTAATCCTAATAAAGCACTAAATTTTTGCCACATGTCTCATTTATAAAGGGTCCACGTCACCACTGCCACATGTCAAGCTCACAATCAATTACCAATTTAGTCAATCATCAATTAAGATTAGTTACCAATTTTATCAAAACTACAATTTTATTTTAAAATTTTGATAAAATTAATTTAGATTTGATTAGTTATTCAATAGTTTTAGTCTTTTTGTGGAAGGTAATCAACAATTTGTCAAACATAATAAATTTCTTTCCATCATAATTTTCAAATTTCTTGATCATTATCTTTTTTTTTTTGTATTTATCAAATATTATTAATCTCTATTCAGCCCGTGTAATACACGGGTTACTAACCTAGTATATATATATAATCTTAATAAAGCATTAAAATGGGTGCCACATGTCTCACTTTTAGGAGGTCCACATCATCATTGACATATGTCAAAACCACATTCAAATATCAATATATTAGATTAAAATTAAGTATAATTACCAATTTTGTTATAACTAAATTTCCATTTAAAAAAAGCTGACAAATTTAATGTGAGTTTGATAACAATTTGATTATTTTAAGAAAAAAACTAATTAACAATTTGTCAAACATAATAAATTCGATTATTTTTACAGGTTTTTATATGTATATAAAATGAACTCAACCCGATACACGGGTTACTAACCTACTATATATATATATATATTTTATTTCTGATTATAAGTAATTTATATATTCATTATTATTATTATTTATTTTCTTTTCGGTCTACACTAGCAGGTTCACTTGTTGTTCGGAACTGAGGTCTCTCTGGAAGCAACTTATTTATCCTTTGGGGTAGAGGTAAGCTCTGCCTACCTCCCACCCTTCTCAGACCCTACTAATAGTATTTCAATTTTCAATGCTGTTAGTGGGAGTGTACTGGATATGTTAGATGTTTATATTCTTTTTACATATTTTACATATATTTGTATTTTTCTCTATAAAAGACATACTTAAAAATTAGTAAAATGTTCTTTTTCAGTTAAACGAATGCTTTTTCTTGTCTAATAATTCAACATGAATAAGCTTATGTATTAAGGTACAATATGTTTGACATAACTTTCATATGCACGTCATATATAATCAGGGGCGGAACTAGAAAAGTTTTTGAGGGGGTCCACAATTTTTTTACGGAGTCACTAGTATTAGATGTTTCAGTTTCATATAAATGTACATAAATAAATATGGTCTATTACTTACTAAATAGTTTTTAATACAAGCGCGCGTTGCGACACGACATTGCGAGTAAAGAAAAAAATAACTGATTAGAAAAAACTCTACATGATTTGATAAAAAAAATCTATGCCGTAACATTGACAACAATATAATAGTAAAAAAATAATAGTAAATGGCTAGAAATGAAAATAAGAGAAAAAATAACGTGTGAAGAAAATAATATGACAAAATGTTTGTCTATTAAAAAAGTCTATAGTTTTATATATTGTAATATTTCATTATAGAAGGGGTCTAGAATTAATGTATTTAAAAAGAATTGGTCTATAATGAAAGTAAATAAAAAATAGGTGGAAAATGAAGTACCATCAATTACTCTCATCATTATAGCACTAAAATTAATAAAGAAAGTTGTAGAAAAAAAATGTTAAGGACAAGATTTGAACTTGCACCCCTTAAAATCAAACAAGGGTTCTTACCACTAGGCTAGTTGCTTGTTTTGTTTTATTTTCACAAACTAAGTATTTATTAACTCCTCTTCACGAACTTTTTTTTATAAAACACCGTTCACATAATTTTTCACTTTGCGTACGAGGTTGAGGGGGTCCACGGGGACCCCCTGGGTCTAATAAGGGTCCGCCCCTGTATATAATTCTCGGGTTTGTGTCGGGTTCAACCTATCAAACCACGAACACCAATCATTTAGCACAAAATATCAAGATACAAACGTCTCGCCTCAGGATCTCAGATGGTTAACAACCTCGGCAAGTCTTAGATCTCTGTGACGATTGACAGTTAGACACTGGCAAGTCAGCAATGATTTAACAGCTTATAACCATCCTATGTTGTACCAACCTCTTTGACTACCCAATCTCATTTAACAGCCACCATTGTGTTCTTCTAAGGCCCATTCGGATACATGCATAGATGTTTTTTTAGAACCTTTTTACGTTCATTTATGTAGTTAGTTGGGTAGTTTGTTTTTATAAACTCGAAGTGAACTAGTCAAGCCATAAGCTGACTCTAGATCTAAACGAACCAAGTACAGGTTCGAGTTTCAGCTTGGATAGTTACAAGCTAGAGTCCGAGTTGAGCTTACTCGACTCGATATCAACTCGTGAACAGCCTTAAATATCAACATAATGAACATATTTGAAAAGGGTTTAAATTTTTTTTAACTTGTTTTCAATTGACTTCATAAAGGGAATGCATAAAGAGAATACAACCCAAAGTGAGTCCTTTACTCATACGCGAACTGAAATGCCTGCTTAGAATACAACTAGATGATAGATCCAATAATTCAACAGTTAAACTCTTCACAGTTCTAGCCAAAAACAAATAACCTAAATCTACAAAAATTTACGTGGTCTCTCGAGCCTTGGGATTCGGGGAACCAATAACCAGAGCAGGTACCTTTGCTGGATGACCTTTCGCACCACCACCGGCTTGTCCACCCAAACTCTTCGAATTTGGTGCCTCAGCAGCAGCAACCGACTTCTTTATCTACATTATAAATATCCATAAAAGTAACAGTCAAGTTACTGGAAGCAGTCATGAGATCACATAAACTTAAGGTGGTAAGATGGGTTGACCATAGATGCTTTTTTTTTACAATTTTTTCAATTATTTTATAGCTAATTTTTTCAATTATTTTTTGCACAACCCGTTTGGCGTGTTCTCCACTTAGCTTGTTTTTTATTCTAATCATTTAACCCGTTTGAAATACAAAAAACCCGAATTGCTACCTCTATTAGAACATTTAGCAAAAGTACATACCGCAGCCAAGCGCTCTCGGTGAACATCATTACCAAACTGAAACAAAAACACAGATATACTGAACTCAGAAGTTAAATAAAAGAGCTTTTACTAAAAAGGAATTGCATTTTGAATAAAAGTAGTCTTACTGGTTTCTTGTAGCACTTTATTTCATCTCCACTGAATCCAGGAAGACTCATGTTCCAATTTCTTTCTGAAATAACCCATTAAGACCTTATTTCTCAATATTAAAATTCTAAATAAAGAAAACCAAATTATTTGATTAAATTCTATAATTCTAACCCAGATGAAGAAGAATATCTTTGGACTCCAGCGTATTTGATTTACGATGCTTGGCTAAAGAACAAGCAAAGGTTGTAACCTGGAGAAAGAAGAAACAATATTACCTCTTTATTACAATAAACTAATTTGCATAAGTTCAATCTTGCTCAAAGTGTAGAAGAAGGCGAACTCACAGATTCAACAAAATCATCAGCAATATCAACAAGAATATCTTCCACTTCAGGATCTAATCGCTCAGATGGATCAATCTGTTCAACAGGTAGTCAAAGAAATGGTCAACAGTTTTGAAAGTCGGCACAAGACTGCTTAATAGTTTTTAAATAAAAAAAAAGATTACTTGAGAAACTATCTCTTGGATGCTTCTTTTGCTTATTATCCTGTTACAAGGCTCGGCAGGCTCCACAGCAGGTGGCGGTTTGTTAGCCGTAAGCTGTGGTGGGACTGAGCTAGCCTGACCAACAGCAGGAGCGAATGGTCTTTGGTTATTACCCAACCCACGGCTCCTTGCGATCTGTTGTTGATGGGCCAAAGACTGCGGGACTCGTGATGGTGGTAACGAGTAATGCTGCTCTTGTGTCTGTTGCGGCAACGAAGATGATTGTGACTGCAAAGACGAGGATGTCTGAGGTTGTTGTGTCGGTGCTGACATGGCGGTTTGTAGTTGAGATGGTACAAGGGACCTTTGCTGTAACGTTTGAGGATTCATTTGTGGTCGGAATGATGGTGGTGGTAGAGGCGGCTTTCCTTGTGGTCCAGATGACAGCCATGGTTGGTTATGAGACTGTGTGTTTTGTGGTGCAGTAGGTGCTGGTGGCCCGGGAGATCCCGCTGATGGGAGTCTTAAGAGGTTGTGATCTTGGAAATTCTAAATATTTTTGGCATACATAAAAACAGAAAGTTAAGACCTAGTTTACTATGTGCACTC
Source organism: Deinandra increscens subsp. villosa (assembly GCA_039602395.1). Lineage (NCBI taxonomy): Eukaryota > Viridiplantae > Streptophyta > Magnoliopsida > Asterales > Asteraceae > Deinandra > Deinandra increscens. The sequence continues at coordinate 6,045,589 of JBCNJP010000003.1, forward strand.
CTAGCTTTTTGAACCAGGCCTCTATGTATCATCAATATCATATTAAGAAATGAAACAAAACTCAAAAGTACTGACTTGTGTGTTTGCTGACTGATTATGCGGACTTGTTTGCGGTCTAAGAGATGACGACTGGAGAGGTCTCGGTGGATGGGATGCAGCAACCCCACTTGCCCTCAAAGAAGAACTGGAACCGAGAGACCCCATCATTCCTACACCCTGCATTCCAGAAATCGATTGCCTCACCTACAGAATTGAAATATAAAACCATTAATCTTCAACAATTAGCATAAATAACACTCAAAGTTCATTTTAATTTCAACTAATCACAACATAAATAGTCAATTTCAGTAACCAATTTAGAGAATCCGATGAGAAAAATGAACATGAATGAAAATAATTTCAAGTTTTCAACTAATCAACAACATAAATAGTCAATTTCAGGAACCAATTTAGAGAATTTGATGAGAAAAATGAACATGAATGAAAACAATTTCAACTAATCACCAACATATACAGTCAATTTCAATTTCAGGAACCAATTTAGAGAATCTGATGAGAAATATGAACATGAATGAAAATAATTTCACTAATCACCAACATAAACAGTCAAAATCATGAACCGATTTAGAGAATCTGATGAGAAATACGAACATGAATGAAAATAACTTCAACTAATCACCAACATAAATAGTCAATTTCAGGAACCACTTTAGAGAACCTGATGGAAAAAAATGACTATGAATGAAAACAATTTCAACTAATCACCAACATAAGTATTCAACTTCAGTAACCAATTTAGAGATTCTCATGAGTAATATAAAGAACATGAATGAAAATAACTGCAACTACTCACCAACATAAACAGACAAAATCATGAACCAATTTAGAGAATCTGATGAGAAATATGAACATGAAAGAAAATAACTTCAACTAATCACGAACATAAATAGTCAATTTCAGGAACCAATTTTGAGACCCTGATGAGAAAAATGACCAACCATAAATGAAAACAATTTCAACTAATCACCAACATAAGTAGTCAACTTCAGTAACCAATTTAAAGAATCTCATGAGTAATATGAAGAACATGAATGAATATAACCTCAACTAATCACCAACATAATCAGTCAAAATCATGAACCAATTTAGAGAATATGATGACATATATGAACATGAATGAAAATAATTTCAACTAATCAGCAACATAAATAGTCAATTTCAGTAACCAATTTAGAGAACCTGATGAGAAAAATGACCATAAATGAAACCAATTTCAACTAATCACCTACATAAATAGCCAATTTCAGTGACCAATTTAAAGAACCTGATGACAAAAATGACCATGAATGAAAATAATTTCAACTAATCACCAACACAAACAGTCAATTCCAGGTACCAATTTACAGAACCTGATGAGAAAAATGACCACGAATGAAAACAATTTCAAACTAATCACCTACATAAATAGTCAATTTCAGCAAACAATTTAGAGAATCAATGATGAGAAACATTAACAAATTTCACTGATCACCAACATAAATAGTCAATTTCAGGTGCCAATTTAGAGAATCCGTTGAGAAATATGCACATGAACTAAAACAATTTCAACTAATCACCAACAAAAATAGTCAATTCCAGTAACCAATTTTTAAAATCTGATGATAAAATCAACTTGCAAATTCTGAAGGTAAATTGAGGAAGAAGAAACCAGACCTGTGGAGCACTAGTACTAGGCACAGATTCCGGCACACTCACACTCCCCGTACGACCTAATCCCCCAAATTGCGAACCAAAAGTAGGCGGAGTCAATGACGAAAACGACGTCGGCGGCTGCGGCGAGGGATGCGCGGGAACTCCGAGGGCCATTCCGCCCCTCTGCGGTGACGGAATCGAAGGTAACGAAGACGAAGAAGTGGCGGAGTGATTGGTCATTGATGAGAAGTGAGGGAAAGGAGGGTAGGGGCGGTTGAATTGAGGTCTGGACATCGGAATTAGGGGCTGGGGTTGTGGTGGTGGTAATGGTTGTGATGCCGGAAGATTTGGGAGTTTAGGGTTAGGGTTTACGGGAGGAGGGAGCGGAGGTTGTGATGGGGGTGAGGGGGTTGATGGTGGTTGAGATTGTGGGTGTTCTGGGGAGGATGTGGTGGTGGTGAGAGGCGGAGTGGTGGTTGGTGGCGGTGGTTGTGGTTGTGGTGGTGGTGGTTCCGACGAAGTAGGCGGTGTTTGCTCCATCGGAATTTGGGGAGGGAGGGGTGGTGGTTTTGGTGTTTTGATTTGATTTATTTGATGAAGGAAACCGTACGAAAAAAAGTTCTATCATAAAAAAAAATATTAAATTATTTTTATTTATGCCATTTTACATTTATTAATCTCTTAGGATCAATGATTTTTTTTTCTTGAACGGCCAACGAAAATATTATTCACACTCCAAAAAACGCTCCAAAGCAAGGAGCAAAACAAGACACTAGTCCGAACACTAGAAAACATAAACACAAGGAAAGAAAACGAAAAGCAACTAAATTACATCATCAAATTGAAAGGTACACCAATTAGCTCAAGAGAAAGCCTTCTTCGAGCGGTTCCGAAGCTAAAGAAAACCAAGCACTTTGATGTCTTCCAAGATGCCCACCATAGAAGGGGGGATTTGTTGAAAAATCATCTGGTTCCTGTGATTCCAAATGACCCATAAGGTAGTGAGGATAACGAGCTGCACAATCTTCTTGCGAGTAACCGAGCCATGAATGAACTGATGAGCAATAAGAATGTCTCTGGTAGAGAAGAAAAAAAGACTACCGCATCTGCACCGTTGATCAATGAACTCCCATATCGACTGCATAAGCCCACAACTGATAAAAAGATGATCGTCGGTCTCGTTAGCAACACCGCAGAAAGGACACAAGGGGGAGAAGGATTGGATTTGTCTAGCATAAAGGTTATCGCTAGTAGGTAAACGATCCAACGAGAGCCTCCAAGCCAGAAATCCAACCTTCTTAGGGACCCAATTGTTCCAGCTTAAAACGAAGTCCGGGTGCGTTTTCCGAATATCCTGCAACGCCGCCTTGATGTTGTGCACAGAGAAGGATCCGAACGCCTCCAAAGCCCAACACCACGAATCACTCCTAACCTGCAAAACGAACAAATCAAGCAAATATTTAAGATTAGCAAGATCAATCCCTTCCGCCGCGTGGTTTAGCTCACGCGTCCAATCACCCATAAAAGTCCACTTGCGATCAAGCCAACGAAGCCTTTGGTTGATGTTGCAGGTTTTAAAACGCTCCAACCGGAAGAGAGAGACGGGAATTGCAGCCTCAATGGACTCCCACCCGTCCAACAATCAATCCAAAACATAGTATCGTTGCGATTCTCGACCCTAACGGAGATGAGGGATTCGAAGTTGATTCCTTCCTCCGCGAGCTCGCCACCATTTTTATGAATAAGCTTCCATGAACCCGGCATCGTAAGTTTGACCGGATCAATGATAAATAATGGGAGTGAAAGACATATATAATCAATTCCCACACAAACTCTAAACGATCGTACGTGGTCATATGGTATTATAGAAATCTTTTTATATGATCATATGGGGCTATATGTTCGTAGGGAATTTTTTTAAAGGTCGTATGAGACCATATGATCATAGAGATTTTTTTAGCGAACGTATGAGACGTATGGATAAAAAGGTTAACTAGTGTTTTATTTAATTATTTTGAAATGGGTTGCTCAAAGGCCAAAGCATGTGTGATCATGACCCCTTTATAATTAGATAACATGTTTTTTATAGTGTTTTACAAGGTTCTTAAGCTTTTTGGCGGTACAAGTTTATGAAATGAACGATTTTTTAAGGTATTTTGTTTTATACGTGCCTTGTGTCTTATCCTTTGAGCTTTATATCTACTTTTTTTCTTTTTTTTTCTTTTTAATTTCTCTTACTCTTTTCTGTCTTCTTTGTGCGAGGTAAAGACTCTCGATGCTCCATTAATCCCGATTGAAGGTCCATTTTGTGTTGATTATTTGTTTATTAGTGCACTAGATTAGAACCCGTGTATTACACGGGTTTGAAATAGTAAAATCGATATAACTCATAATTCTCTATATATTTTTATATTTTTAAGCGTATGTTGAAATTATCCTATAATAACAAAATACAACTTAGGGTACAAACTTCACAACAAAGAGTACAAGTTTTTAAAGCATAGTTTTTCTATGGCATTTTCGTAATTTTGATTAGCATTGAAGGCATTTTGATGAGCTGGGTTAGAATAAGTCATCACACGCCACCGCCATTCTTTCACTTTCTCTTTTCCGCTTATCACGTTCGCTTCCCATACGGCATACCTGCTCTCCATCGCTGCCCATACCGGTCTTCTTTCTCTCCTTCTTCATCTCTCACAGCAACTGTAACCCTTGCATTTTTCTTATCGTTGATGCTCTCCCACCGCTGGCCATATCCTTCTTAATTTCTTCATCAAGAAGTCATTGCGACTTGCTTAAAATAGGGCTTCGATGATGGTTCTTCTGCAGTTGCAGTTGATAGATTAGATTTACCAAGGTTTAATCGCAAGTACGGAAGGGTATCGACATCAGGTAATGACTTTATGTTAGGTTTTTTTATTGCAAATTAGGGTTAGATGTCGAAATGGGGACTTGCAAACTAGGGTTTATATTAGGGAAAAAAAGTATGGGATCTTGATGTATTTATTTTGTGCGATCGATACCTCTGCCTCATTCTTCCTAAATTTGTGCAATTTCGATTTGGTTTCTAGGTTCTCAATTTTTAGTTTGTTCGTGGTTATCATTTCCTGCGATTTATGTCAGTTGCAATTCACCATCGGACCTCCTCACATGTATGACTATGTTCTAATTGATGAGTTTATGGTTTTGGCTTCTTGATTTAGGCAGCCTTTGAACTTGATTTAGGTTTTGTTTGTGAATTTGGTAAGGTAGGAGCTAAATACAGCAGATTATTACATTGTGAGCACAACATGTTTTGTTCTACATTCCATTAATCCATTTTCTGTATGTTTTCTTTCTTAGATGATGATGGGTTGTTGTGTTCCATGGCATTCATTTGATGAAGCCATCTCGGAGTTAAATACAACAAGTTATGAGATATAAATGCGTTTAGGTGTTCAAAATAGACTCAAATATACATGTGGCTGAGATTGGGTAGATTTTAATCGGATGGCTTTTTTTGTTATTTCACTTTTTTTTTTTTTTTGCATCCTCCTCTTATATGAATCTGGGTTTGATTTTGCAGGTAATCGAGTACTTTGATGTTTATTTATGATCTGACCTACAAATAGATTACTACAGGTGAATTGATATCTTTACTTTTGGGTTTGGAAAGTGATCTACAAATTGGGTCGCTACGTAACTCAAAGGCGATTAAGAACCGGTATTAGGTGGTATTGTGTCAAGCTTATCTTTGTTGTGTTGATAGATAAGAGGTTATGGTGTTGGTAAAATCTTATTGTATTAATCTTTAACAAATATATTTTATTTTATCAGGTTATTCATACGAAAGGAGTTGGCTCAATTGCCGGAATAAGGACAAGATCAAACTACCAAAATTCGTGTACGTTTTCTGATTTTCTTTTTATTATTTTTTTTAACTTGGGTCCTCGATTATCATATTTAGGGCTTCAAGCTGAGGATAAATGGGGATATGTGATTTTTGTGTTATGAAAAAATCTCTGTTGTGTTATTGTTTATCAAAGGTTGCGAGTGTTAGTTGCATAATCATTTGTATTTTGCACGCGATTTGTATGTCATCAACTCAATATAAGAAATATATGGCAAACCACATGTCATTTAAGAATTTGAAAAATAGTGATAATAATAATATTTACTGGCATTTTCTGATAAAACTTGGGCTATTGGCATCCACTTGACCCCCTAGATATTCAAATATAGCAAAGCTTCTAGATGGTACGAAGAAAATTCCAGGTACATGTCAATTATTGTTCGGTTTCTGTAGATCTGTGATTTACTTTAGTATAGTTAATATAATATATGGCAACTTTGACCCATTCACTTGCAAATGGGTCGAACCATGTTTTGTTTATTTTACCATAGATAGTGAAAAAGTTCTATTTATGTCTTAATATTGCTTAGGGGTTAGTTAATAGATTTCAAAATCATGTTCTCTTTGTGTTTTAAATGCAGTTTTGTTAGTGATTAGATAATCATATGGTCAGAGTTAGGTAATTGTGAAAAATTAAATCATTATGAAGTTGTGCTAAAAGATTTGAGGATGATGTACAGTAATAGATTACTGGATGACGAAAATACAATATTTAGTGCAACAAGAGCACGAATAAAATGGTTCAATAAGAATAAAAGAGGTACAAAATTTTTTAGCAGTATTCTTTTAGCATTTTCCTTTCTGTTGAGAAGACAAAAAAAAAAAAAGATAGGTCACTCTTTTAGCATCTTTCGTACAGTTAGAAAGTCCGGTCGACCGAAGAATTCAACATGCAAATACAGTCTCCACTTCGTAAAGTTCAAACATCTATATGAAATTGGCTAACTGGGAATCACTTTATTTATTGTTTTTTCTCATATTTGAATTTTTGTATGGATACTTATTTGATTTAGGTAGCAACTATCTCTGCTAATGGAGAACATGAGATTGGTGAACTGATGATAGCATGGGCTATGGAGAAAGTTGGAAAAGAAGGAATTATTACAGTTCCTGTAAGAACATAGATAAGCTCATACCCTGATCATGTTTTATCTACCACTTATTTTTCTAATAAAAAACTAATTAATTTAATAATCCTGCAGGATGGTATACTTTAGATATGGAACTGGAAGTTATTTAGGGGATGAAGCTAGGCCAGGGTTACATATCTCCTTATTTTAGCTTATTTACACAACAGAAAATGAAACCTATCAGACATAAAATTGAGAGAAACACTTTATATTATTAAGTTGAAGGTTTTTTGCTTTCCTTTATTGTTTATTTCGTAATATTAAGTTTTGTAATTGTTAAAAACTGATCAAACAAGAATGTTACTAATAAATCCTTTAGAAAATCAAAGACATCATCTAAACTATGATTTTGTTTGCAGGTTTTTGGCTACATCAATGAGAGTATGAACCGGGTTAAGTCAAGTCATCTTAGGTAAGCAAATGTTCTATCGAGAGAGGCATCCCTTAATCCCTTTTGAACTGGTGTGAAAACAAATTATTTGGAATGAAATTTTGTTATCATTTGGCTTAGTCTACATACACCTGACGATGTCTATTGCATAGTAGCAGGTTTTTGAAGGCTCTTTTGAAATCAGAATGTGTTTAGTTACTTGCTCCACACCAGCCTTCATATCTAGATTTTTATTTTCACCTTATTTGTGTTGGTTGTTTGAAGTCTGTTATTTATTTCCATTATTTTACACTTTTACTTATACTCATATGCGTGTGTCTTTGTTGCTCTTTTGTAGGGTCGTTTCGCCGCGGCTGCTAAAGAAAACATTTTGTATCTAAAGGCTTTTCATGCAAATTGGAACCAACTTACTGTTCGTCTATGGAAGCGCTACTAAATTGGAAGAGAATAATAGGGCTAAAGGCTTTTCATTTGATTCTCATTCTTCAATCGAAGTAGGTATGCACATTTTTGTATTTGCAGATGTATTAGTGAATGGTTGATGTGTTTACATGTTGTATCTAAACACTAATATGAGATAGACCCTTTTTTAATATTCTCATAGGTTGGTTAACCGATTTTCTAAAACGGTTCGACTCCGCGGCGAAGCGCGGGTCGACCCACTTGTAGTAAACAAATACAATCTTTCATTCTAATAAAGCACTAAAGTGGTGTCCAAATGTCATCTTTCTAGAGCCTCCACATCATCATCCACGTCATCATCCTCTTTGTCAAAACCACAATAAATATAAAAATAAGGAATGTTAATTATTACTACATTCCAAAAATACAATTCAACATTATATTTAATACAAAAAATTTTCAAATGTAGAATTCAAAATTACATTTAATACAAAATTAAATACTTATTTCATGTTAACAAGTTAACAAATTAATATTTATACAAAATTAATAAAGATAATTATCTTTCATATGAATATTAATCGTTATAACAATTTACTTTTGGATATTGTTATGCTGCTTTATTTTATTTTGATTGGCTTTTCTTGATGTCATTACAATGTTCTTTTTGCTTTTATATTTGTATATGTATTTATTAATCCATTTATGATTAATATTAGAGAATATTTTAAAATAGAATAAACAAAAATATAATATTATGAACTTTAAAAATGAAACTTTCTTATATAATAATATTCATCATACAAATAGTTATTATAATAGTCAACAAATCATTTATTTTAATTAGCAACCATAAGATAACTATTTGATATGCTATAACACTTAGAATGACGTGTCGGCGGTCCTACCGCTTTATAAAGCCAGATTTGAAACATGGCAACATTAGTCGATAAAATGTCAACTATCTAACTACACTGCAACGTCAAAAATAAAATATTAAATCGGTCAAACATGATTACTGTAATTACTGGATCTATTACTTTATAAACAAAATTCATATTGTTATAGCTCTTAAATTTGAACGAATTTAACATTGCTTTAGCATAGCCAAAAATTAATAATGAATTATATCATTCATAATTTTCAAACTTCTCATCAATTTTTTTTTATTGATCTCATCTTACGAACCTAATATTCAACCCGTATATTATACGGGTTACTAACCTAGTTATCTTATATAGCAAAACATATCACTTTTAAATCATAACTTATAATTATTTTTATAATAAAAATTACAGAGTGCATTAATTACAATAAAAAAACTATAAAATAACAATTTTTATTTACAAATTAATAAATATCTCTTTAAATACAACATTTGATGATTTATTACTCATCATTATGTTAGAACCCATGTAATACACGTGTTAAAAAATGCAACATATTATAAAGAACAATTTTCATTAATATTTGTCTGTGTTCGTTGTATACTAAGTTGTGATGATTATGTGTGCTATTATATTGCTTGTTTATATCGATGGTATTGTTGTAACTTGTAATAACAAATATGTGATACGTGCTATACACAAAATTCTGAAGTATTAAATTTCTTGATTAAAAATTTAGAAATATTGAAATAACTTTTTGACATTAAAGTTTTGTATTCAGAAAAAGAATCCGTCTTTCATAGCAAAAATACTGCCTTGAGTGACTTTCTAAATTTAAATTTGGGCATTTAGGGTGTAAATCTTATCTTAATCCTAATCTTACCTAACTATTAAACAAAACCTATAAAATCTATTTGACACTCATTCAAGTTGTCCACATATACACTTGCCTACATGTCCACTCCCTTACTAATTAAAAATCTGATGTGTCATTTTGTTTGCTTTTTCTAATTAAAAAAATCCAGTAAAAAGTAAAATAACGCGCGGATCTTTTAGGATTCGTTTTGGTATCCGTTTTGTTTTAACCCGGATATATAAATCCTCAAAATATCAACGCCGTTTCATTTGTTTTGGAACGATTAGGGTTTCATCGTGGGAAAATCTCTCTTGCCACCGCTGCATCGCCAAATCTCCTTCGATCGGATCTTCCACACCGTAAGTATCGTAGTTCAAATCTGTTTCTCTCGCCGCAGGAGCATCACGATGCAGACATCGATCGGATCTTCAACATCGTAAGTATCTTACTCCAAAATCAATGTACAAATTTGTCTTATTTTCATATTGTGGTAACAGACGTTGTTAATTTTTATCACGAGTTACTTTACTATGTTTATCTGCGATGGTAATCGAATTGGGTTTTTGATTTATAGCGGTGAATCGTCGGGGAAGTGGTCAAATTTTGAGTTTTTTATTAGCGTTTAGGTCGAATTCCGTATGGAAATGAAGCATGCCATCGTTAATTCATTTGAATTGAAGGTAGTAAACTAAAACGAAACCCTTTCAACTTTTTCTGCAAAGGAGGTATTTTTAATTTAATTTTTCCTCATTTTATATCTCCTTATCATTCTTCCTATTTAGGGTAATTTCTTTTGTTCTTCAATATATACATAGATTATTAGGTGCATATGGGATTGTTTGTTCTTTGGTTAACCGTGAAACAAATGAAAAAATAGCAATTAAAAAAAATACACAATGCGTTTGATAAACATTACTTTTCATTAGCTCTGAGAGGAATTAGAGTTTGATTTGTCTCCTAATTTCATCAAGCTTAAATATAGCTCCTAACCTGTCTAATCATTCTACACTTATGATTGGATTTGTTAAAGTCAAGACAGATATTGAAATTAATTGTCATACTCACCAGCTGTTGAATCAATCGGAGTTTCAATTTCATTCTTTGTTCTTGCTCTCCGATTGTGAGTCTCTAATTGATCTTCGATTGTTGCTTATCTGATGTTTCATGTTTAATTGATGTGATCATGGTTCTTATCTGTTTGTTGTTTGTGTTTAATTGATGGAATAGAAATGCTTTTGCCGTTATACCTATTTTAATTTCGTTCGGTTTTTGAACTCTTCCTCGGTGTTTGCTTGATTGCCGCATTTTGGTGTTTTTCTTATTTGAGGTTCCTTTTGAAGTGTGGTATGCGTTCATTTGTTTGTCCACCTGCATTGTTCCTTTTGTTTGCCTGCATGTTCTCTGTTCATGCCCACCAGGTGTTTGTTTTAATGCTTAAGTCTTAAAATTGTTTTGTGAATGTAGGCTTTTAGGCCTTTTAGTTGAGCAAGCTGATTTGTGTATCATTGCCCCTCAATATCTGTTCTTATTACGTGTTTTGAGCTGCTTTTTTCATAAACCTGTTCTATATTAAGTTTCTGTACCGAAATTTTCTTAAAAAGGCAAAAAACCGATTATTTTATATTCATATTTCTATTAAGATGTTCATGGGAATATGCTGATGTAAACAAAAATGCAACAATCTGTGTGTTATCTTAGAGTTAAATTTTAATGTGTTGTGATTGATGTTGTTATCTTTACTGTTGCTAATTATTTTTTTCTTGCAGCCAAGTAGCAGTGTAGCCCCTTATCGGTTGTTCTTTGTTTTGATGTTGTAAGTAATGTATTTTAAAACCTATTCTCTTCTCAAATTGTTATAACTAAATGATAGTTTAGATATAGTGGAAGGTTGAACCTATAAACTAATTGATTTTGCAAGAACTGTTATGAATTTAAACTATAGGGCTTCTGATTGCTGATCTTGGGAAAGGCATATGAAGTGTCTCCATTAAGGTATGTTTTAAACTGTGCATCTCAAGATGAGTGGGCGTTTTGATATCCTTTTTATACGTGTGTGTCTTTCTACTCACTATCGATGAGCGGGTGTTTTGATATTCGTTTGACAATTATAGATTCATTCTTGCTTTGGGTGTGTGTAATGAAATGCGAATTTTAGACTAATGAATCGATACATGACGATGCAATCCATGTACTAGCATTACCTGAGCCATTGTGATATTTGTACCGCAACAACTTACAAGAAAATCAAGATTTTGAGAAAGCTAAAATCACCTGAAGGTGAGAAAACTCTTTAGTTACCATATTAAACATACATAGGTTTGGGATTAAGTGAACGTAATGATTTATAGTACAAACAAACATAGGATACCAACCTGTTATGTTTATTGTGTACGTTTATCACGTTGGGAGGAAGTTGTTTGAAAGTTGGAGTGTGACTATTATTTCTACATTTTCTTTTATTCATTTGTTACTTGAAACTTTGTTTCTCCATTGCTACTTGAGTAAACCAAAATGATTTGAAGTATAAATGAATTCTCCATTTTAGTGATGCATGCCTTCATATTTGTTAACAGATGCAACCCTGATGTCATGTTTATATCTTATACAGGTAAGGTAGTTAGTTAACTATAGATTGTTGTATAAAACGGATATAACATTACAAATCTTGAACATTAATACGGTTTATACAGCTTCTTATGAATCATAGCTATTCATTTTCTTAATTTTCTGTAATTTTCTTTGATGTCAGGTTCTTATCCGGTTGTCCTTCCTGTTCGCCAGTATCATCTTTTTAAGGGTGTTATGTAAGTTAATATTTTATGGTCTTCTTTCTTTATGGTATTGTGCTAAGTTTTTTATGTGTCGATTGAAGATTTTAGTCCATGGTTTCTTTTGAGTGATATTTATTCCAATTTAAGACTTTGTCCGTTCTTTATGAAATAGTATGGTTTCTGGTATTCATTAACCTCCATAGTCAGTTTAGATTAAGTGAGCAACCTCGGTTTAATACACACACACCTAAGCTGGACCTGTTTCTCATGTAGCTACATAGCATACCTTTGCCATCTCAATAAACATAGGCTCCTTTTTTTTATGCCACCTGGTTTAAAAGTCTGGGTCTATTTTAGTCAAACTAGAGCTTTGAGTTATTCTGCTTATTATCTTTGGTTTTTGTAACAGATAAGGTTTCAATTTCTTAATAGTTTAAATTTTTTATAGTATATATGTGATTGTTAATTTGTTAAGCTTTATTGTGTTAAATGTGAAGCTTTATTGTTTTTATATTTTGGTGTTTTTTAAATCATTTTTGGTGGTGAAGGCTAATCAAAACTTCCACTTAAGATTAAGATGTAGGGTTTTTTGTAAAGAGCATGTATATTTGTATAATCACAAAGACAATTTGTATAGAAAAGAAAAGTCGATTAGTAAAAATAAACATGATTGACTTTAATTTTAAATTAAAGTAATATTGTTAATAGTTTGAAAATAAACTTTTAAGTGTATTTAAGAATGAAGAAAGTTTAAAATAATTAATTTTGTAGTTCAATGATAAATTTATTTATTTAAATAACTTTTAAGCGCATTTAAGAGCGTTGTATTTAGTGTGTAATTTTTTTTTTGAACGGCGAATGGCATTAAAAACACGATACTTTAGCAAGACACTAGAGGCCGGAAAAAAACAAAAGCATTACAAAGCAAAATAGTACCAATCCTTCCAACATAATGATCGGTCATTACAACGGTTAGCATACCATAAAAAAACTTCAACTTTTAATCTTCAATAAAACCCGGTGAACTGAAAATAAATATAATATTTAAATAATGTTTTTGAAATGTTAATATTTTAAATCATTATAATAAATGTTTAAAAATTACTAATTAGTAATTAATGGTTAACTTATAATTGACAATTAAATTTTAAAATAAATTGATCAATAACTTAATGTTTAAACGTCTTTTTTTTTTATTTTATAAAATAACAATTAAAAATCTCTAATTATTAAATATACAATTTCAACTTATGGAGTTATGCAATATATTATATTTTAATTCAAATAATATATTTTATTTAATATACTTTAATATTTTTCTAAATAATATTATACATACAATATAATAACATTTATAATACTTTATTTAAAATAATTTTTTAATATTCTATTCTATTTGACTTTATAATTCCTTTTTTTTTTGTTTCTATCCGAACGCAACGAGTTTAACAAAGAAACTGGTTATGTATAGGTAAACTTTTAAATGTTAAATATGAGTTGGCCATAATTTTATAAATAGTTTTGGTCGTTACATGTTTTTTAAAGTTGGTTGTGTAATTTTTAAATGTTAAATATATGTTGACATATATAAGAAAAGTTGTCGTAATATATAAAATATTGATTTCAATCAGATTAATACTTCAGGACTTTTATTCCTAGACTTTCATTGGTTTCAACAGATAAAAGAATTGTTTTTCGGTTTTCGGTTTCGGAGATGACAGTTTCCTATCTCTGTTTGTTTTGCAATGACCATAAACAAAAGACAATGTCAATCTCTTTCAATAGTTGGATTGTACTTGAAAGATCTCATCTTCTCTCATGGTCAATTATATGTTGCTTTATCAAGGGTGAAGAGCAAGGAGAGTTTGAAGATCTTGATTTTGGATGAAGACGGTCGTCCAACCAATGTAACAAGAAATATAGTCTATAAATCTATCTTCTCTAATTTGTAATTGTTATTGATTTTTTTACTATTATTGAATATTGTTCTACCGATAGAATTTTTTTGGATAGTATATATCTATATTTTTTTTTACGTTTCAACCCCGGGTATTTACCCGGGTAAGTGGCTAGTAAATCACTAAAATTGTGTGTCACATGTCTTATTTATAAATGGTGCACATCATCACCGCCACATGTCAAACTCACAATCAATTACCAATTTAGTAAATCATCAATTAAGATTAATTACCAATTTTATCAAAACTAAAACTTTATTTAAAATTTTGATAAAATTAATGTAGATTTATTTAATTTACTTAATAATTTTAGTCTTTTTATGAAAAGTAATCAACAACTTATCAAACATAATAAATTTTTTAAATATATTAAATTATTATTTAATATATTATAAGAATTTTATATTAATCATAATTTTCAAATTTCTTGATCATTAATCTAATATTATGAATCTATATTCAGCCCGTGTAGTACACGGGTTACTAACTTAGTTAATTATAATACACCAATTGAACAAAGTTTCATTTTGTTTTCCAAGTACAAAAAGATTGAAACATTTTCCAAAAGTAATCGGTTTCAAAAGTGAGCTTAAAACTCATTTATTTCGTATGATGTTCGGCATCTTAGCACGTTAACTTATGCATTTTTTAACACATACTCGTATGATGTACTAGGTACATTGTAGAAATAATAGTATAATTATATAAGGCTATGTTTATAGTTACTTGTGAGTTAATTCGGTTACAAAATTAGTTAAAAGACCAAGGTTAAGCTGCTAGTTAAGATATTTTGTGACAATCAAATTACCATAGCTATAGCTATAAATCTAGTATTTCATGATAAAACAAAACACTTTTTATTTGACTTACATATTATTAAAGCAAATCTACTATTATTATGATGCACATATTTCTTTAGTAGAATTTATGAAAATATAAAATTACAACTACCATAAAAACATTATTTAATAGCTTAATCTAATAATCTTCCTCATCTCTTGCAAGAGGAATATGAGTCTTAACAATAAAGAAGTTTTCATACATGAGCCCAGCAAGCCCACCACCAACTAGTGGCCCAACCCAATAAACCCAATGATTAGTCCAAACACCAGCCACCAAAGCAGGCCCAAATGACCTTGCTGGGTTCATGGAGGCTCCAGAGAATGGCCCTCCAGCCATGATGTTGGCACCAACTACAAGCCCAGTTAGAAGTGGGCCTAGCCCTTCAAGAAAGCCCTTTTTAGGGTCCACAAGAGTAGCATAAACTGTGAAGATCAATGAGAAAGTCAACACAATCTCCATTATAACACCTTGTAAAGAATCCATCCCAGCCGCAAGTGTATGTACAGGTGTTGTCTGGAATTTACCAAATACATAATAACATATAAGTTATACTTCAGAAACTGTTAAAACTGCCCGAATAAACCGAACCGAGCTAACCGGTCTGGTTAAATTAATATTGTTCTGTTTATTATTTATGCTTTGAAAATCATGGTTACTGATTCGGCCCAAAAGTACAGTACTGGCTGAACCAGACTGTGAACATCCCTAATTATTGTTCCTTGAGCGGGAAGTCAATGGGTGTCAAACAAGTCTAGGTTAAATTCGATTCAGGTTACGGTAAACCAAGTTCTTTTTTATTAGCGCAACGTTTTGTATATGTTGGTTGAATCTGAGGCACTCGAGTGTCAAAGACGTATATAACACATTAAAAACGAGTATTGAATACTATATAACACAATTTTTTTTTTTACAGGTGATAGGTGTTACATATTGATCCCTTATAGTTTACAGGTGATAGGTGTTATATATTGGTCCCTTATAGTGAGAGTGTGTTAATGAACGAGCCAAGCCGAGCCATGTTAGATTCAAGTTCACCTCGAGCTTGAAATCAAACAAGCAGCTCGGCTTGGCTCAAAAACTCTTAGATGATACTTAAATTTTGAGCTCAAGCTTGAAATTTACCAATCCTCCAGTGAGATAACTCAGTAGGGCACAAGCAGCAACAGAAGCAAGCAACTGATCAATCCAGTAAAAAATAGACCGGATTATGGTGATATGACCACCGGCACAAAGCCCAATAGTGACTGCCGGATTTAGATGACCACCAGAGATTCTAAAACCAGCTGATATCATCACCGCTACCACAAACGCATGAGCCACTGCAACAAACAACAATCCAACCACCTCATTTCCCGCCAGCTTTTCTGATAAACAAACCAATCAACGAGAGTTAGAAGTTATAAATCGTCAAATACATTGTTTCAAACACACTATCTTATAACATGGAAGCTTACCGGTGGTCATGGCGGATCCTACACCCGCGAAGATGAAGAGAAAGGTGACGATAAACTCGACAACGAGGGCTTGGATGCAGTCGGGCTTGGTGATCTCACCGATGGAGCCGATGGCGATCTTAGCCATTGTTGAATATTGTAAGCTTGTGGTGTACGAATTCAAGGTCAGTCGCTAGTGTCAAATTTATAAGATAAAAAGCATAGGTTGTGATGCATTATTTGAGAGAATTATTGTTCAACCATTGACTTCAATTAAAAAAAACAAAAAAAAAATTTAGCCAATCGGGATTTATAGAATGATAGGCCAGGTAATCATAGTGCTGGACACTCATGTGATTCGTGAGTGGTGATCGATCATTGTTAGTGAAAATGATGTTAATTTATTTATGGAGAACATCATTCATGTTCAATGAATTTCGATATATAAAGTATTATAAACTCAGAAAAGGTGGTGAGGAAATAAATAAATAAAAAGAATAAAGTGTATTGTTAATTGGTACGATGTTTAATCATGATTCTTCATATAAGTGGCGAAGGTTTAAGTTATTGAGAGTATAAAGTTTGATGGTTTTTTATTAGTAAAATTTGTTTTTAAAACAATTACATTTAACTACAACTATCGTGTTTTTGATGAGTTTCACATTTAAGGTAGATACGCACTATATTTACTTTTTATGGTGTCAGAAGTTAAATATCAGAGATGTAACGTGGGATCTATCATACGAGCTAATATGGTGTTAGTACAAGTTTTCTGGACCTGGCAGTCATGAAATTTAAATATGGTCCTTTCGCATATGTTTCAATCTAGATATGCTCAAAGTCTTACGTTTACAAGTTTAGACTAAAACATAGCAAGAAATCAATGTAATAAGCGCGGGTAGGATTCATCGGCAGTCATGCTAGATTTTACCAAGATATGTCATTTTTATACGTGTTTGTGTTTTTTGTTGTTGGAATTTGGTGCTCTAATCTCACATCTCTAACAACATGTAATGTATATTACTAGTGTAGTATCTATACTTATGATCCATTTTTTGTTTTTTTTGTTTTTTGTTTTTTTGTTTTTTTTTGTTTTTGTTTTTTTTTTATACAAAAGATGGTATGTAATAGGAGGAGAGACTAGAAAAGAAAGTCGTCTACTTATCGTAGAAAAACTTGGTGTTATCTTAAACTTGTGAGCTCATCCCCAACAATACGAGGTTGTTGGTTATTATAACGCAGAAAAAAGTTTATGAAAACAAAAACGTTATTTTAAAAAAATCATGTCAAACATCAATAACGATTGACTTTGGCTTAACGCTTCTCGTTCGATTCTTGCATCTCGAGATATTATTTTACATAATTTGAAGACTTTTGAATTTATTTTTACGTATTTTATATATTTATTTTAATCTATTTGTCTACGTAACTACGTAATTATATTATAATAACTTCTTCATAATTCAACCTTTGTATTGGTCAAGTTATTATATGTTATTCGGGCGTGTCACATGACGCACGTTCTCAAAAGTCAAATGAAAGCAACATGCACCAATTTATGTTTAAAAAAGTTGGAAAAAGAACGGCCTAGATTTTTACATATTATGCATAAAACTTATGTCAACATTATTAAAGCACTCGATTATAAATGTTGTGACGGAAAACAACAATCATAAATAGTATATATAGTTTTTTGTTTTTTTTTTTTTTTTTTTTTTTTCAACGGCAGGAATGTAAAAAAGTTATATATGTATTGATTTTGACTTTTGGTTGTATTTTTTTTCATACATAAAATCTATTTCTATAATCCTAAAAAGGATGATAAAGTAATTACCCTATATACAATAGCAAATAAATAAGACTAAATTATAATTTTTAACCTTTATACTTTATAAAACTTTGGATTTTGACCTTTTTTTAAAAAACTTTCTAGTTTTAACCTTTATTTGAAAACTTGTTTCATGTTTTAACCTTTACACTAACTTTACACTAACCCAATTCAATTTCTTCGTTAATTTTTTAATAAAGAGGATAGTATTGTAACTTTAGACTAATATGTCATGCCTATATATCGTTATTAAGGTTTTCTCTAAACTATAATTTTATTTGATTGTATATATGGTTGATTATTGTTGTATTTTTTAAAATTTTAAATAAAATAAATGAATTATAGCTATTTTTGTTTGGTTTTTCATTGTACTTGATAATAAAAAATATTAAATATTGAAAATCGGTTCCATAACGGTTTGAACCAAACCGATCCCAAACGGTTCAACACAGATTCCAGATTTTAATCACAAACCGGTTTATGATTAAATCCGGTTTCAGATCAATCCAATTTTGACCAAGTTTGATAGAACCAGATCGGTCATACCTTAGTCTGGTTGTCAAATTAAACCGGCTTGTACACCTCTAATTTCAATCAATACGAGATGAAAGAAGATGAATTCAAATACAACCCTAAGCATACACCGTAAATCCTTTATTTATCCACATTCTTAATCAATAGTATGAATAAAATAATTTTTAAGAAACTTTATTTTATACATAGGTATTATATATTTGTTATTTCCGGTTTCTCTTTTGTTTTATGTTTTTATTATTTTTTTTTTTTGTAATTGTAAATTACAATATCGTATTATTGTATCTAAGAACTTCTATATTAATAATAAATGAAATAGATGATATATATGTATATATAGAGAGATGATCAAATTGGAAATTACAGGCATACAAAAAAACTTTCTTTTATGTGAAATAATTTTGCATATTTGATATACCTTCTCATACGAGAAAAATAAGTAAATATTTACACACATAAGAATATTTTTTTTTGACAAGATTAAAAAATAGATATAAAGAAATATAACTAATTTTATTAATATATATATATATATATATATATATATATATATATATTAAAAAATAAAAATAAAAAAACCAACAAATTAATTGATTTTTGTAACTACTACCCTAAAAAATTCAAATATGGTTTGTAAAGTTAGTGTAAAGGTTAAAAATGAAACAAGTTTTCAAATAAAGTTACAATACTACCCCCTTTATTAGTAAACTAACGGAGAAATTTAACTGGGTTAGTTTAAAGGTTAAAACATGAAACAAGTTTTCAAATAAAGGGTAAAATTTAAAAGTTTTAAAAAAAAAGGTTAAAATCCAAAGTTTTGTAAAGTATAAAGGTTAAAAGTTGTAATTTAGTCTAAATGAATAGTGTTTGGAGTGAATAATAGTCGTTTTTATTTGTTTTTAATTTCTTTTTTTTATGGTTCTTTTGTGATTGTTTCATTAAGTGAATAGTATTTGTAAAGTACTTCTAACCACTGGCGATGCTTAGGCGAAAAGTTTTTTTTTTTGAGGGGGGGGGGGGGGTCCTTAATATATATAAAAAGTTTCAAAAATTGTAAAAATTAGCACTACGGCCGAAAAAAAGCTTATTGTTATCTAAGTTGTATAAAAAATTTATGGTCTCCACTAAGCTGCGCCACTACTTCTAACCAAGTTGTATATACAAGTTATTTAAGCATTGAAACCTTATTGGAATGCTACAAGTTATTTCAGCATATAAGGTCAAACGGTTTGTAAACCACCGTTAATGGTCGTTACCTGACCCTACATGAACGCTGTGTTCCCGAGTTCATTTAACGAGGGAAAGGAAAGGAAAGGGAAGTAAGTTTAAAAAATTTTGTGTTCCTGAGTTTCACTTAAGGAGGGAAAGAGAAGGAAACAAAAAAAAATTATGTTCCCGAGTTTCATTAAAGGAGAGAAAGGGAGGGAAGGGGAGGGAAAGTTAGTTTATTTTTTATTGTTTTTCTTTCCTTCCAAATCGGAAGGATTTGGAAGGAAAGGAATCACTCCCCTTCTCTTCCTTTCTCTTCTTTTTCTTTCTCTTCCTTTCCTTTCTCTTCATTTCCTTTCTCTTCTCTTCTTTTCCCTCTTTAAGTAAACTCGGGAACACAGCGGAAAAGAATCCACGCTTTCTAGATAAATAAATAATGAGAAAATTCATTTTTACTGAGTCAAACGATAAAATAAAAAAAATAACATTCACGCGGTTCACCGCAGCAAGCGCGCAACGCACGCATACCGCCAACTAGTTTTATATAAGTTTAATTATATATGATACAATTCGTTAAAGTAAAATGAGTGATCTTATTAATATAAATTATATACCATTAATTACATACTACATATTATATATCTATACTACTATATAATACATATTGGTCATCGGGGGTATTTTCGTCATATAATTCCTTAATTTTAAGACGCTTACAAATTATTATGCAACATGTACAAGGGTTTAAAGCATGAAAAGTATGGTTATTTTAAAGATCAAGATAATCTGCTCAAAATCTAAGGTTAAATTAGTAATTAACCCTAAAGTAAGATCCGGTCATTATTATCCTCCACAAACACACAGAACCAGCCGCCTCGATGGTGAGAACGCACGCTACCTCCGCTTCCGCTTCCTCGATGGTGAGAACCATACTGCTTCGGCAAACCCGCCATCCACCGTCTCTCCCTTCAATTGGCGAACTCCTCGACTCCTCATCTCCTTTGATTGATTATTGGATGGCCAACATCGAGGAAATTTCAAACGGATTGAAGGCGCGGGTTCTCAACATGCTGCTCTATAAATTGAATACAACCTCTCAATTTCCATCCACCGATTCACAATTCTAAACGATTCAAGGTTCTTTCTGCTCCTCCTTTGTTCTAATTCTAATTTTTGTTCGAATACTCTAATTTTGTTTACGTTTTTGTTTTAAATCTGCTGTTTTAACTCTGAAGATTGCAAGGGAACTTCTGCTGTTCTTATTTTGGAACTCCTGTTTGAGGTAAACAATTAATTTGCAAATGTTCATATGATTCTTCAACCAACTGTTATTTTTGCAATGTTCATATGATTCCTATTAAGCTAACCTTTTGTTGCTGCTACTGTTTGTTGCTGCTGCTACTATTTGATAAAATTAATCCATTGAAGCTAACCTTTTGTTGCTGCTTCAACCAACTGCTACTGTTTGTTGCTGTTGCTACTACTTTTGTTGTACTTAGGTTCTATATTCTGTTAGTCAAATGACAATAAACCCATCTATCTTAGCTGAATAAATCTCAACTATTTGAAGTTATAACTTCTTTTGTAGTGTATTTGAGGAGTGACTTGACATTTAAACATGAGAGTGAGTAACTTGACTTTCTAATCATTTAAGTAATGAGTTTGTGAAAGTAGAAGTGGGTTGTTGTTTACACAAGATTATTAAAAGTTTTAAAATGTAGTAAATAGTTGTTTAGATGGAGATGAATGTTTATCGTAAATTGCATATGGTTTCATACTTTCTGCAGCACATCTGAGGTCTGCACATCCTCTCTCAATTCTGCATTAATCCATCTCAAGCTTTAGCCACCATAGCAGCCCCCACCCCATGTATATGTATATCAAGGACCTTTTTTGAATCCTATTTTTCAATCCCAATCCATATTTTCTCTAAACCAGCAACTTTTAATGTGATTACTGGTGTAAGCATATACTTAAAATTCAGTAAATCTAAACTTTCTACTTCATGGTTTATACAAGTACAAATGAGTTAAACACAGACATAATATTTGTTTATAATAGATTTATAGCATAAATCCGAGATTATTGATGTAAATTAGTTTACTTTGTGGATGTAATGAGATTATTTTAAATCTGTTGTAAATCTTAGTATATTATGCAAGAAATGGTTTTTGTGTATGGTATCCCCTGAACCAAGATCTTGAAGAATGATTTTCAAGAATGATTATAAATCAGTTTTCTAACTAATTAAATATGCAATAATACTATCATGCTTATAAATCAGTTTTCTAATTAACAGTTTATTGTTTTATTCCTAAGAGTTCAAAATAAAGTTATCATCAAAACAGAACCAAACATGTGTAGATGCCCAGATTTGAAAAGCATGTAGCCTGTTTGAATGTGTATGTTAGTGAATCTGTTTGAATGTGTATGTTAGAGAATCTGTTTTATAGACATGAACTCAGTTTTTGAATGTGTATGTTAGAGAATCTGTTTTATAGACATGAACTCTCATTTCTTAATTTGTGTATGTTAGTGAATCTGTTTGTATTATAGACATGAACTCAGTTTTTGGTATGAACTTAGTTCTTGATTGAGGCTAATGAAATAAGAGTTAACCACTTATAAGCTTTGACTTTAAAAACTACACCAACTCTGATCAAAAGCATGTAGCCTGTACATGCAGTATACTTTAGGGGTGTTCAAAACCGGATATCCGAAAATTCGGATATCCGAATTTCGGATATCCGAAAATTCGGATAGTTGATTTTAAGTATCCGAATCCGTATCCGAAATTTCGGATACGGATTCGGATACTTAAATGGATATCCGAAATTTTAAACCCATTAATTTAGTTCTTGATGCTATACACTTCGTTTTAGATCGAGACAAACATCAACATCTCAATTCTCTAACACATATTAAGTAAATCAAATGGATAGTAATGCTTTTCACATATTAAGTAAATCAAATGGATACTAATGCTTTTCAGATCTGTACCTAGTTATAAAATCATCACCAAAATATAAATTCACCAAACCAGATATAGGAAAAACAGTTTATGTGGGTGAATGATGGGTCAACCAAAATTAGAAATAGATGCGTTAGCCTGTTACATTGAGTAGTGAAAAGCACAAAACCTAGATGGTTGTTGCTGATTTGGTGGTAATCGGCACAAAAACAGAAAATCAAGATCGATGGTAGTGGTGGTCGGAATGAAAGAAG
Organism: Deinandra increscens subsp. villosa; assembly: GCA_039602395.1. Taxonomy (NCBI): domain Eukaryota; kingdom Viridiplantae; phylum Streptophyta; class Magnoliopsida; order Asterales; family Asteraceae; genus Deinandra; species Deinandra increscens. Next base: position 6,068,640 of record JBCNJP010000003.1, read on the forward strand.
CTAATACATCAAAAGTGGCGGTGTCCGGAACGAAACTAGCAGAGGTCGGAACGGAATGAGCGACGGCCGGAATAGAGTAACGTTGGCCAAAACCGAAAGTAGCGGTGTTCTTTAAAGGGGCTGCCACCGGGACGATGAAATTAGGGCTCGGAGGAAATTCATACATCTGAATGGGAGAGTGGCAATGGTTTTAGCTGAAGGATGATTTTATAGCGTAATATTTAAATAAATAGATTATATATATATAATTTAATAATTTATTAAATACATTTCGGATATTTTCGGATATCCGAATATCCGAAAAATTTCAAAATCAATATCCGAATCCGAATCCGAAAATTCGGATATCCGAAATTCGGATATCCGAATTTTCGGATATCCGAATTTTCGGATATTTTAATTTCGGATATTTCGGATATTTCGGATTCGGATTCGGATTCGGATATTTTTGAACACCCCTAGTATACTTTGTGGATGTAATGAGATTATTTTAAATCTGTCATAAATCTGTTGTAAATCTTAGTATATAAAGCAAGAGTCAAGACTTCCTTTGTAGGTTTGATTAGTCTCTTCAACTTTGTTAATTTGTATTTTTTTAGTAATTGTTTAATTTCTTTGTTGCTTACATCTTTGACGTTCTTACCTATTGCTCACCAACTGTTTGCTACAATGTCTTTGTTATTTTGATATTATGCTACTTATCCTTCAATTTTTATTTTCGTTTCTCAGGTCCCAGGTTCACTTACAGCTGTTATTTGATCTCAGGTAACTTTTCTTTAATTGTTTTATACACATTTGTGTAGTTCGTCTTGCTAAATGCCAATTACATTTACATTTGTATTTTTTGAAAACTATTAATTGACTACATAGCAGCTACCTATTCAATGGTGGCACTTTTGGCTAACCATGAACCACTGCTAGAAAATGTAAGTAATAGCAGTGAACACTAAAACTTCTGTATTTGCTTCTGCATACATTTCTCAATAACAAGTACTAAACAAATGTTCATAATTCCATTTGTAAGACAAATTTAAGTTAACAATTACTTACAGGTTCATGGTACTTCATCAGTTAGTTTCTTGGTACTTCATCAGTTACTTCATCATTTTTGTTGCATCTTATAACTCACCCTCTCTTCTATTTGTTGACAAACATGAAAACTTGACATTGTGTTTTACAAATGTTCAAGGAAGGATTTTTTTCAACATAGACACAAACTGATGTGCACTTTGAAAAACTGATTTTAAATTTTCACCAAGGTTTGTCAACTTTAAAAAATAGCAACTTTAAAAAATAGCAATAACAGTTATGTAACTGGAATTAAGTAAACATAAATAATTCTTCTAAAACTGCAAAATAACATATATAAATATGTACAAATAATTAATAGTTGTTCCTTAAAGAACTAATTGATAATTAATGCCTTCAAATGTAAGTTTCTATGCTTAATAAAACAAACCACCATTGTTTCAAAAGTTGGTTTAGAAGTTAGATGCATTGACTTATAACATAAACATAAAAACCTAAAGCACATAATTCTTTGCTATGTCCCTATGATATAAGTTTTGGTATATTTAAGAGACCATTGTAAACAAAAGAGGTTAGAAATAACTGCAATGTAATAACAGTTAGTGAAATTCCTGTCATATTTATTAATGTATTCCTGTCATATTCATGTCATAGTTATCTGTATTTATTAATGGGTCGGGTCTAAGCCTTATTTGTTTGTTGCGGTGGGGGCTGGTCTCAGTTCTTGCTGAGGTCCGGCTATATTGTTGAAATACAGCCCAAAGAAAAGTCTGACAGCCCATAAACCCACTTTGCAGACCAAGCTATTACATTTTGAGAATATCCATTATGTTCTAAATTCTGAAATTATAATCATTGTTCTAAAGTCTATGTTGTTGCTCCTCTTTGTAACTGGTACAATATATAACAATGTTGATATTGAGATGGATCAAACTAACTCCACTAACTGTTTGAAACTTTGCATACTATAAACTAATGGGTTCAAAATGTTCCAAAACTCAAAAGTAAGTGTGTGTGTATAGTAGTATAGATATATATCCTTTAATCTTGTTTTGTTGTGGGAAAACCACAATTGCAGTGCTTGGCATTACTCATCGAGTTGATTGCGGTCGCTTCGTTGAATATTGATTGTGGTCTCTTTAAAAGTTAGTTCATTGTTTTCTTATAAGGTTAGTTTCAGTTTGTTTTTATTATAAGAAAAAATATATTAATTGCTCCATAGACCCTTGATTTCTTTTTTAGCTATGAATAATTTTATTACCAAATGGTAATAAGCCTAAACCAATATTCAGTTCTCTGTGAGAAAATGACAAGTGGAAAGAAAGATTAAAAATTAAGTGTTACCCCATTTTCAATATTAAAAAGAATTGTAACACCATATGATTTCATATAATCCATGCTATCACCTAAACCATTCCTGTCATATTTAGTAATGTATTGATGGTCATATTTCATCACAAAAAAAACTACATAAACAAACACTTATGCACTGATCTGTATTGTATTATATGAATAAAAGATGTGCCAATATATCATCTATTTATATTTGTTTTGGGTTAATATGTACTTAATTTATTTAAACTTTTTTTTATCAAGTATATCCAGATTAGATAATTATGGTATATAATCAGCCTAATCTGATTATAAGAAAAACATGACACCATGAACACATGAATAACTCCCCCATTAGGATTATGGTTCAAAAGTATTAGATTATGACAAAAAAAACGTAGAAGAATTAAGCATTAACCCATTTGACTTTTGAAGTCAACTGATAGAAAAATTGGTAGCTTCTGTTTTAGGCCTTTATCACTGTTGAAACAGTTAAGTGGTTGTAGTGTTTATAGATTAACCTTATGTAAACTTTATTTGTTGTATTCACAGGTTGTCTGCAGTTTTTGCAATTTCCTTTGCTATCAGGTAATTCAATTGTTAGTCTATGATGATATTTATAATTTATAAATGATTAGTGATTAGTGAAACTTTATACTTGAAATTTGATTAGTGACTTTTGTTATCGAATGCTTGCTGCCATTTTCCTCTTTAAAAAGTGTGAATGTAAGAGCATGTACAAAGAGCATGTACAAAGAGATTGTTTATGATAGAAAACTGGTTCTTTAGAATAGGAGAACATATGAAAACTTTAGGAACTCTTAAATGTAAGAGCATGTACAAAGAGAATGCATCACAATTTAGGTGATGGTATCGTTTTCATCTATCCTTTTTTAACGGAAATGGAGTATCATCCTAGCAGATTGAGTTTGTCATGTGCGACATTATCCGGAGATGCCCTATTTTTCTTGGCTAGCGTTTTTGGTTTAGGGTATTATCTTCAAACGGTCCTACGCTTTGACGTAAATTCTGAACAATTTACGAATATCTTAATACCTGAGTTCAGATATAATGGTGGGTATAAGTTACACATTGTTAATGTCCAGAATGACATTCGACTTTTTGTTGTTCATGGTCTCCATGAATATGTCTATTCCTTTGATATATGGAAGACGGTGGGTGATGAGTGGTATTTGGAAGTTTCATTATCAAAGGTAATGCCCATTCGTCTTCCTATAGAATTCAACGTCAAGTATATCGCGAATGAAGACAAGTGGCTTCTTATGACGAATTATGATGATGCTTATGTGCTGGACTTTAGTATGAACAAAGTCATTTACTCATATCCTTCTAAGTACTTTAATGCAATGCAAGGAGCAGCATACACCGAGACGCTTCTATCCCCAGGTATTTAGTGTACATTGGATGTTTTGTTTGAATATGTGGTAAACTACTAATATTACTTTGTAAAATATGTTAAAATATTTTGTTATGTTTGAATATGTGTGTATCCCGAGGTGGTATGTGGACATTAGATTATTATTTCTCTAATGTTAAAATACTAACATATTTGTTTTTTTACATTAATTAGAAACTTTCTAAAGATGTCTGAAACCTTTTTACAAGCATTTCCAGGTATCTTATTTTATCCTTTAAAAACGTTTTAATATGTATTGTGGTTATGATAAAATCAATGTAATATACATTTCAATGTTACATTTCACTGGCAGATGCTGTTCCGGTTGAGGACAATGAGGAATTTCCTGGTATTCTTAGCGACGAAGAGTGGTGGGCACTTTATGGTGACGAGGTCATTGAAATGGTGGAGTTTTATGAGGCCCTCTTCATGTGACCTCATCTAAACTATTATGTTTATGTATTCAACTTAAAACACTGTTTATGACTGATTCTGTTTTAAATTACTATGGATTGACTTCCTGACCATTTCAATTCATTGACCATCGGATTTTTGATTTAAAAAGTACTATGTTATTACCGATATCTTAAAACTATGTTGATGACTTCTATCTTACAACTCATTTGGTTTTAAATTACTATGTTTGTGACCAATATATATTTCAATTCAAGTGTTTGTTGTTATTTGTTTGAGTTCTAAAAAAAAAACGCCCTATAAACTGTTGCCGCCGCAACGCGCGGGCACACGGCTAGTATATATATATATATATATATATATACACACGCAATAGAGAGAAATCCGCGTGATGCACCGCGAAAAAAATCAACCAACTTAACGTGATACTTATCTTCTGTTAGTTTATCAATTATCTCGTGATATATTGATTGTACGTCTATTAGTTTCTTACTCGTAGCATCGTGCAGTCTATCTATGTCACGATCCTTACAGATCTTAATTAAATAATAACATATACGTACACTCTTCTTCCTCAAAAAAGTTAGGGAAGACCATAAAGGAATTGGTAATGCCTATGTCTTACCAGTGAGGAACTTGTGTTGAATCTCCATTCAATTAGTCAAGATTTTTTTTTTTAATTAACATGATAACAACACTATTATGTTTAAATAAATGTAAGAAAGTAGTCACTCTAAATACAATACATCTAGACTTATTAGTAAGGTGTTTGCTTATTTTAAAATGATATTCTGTTTTTTTTCCCCAAACATAGACTTTTTTGCACAAAAGAAAAAAAAAACTATTGTTAAATCGAAACTAAATTTCCATTTATTTTTACCTTTATATGATCAGGGAGAGAATCATTTGAGAAATAATTGGTTTTAAGAACTTTTGAGAACCATTCTGAGCCACTAGTTTATATATATGGAAAACTAGTTTATATATATAGAAAACCCTCATATGAATTATAGTGGTCCCCATCTGAAATTAGTGGTTGAGGTTTGGTTCTCAAAAATTCTCAAAATAAAAAGTTCTCATTTAAACCTAAGTCTATATGATCATGTTTTCCTTGTTAAAACGTATATTTTATTTCAAACCGTCTTTTTATACACAAGATCCTACTGCAAGTCTACTACATGCAAGTTATAACTACTTGTTCTAGTATAGATATGTGTGTATATATGGAGTTCTTAAATTGAAAATTTGATTTTTTATACACAAGATCCTACTACAAGTCTACAACATGCAAGTTATAAACTACTTGTTCTAGTATAGATATGTGTGTATATATGGAGTTCTTAAATGAAAATTTTGATTTTAGTCAAAATAACAATTACACCATAGTAAAGTTCCACCTAATAAGCAAAATTACTACATTAATAAACCTGATAGATACATAAGATCTAGTAGGATTGTATTTGTGAAACATAAAATCTTCTGACGTGAATACAAGACGGCTTTTGATGCGCCTGTACTTGAAAAATACCAAAAACTGCCTTCTTAGAAAAGTTGGAATATCACGTTGAAATTATCATAATAAATTAGAGGTGTACAAATCGGGGTTTTAAACTTTTTTTCAATTTGGTAAAAAAGAAAAAAAAAATAGCCGTTGGGCTCCCACGGTCAATCCAACATTCGAATTTCACCCGGCTCTCGCTGGCTTGGAGGAACCGGGATACACCGAAATGGGGATTCGTGGGATTGGAACCGCATGAGGCGGTATGGTTGGCCCAAGAAGCCGGCCGGCTCCCCTTGGAACCGGGCCGCAGTAACCTCATGATACCGCCTCCCCTAAGACACATCAGAATTGATTAAAGATTATCCAGAAATATCCACTCAAACATATAGAGCAATCGACATTTGAAGAAGTTAAGGTACCTCACCCATTACCTAGATGAAGATAGTTGATATCACACAAAAAGAATTGTAGATTTGACTTAACTAAACGAATAATTTTCCATGTTAATTATTGAAGTCTAACTTGTACAATTTTTATTCAAACGAATGTTACCTTGTTAACGAAACCACCAATAACCATACTTGCTTTATTGTCGTTTGGAGTTTGACTCAACTATACGAATGTTACCTTGCTTTTATCTTTTCACAATGGTTTCTAATCTTACGGTCTAAGCTACAGACCGCTTCCCTAAATAAGCTTGATGGGGAATATAAGTCTAGAGATAGAATAATTTTATAGAGTAAACTTCGCTTTTAAGTTTCCAATGTTTGTACATTTTAATAATTTTAGTCCTAACTTTAAAAAAGTTCTAATTTAGTGTCTCACATTTCAAATTTTTTTTTTATTTTGGTCTCAACGTTAAGAGTTGTTTAAAGAGCCGTTAGACTGTCCTCATGTGGTCCTCACATGAGGTGTACTTTTGTCATTTCTGTTTGTTTTAACTCATACTTTAAAACAAACGGAAATAACAAAAATACATCTCACGTGGGGACCATGTGAGGGTAGTCTAACGACTCTTTAAACGGTTGTTAACGTTGTAGCCAAAATTGAAAAGAAAATGAAATGTGAGACACTAAATTGGGATTTCCGAAAAGTTAGAACTAAAATTATTAAAATGTGCAAACGTTGGGGACTAAAAAACAAAATTTACTCAATTTTATATTATAGGGGTCTAGATATCTTGTAGTTTGTATATATTTTTCAGGTTCAAATTGCTAATTTAGTTTCTATATATAAGATTGATCTATTTTCACTTTCCTTAACACACTAAGATGAATAATTTCAAACAATAATGATTTCATAAAACATATAAATTAGACTAGTGTTAATTGAATGATTTCATTGTTTATCATGTTTAAAACAAGTTACTGTTAATCTGATATAAATGCGGGTGGGTTAAGAAGGAATCGAATGTGCATTTGTGATCCCGGGCAAGATAGGTTTAAGATCATGGGATCCTTTTCTATTATATAGGAAGGGTTGTAGCACAAAATATAATTTTAAGTAAATGGACCGGATATTGACAGTTCCAATATGATTTCATTCTTAAACGAAAATCCATTATTAGATTTGGTTATACTTCTCACTAACCATTTATTGGGGTCATGATAGAAACGCCAGGTGTTAGAAGCTATACAGAAATGTGAAAAGAAATTGAAGTGGACAATCAGAAGAAAAAACTGAGCTAGAAGCTATATATGAAGAAATTAAAAATGCATCGACACGAGTTAAAAATATGTTAAGCTATATATGAAGAAATTAAAAATGCACCGACACGAGTTAAAAATATGTTACTTTGATCGGTCTCACTAATTAGTAGCATGTGAAGAAAATAAGCTTAAATTATTACTCTTAGGTTAATCGTGAGTTTTAACGATTTAGTAAGCTTAAACGAATGTTACTAAGTTCCAAATAAGTTTTTTTTTTGAGCTTAAATTATTACTCTTAGGTTAATCGTGAGTTTTAACGATTTAGTAAGCTTAAACGAATGTTACTAAGTTCCAAATAAGTTTTTTTTTTGAGCTTAAATTATTACTCTTAGGTTAATCGTGAAGAAAATAAGCTTAAACGAATGTTACTAAGTTCCAAATAAGTTTTTTTTTTGAGCGACCAACAAATATAAAATTGCTCAGTACTCCGTACGGGGTGATCCAATGGCAAAAGGCCACCGTCAACTGGCCTAACCCAGCCGTACGGAGCCTTAAGCACACCCAAGTTATCACCAGTCCCAGGGAAAACCCACCCGCCAGAAGGTCTACTGGTGGTAAAACCCAGTCGCTATCGGGATCGAACCAGAGATTACAAGATCATGTTCTTCCTTCATAGAGTACCCATACATCAAAATAATATTACTGGAAACAAGGATAAAATCTGGGTCCATTAGAAATCAAGTGTTCATCTTAACCATTCCAATAACATCTTATTGGCCCAAATATGTAAATAAAAAAAGGAAAATTGGATTTAAATAATCCTATGTTTTGCCTATTGGCAAATAATAATCCGTCTTTTAACATTGGCAACTAACAGTCCCAGATTTACACTTATTTGTTTTCACTGGTCCCTCCGTTAAAAAATATACTCCGTTAACTTTTTCATCCAACTTTTTTCAACCCCAATCTTTGATCCACCATAACTTTTTCAATTCTTGATGAAAGTTCAATCCGTAAGTTGCTATGAAATCGTGACGAAAAACCGAATAAAACTAGATCCATATTGCCTAGGTTTTAAATAGATTATAATTATGAACATGTTCTTCATGAAGCTTCAACAATGGTGGATTGACCAATGATCAATGGTATTCAAAATTGATTTCACCAACACATTTGTGATCATAAACCGAATCTATAGCAACAAGAATCATTGAAAACCATTGAGAATTGATCAATCTACCATTGTTGAAGCTTCATGAAAAACATGAAGTTGTGAAATTTGAAATCCGATCAAAACTCCATGAAAATAAATTCCGTAACTTGCTATAGACTCGTGAGAACATGTCAAATCTGCTGGAATCGATCAATATCACAAACACAATGGATTTGATGCTCAAATTTTTATTCAAAGTCATGAAAAAGTCATAACTTTGATGCTTTTGTTCATCATCATAACCTATTTAATACCTAGGCAATATGGATCTACTTTTGTTCGCTTTTTCGTCACGAGTTCATAGCAACTTATGGATTGAATTTTCATCAAGAATTGAAGACGTTATGGTGGATCAAAAATTGGGGTTGAAAAAAGTTTGATGAAAAAGTTAACGGAGTTAACTTTTTTAATGGAGGGACCAGTGAAAACAAATAAGTGTAAATGTGGGACTGGTAGTTGACAATATTAAACGACGGATTATTATTTGCCAATAGGCAAAACATGAGATTATTTAAATCCAATTTTCCATAAAAAAATAAATAGAAAAAGATTTAATCTATGTTGATTTTTTCATTTGGATGAATTTTTCATTTGGACAGTGGCTCTCGAGGATAGTAAATGTGGGCTTAATTAAATGGAAAGGAAGTGGGCTGCAGAAGTTTAAAGAAACTAATTGTTAGCCCATGAAATCAAATAGAAATAATGAATTGACAGAAGGGAGATGCATTATTGACGTAGAGAGATTCACGTGAGGGAACAGAAGGTTTTTTTGAGGGTCCGACGGCCGCTGGCTGCTTGTTTTCTTAGCACGCAAATGGAGGAAAAAGGGGCTTTCATGTGTGGTGTGGTTGACCTAGTAAAAGAAAGGAGGAGTCAGGAAGTTTTGTATTTTCTTTATTTAATTTCGGTTAATTTAGTTTGTCTTTTTTTTAACGGCTAACACGCACACACCATCTAACCTACTCCTAAATTACATCTGAAACACCATTATCAGGGATTAAACCCATGATCTCCAGGTAAGACAAAGCCTTACCACCCCCACCCCCGACCACTAGTACAAGGGATCATTGGCTTAGTTTGTCATTTTTGGTGAATAATTTGATGATGATACTATTTAAATTATTTATTATTATGGTTTGGTAATATTTTTGTGATTATATCTAGGTGTAGGATTTGTGAGCTAACACGATTATTTGTATTTGATCCTTAGATTGAATATTGAACTGTGTGTTTCTAGTTGTCTCGTATAAGTTACATATTTAAACATTCTATTTGTCATAAATTGAAAGTAACTTTTTTACTGGATCATTTACGTTGTGTCACGAAATGAATTTGAGTATTTATTAATCAATGCATCGTAGAATGATTTATTACTTAAGTTTAGCTCGTACCCTTAGTCGCGATTGAGTTATTGTCTTATAGTACGACCAGATTCCTTTGCTAGCTTGAATCCATCTGAAAATTTAGTGAATCATGTCTATGTGATTTTAAGATGCAATACAATTTGTTTGCACGTTAACCACAATATCTGAACCCTTGAGCGTGATTTTGTTATTATTATTATTATCATCATTATTATATATTTTCTATTTAAAAATAAAATCAAAAACCAATTTTTACATTGTTTAGTATCATTAGTTAAATTAGTGAAATGATCAAATTGAATATATATAACACGCTCCTTGAAAATACGATACCCGACTTACCCTAGCTATCTAGGCTAATAAGGTTTCTGGATGACCCCAACGACAAATAATTCAAAAGTTAACAAGAAAACTTTAAAGCCATGATGTTGAATATAATGGAAAAACTATCTATTGTAGTACTTCAAGATCTTAGAAATGAGGAGATTTCATTACTATTTATAATTGTAATTGATGGTTTTATTTTAATATTAAATGCAACTCTTTTGAAAAAAGTTGCATTATTTAACAAAATTGTTTATTAGGTCTAATGTAGCCCTTGATAAATGGTTGCATTAAGCGTGATGCAACTAGCCTAATGCAAATTTTTAAAGGCCTAATCCAACAATGAACATTTCATCGGGGTTTCATTAGCTTCATTTCTTTGTAGTGGTTGTTTTGGAAGTTATACTAATCTTTAGGGGTGCAAACGAGCCAAGCCGAGCCAGCTCGAACTCGTCATGTAAAGTTTGGGCTCGAGATCGTTTATTAAATGAGCCCTATTTCAAAGCTTGAGCTTGGCTCGGGCTCGGCTCGTTTCGAGTTTTTTTTATCGATTTGATCTCGAGTAACTCACGAGCAGTTTGGCTCGTTTACACCCCTAACCTTATTACAAACTATTATAAATCTTTAAGATATATATACACTAACACTTCCTGTGTATATATAGACTTAACAAAAATAAAAAACAAAAGCTAGGCTAAATGATGAAAGATACAATAAATTATTTATCTAAATAATGAGACGATTTCTAAGTATAAAGGATGATATTTAAAATTATTAATAAATATAAAGTATGTTTTCTGTAATTTAGTAAAAAAAATATCTTCTCAATAACTAGTGTGGAACAGTTTCTATTTGTATTGTATGATAATTCCATCACCAAGTGGAAGAGTTTTGAATATCCCACGTGATGAAAACGATTCCAATTCAAATTGAATGTATGCCAGCCAAAAAAAGTTTAAGGCTTGGTGGTTTGTATATTAAGAGTGTTTCATGGTCTGCTCACACAAACAAAAAATAAAAAAAGATCTCACTTCTCTTTATTAAGAGGCACAGATCATAATATCATTGTGTTTCTACCTTTCTCTTGTTTACAATTTAGGCTGTTGCTTGCTCCTTGTTTCTTTCCTTTTCTTGATTAACTCAAGGACAATTAGCCATGGCTGCTTGCAATATGAAAGCAATATTTCAGGTGAACTGTTGTGCTCAAAGGCCTCCTTCAGTCACCACCTTTGAACAAATGAAGAACCAACTCTTATCATCTTTCCAGGTTCTAAATATTATATCTCTTCCTAAACACATAGGTACCCAACATTAATAACATGATTCGAATTGTTTCTAACATCAGCCATTAATTCATCCCTGACTTGCAGAAAACTTCCATTAAATTACCATCTCCTCATGGAATTATCAAGAAAACTTCAATAGAGTTACTTCATAGTTTGACGGATTCAGTGTTCCAGTTCGTCGATAATCAGTCAGACCCATCTCTGGTAAATGCTAAAAAATCGATAATCAGTCAGACCCATCTCCTGTAAATTCTCAAAAAACAATGTAGTCGAATTTGCAGATCTGGTCCCCTTTAAAGAGTAAAAGAGGTATGGTAAAATGGTCATTTATATAAAGTTAACTGAAAAATTAACTTCTGGTAGGGAAAAAAGATCCAATCCGTATAAAAGTTTTAAAAAAAGAACGTGAGTGTAATTTAGTTTGCGAAAGGACACAATCCATAACTTACCATAACATATCACCGACAAAATTTCTAATTTACACCTGATTTTATTATGTGCACATATATAGAGTAACTTTGGTCCCGTTGAAGAGATAGGAGAAGCCATTTATGTCACTGATATACAAGGAGTAATCCCAAGTGATTTTCCGGAGGGTGTTTACATAAGAAATGGTATGTATTATTGGACAAAATTTCTTCTTTTTCTATTAATAATGTCTTCTTTTTATAAATAATTTATCTTTAACTTCAAACTTGTAGGTCCAAATCCTCTTTTTGGAGGGCTTAAATCAACAAAATCAATATTTGGGAGATCAAGTCACATATGGGTAGAAGGAGAAGGAATGGTTCATGCCTTGTATTTCAAAAAAGAAAGCGATGGTAGATGGTGTGTTTCTTATAATAATAAGCATATCGAAACAGATACATATAAGATGGAGAAAGAAAGAAAGAATCCCTCTTTTCTTCCTGCGGCTGAAGGCGATTCTCCTGCAATTTTATCAGCTTATTTTCTCAACTTTGTATGTTCTTGATCTAAATTTACATTACAATTTTAACCACATAAAAACGTAAGTACATAGTGACAGGGGTGTTTTTAAGGGTGTGCAGGGTGGACGGCCGCACATGGCATATGTTTTAGAGAGGGCATAAGAAAAATATATTTTATCATTTTATATCATATCTCATTCATCATTTATTTTTTATTTATTAAGTTCTAACTCATATTTAAAGTAATTAAATGATCAATTTTATAAAAAATTCACTAAGTCCAATAAATGATAAAAGACTTGGCATATTTTTATAACAGTTATCGTCGATTTATAAATAGAAACTTATATGTAAAAGCATATTTTTCAAACTCGCATCGGGCATCCGAAATCTCGAAAACGCCCTTGCATAGTGATGTGAAACGGAAGCAAGAAAAGTATCAGAAAGTAAAAGTCAAAGAAATTGATATATTATTGGATATGAAAAACATTGCATAGAATGATAAATGTTAGTAATTAAGATATATAAAAAGAAATGTGAAACTGTGTTGCATCTTGGTGCAACCTCATAGCACTATCTACATCTAAAATCTCAGTAAAGATAATATTGTGACAAATCCAGTTGAGATATGGGACAGTCAGCAAAATGTACAGCAATACTACTGTTTTTGAGCATGGGGGCAAGTTTTACTCGGTTGCTGAGGATCATTTGCCTCAAGAGATCGACATTCGAACACTCAACACAATAGGAAACTGGGATGTCAATGGATCTTGGAACCGGCCATTTACAGCACACCCAAAGGTGAGAGTTAGACAAAACCTAAATGTAGCTAGATAAATCATGGTTATCATTTATGGCGGTGGCTTAAACTACATGTTTTGTTCGGGTAGAAAACACCAGATTCCGGAGAGCTTGTAATCATGGGAGTAAATGCAGTGAAGCCTTTCTTTGAGATAGGAATCATTTCAGGTACTTCAATTCATTCTCTTCAGTTTACAGATGAGTGAAATTTGGGATGTTTTATGTCTCAAACAGTTTATAACTTCATTTAATATTCGTTATGATTTTAATATGTGTATGTATATAGATGACGGAAGCAAGCTAGTTCACAAAGCAGATTTAAAATTCCAAAGGTGTACCCTTAGCCATGATATTGGTGTTACAATGAGGTAAAGTTCAAGTTTAGAACATATTACAACTTTCAGTTTTTGTGAACTTGATTCTTGATTAGTGATTACAACTTGTGTTGCAGATACAATGTTATACTCGATTTTCCATTAATAGTAGACATAAAAAGACTTGCAAATGGAGGCCCGTAAGCATCTTTTTATATGTTGTTCATTGTAAAATATGTTTATTATTATATCTTGATGTAGATTTCCTTATAATTTACAGATTGATAAAATATGTTAAAGAGGAATACGCCAGGATAGGAGTGATGCCACGTTATGGTGATGCGGATAGCGTTAAGTGGTTCGAAGTGGAACCATGTTGTGTGTTTCATATCATCAATACTTTTGAGGACGACAATGAAGTTAGTTATACTCAATTTTGATGTCTTTATAATTAACAACCAAAATGGGCATTAACTTTAATTATCAAACCATAAACAGGTAGTTTTGTTGGCATGTAGATCAAGAACCTCGATTATACCAGGACCCGATTATGGATTGAACAAGTACGAGTGGTTTTCAAGCCGTTTTAAGCACGAATCTGATAAAAATTGCGACTCGGATGAATCTTTGTTCACACAAGCATATGAATGGAGGTTAAACATGAAAACCGGAGAAGTAAAAGAAAGATTTCTCACAGGAAAATTGCATTCAATGGATTTTCCAATGATCAATGAAAACTTTACAGGATTTAAAAACAAATATGGGTATGCACAAGTTGTTGATTTGGATGCTAGCTCCGTTTCAGGCGTGGCTAAATATGATGGACTTGTGAAGCTATATTTAGGAGACACGAAACAACAAGATTATGTGAAAATGGAGAATCATCAATTCCCAAAGAACACATTCTGCACAGGTGCCATATTTGTTGCAAAACCAGGAGGTAAGGAAGAAGATGATGGTTGGGTGGTCACGTTTGTACATGATGAAGAATTAAATATATCTCGGGTATGTTTGTACTAATCAATTAATTACCTATTATCTCCTAATCTGAAAGATCATTGACTGATTATGAATCGTCTAAAATTGGGTTTCACAGGTTATTATAGTGGATGCAAAAAAATTTACAAGTGAGCCTGTTGCGATTATCACATTGTCAAGTCGAGTGCCATATGGTTTTCATGGAGCTTTCATGCCTTTAATCTTGTAATATAAGGTTGCTGATACATGATGCCATTGCCTCACAAGCTCTACAGCTTTATGTTTCCACATGTAATATATTTTCCACACGTAGTAGTTAAAATTATTAATTATCGTGTTTACGTAAAACATCTGAAAACATTTACCCAAAATCGTTTTTATCTATCTATCTATCTATCTACCAATCTATCCAATTGTCCATCTGTCACATTATAAAAGAGGGCTATAAGCTGAAAGCATGAAAACACATTTTAAAAGAAACAGCAAATTTCTCCTCACAAAACCATTTCCTAATTCTTAATATTCCCTTTACATTAGTTTTAGTAATACAAAGCCTAAATGACCACATAGATGTAATGTAAATAAAAATGTAAAATAGCGAGAGGTTGATCTGTTCGTGCGTTGCTGCGAGCAATTCTTGACTGTCCTAGTAATGTTGCTACAATGAGATGAATTTGGTTCCCATTTTTCTTTATCTACAATCCGAAAGTAACTTTTTTTTTTTAAAATGTAGCAACACATGCCATGTTTCTTAATACTCTACCAAACTTAAAGAGATATCAAAATTCAAACTGCATAACTACTTACCTACAGCATAAATGATAATATTGTGATTCTTAAGTAAATAATCAAGGCATAAAAAAACATAAGTATAAAAAGGAAGCATGTACGCATTAATTTGCAGGTGGCATTATCTTCTAAATAATCACCCAAACTATTTGTTTCAAATCAAATTCTATATCTAAGTAAAAGCTAAAGCCCGAATTGATTTTTTAAAGAGTTAATTACCGTTTGCGTCCCTGTGGTTTGGCATCTGTTACCACTTGAGTCCAATAGTTTCATTTGTTGCATGGTGAAGTCTGACGTTTGCACTTCATTGCGATTTGAGTCCTTTCCACTAACTGGGTTAAAATTTTCTGTTAAATCATGGGGTATTTTAGATAATTTACTCATAAGGGACTAGTTATGTAAAATTACAAAAAAAGAGGATCAAAGTGTAAAATCGTCATCTAATATAAATATCAAGGGCTGAAACTGTAATATTACAAAAAAAGAGGATCAAAGTGTAAAATCGTCATCTTCTTCACTGAAGACTCGTTCACCAGCGACCGCCACTACCGGTGACCATCACATCTCTCCGACGGCCTCCCCTTACGTGTCCGAACCCAACCTGCACATCCCTCTGGCGACCTCCCCTTCCCTGACCGAACCCAACCTGCGACACCAACCCTTCCCCTACCCTTTCTTCCTCCGACGACACCAGGTACCGGCTCTCTTGCCGGCACAGTCACGTACTGGTGACCTATCTCCGGCGACCTGGACCCTCCTCCAATCGACGCCGGATGACCTCCTGACTTCAGCAACCTCCGACTGACCCCCCTTAACCCCCACCTGCAACCAAAACCGGCCACCTTCATCTTCATTGCAACCAACTCCGGCCCCTTCATCTTCATCGCAAACCCAGGGCGGCAACTCCTGCTAACCTTGAGCTGAGCCGTCACAGGTGGCACTCTTCAGTCGTTGTGGTCGCCGACGGACCAGTGGTGGTGTGGGACTCGCCGACGGAGGTAATAGGGTTTGGTGGTGGTGGTGTATTCCCAGGAATACGTACGGGACATTTGAAATAGAAGGTGGAGGTGTGGGACCCGCCATAATTGTTTTTTTTTACATTTTATTTTAGTGTATTTTTTTTAATTAAACTTATATTAATGATTTTAAAGAGAGGGGTATAATTGTCAGTTTCAGCCCTTGATATTTGTATTAGATGACGATTTTACACTTTGATCCTCTTTTTTTGTAATTTTACATAACTAGTCCCTTATGAGTAAATTGTCTAAAATACCCCATGATTTAACAGAAAAATTTAACCCAGTTAGTGGAAAGGACTCAAATCGCAATGAAATGCAAACGTCAGACTTCACCATGCAACAAATAAAACTATTGGACTCAAGTGGCAACAGATGCCAAACCACAGGGACGCAAACAGTAATTAACTCTTTTTTAAATTGTCTAATGCAACCATCATCAGTTTCCTCATCATGCACATACCACTTGTAGTTGATCGGCTGTTTATAATAGGAATATAAGTCAAAATCAACGTTGACTATGGCTTCAAAGTCAATGCTGACTTTTGTAACAAAAAATGACTTTCTTTGCATTGAACTAAAAGCCGCATTGAATTAAAAGCCAACTTCATATCAAAATTTGTAGGTTTATTAGATTTTATTAATCCAAGTTATTATCAATTGGCCAATACTAATCCTAATTTCAAAAATGACACACATTAATCCCAATTATTAAGGTGTTGGATTTCATTAGACCCCTTTTACATTTTTCTTAATTCCGTTTGAGATTTTTACTCAAAAAATTCCAAAGGGGGTCCAATGAAATCCAACACCTTAATAATTGGGATTAATGTGAGCCATTTTTAAAATTGGGATTAATATTGGCAAATTGGTAATAACTTGGATTAATAAAGTCCAATAACCCAAATTTGTAACAACATCATTCTTCACTACATGCAATTAATTGCAGCTTAATTATGATAAGCCCTATAGAGTTCAAAAGTAAAAACATTATATTTACAGTTAAATCCACTTGAAAATTGAGACTGCACAGTTAAAGTTCCTCAAGAAACTTTATAAGATATCATTTTATCATTTCATCATCAAAAGAATCATCTGGCAATGCAAAAAGTTGTACCTAATTACAACTGTCCCTATTTTTACTTATTAGCAAGAAATTTACACATTTAAATAATCTCAATATAGTCTTGGAATATTTCCTTAACCTGCTGTTCCTATTAGTTTACAAAAATACCCTTAAAATAAAATAAAAGAGATAAACAGTACAAGAACAAAGGAAGCAAAATACGACTACAAAATATGACAATCGAACTAAACAGAAAAAGGACACCGGATTATGGCTGAGGATTTCTGTTCAACAGAGGTCCCTTAAAACAGAATTCGAGCTGCCCAAGTAAACCCGTCTGTTTCCTAGGGTACAACATGCAAAGCAGTGTGTACTGTCGGGATCAACCTAACACCCGAAATAATACCTGAAACAAGAGCACGAAGACCAGAGAATGCAAGAAATTCTTCTTTGCAAGTGTGTGATCTCTCAAACATGTAGAGTATTTTTTTTAGGTACGTATGCCTTGTATATATACTACAAAGAAAGATGCATGAAGAGTCTCTAATAACTCTAGTAAATTAGTAGTTCACATGAAGAGTTTCACATAACTCACATGAGTTAATAGTAATTCATAAACTTTGTGTTGTAATAAATACAACCATAAAAGCACACACTCTATATAAAAATATATAGTAACAAATACTAAAATATTTATAAAATATCCAACATTTTTAAAGTATAAAACAATTTTCTCTTCTTTATATGTATTATAATATAGTATAGATTATGACTGACTAAATATATTTGTGATCATACCTAGTGTATATCTGTGAGAACTCTAATAAATTGTTTACATAAATAATCATTTTGACGATTTCTAAATATAAAGTATGTTTTATCACTTTATGCAATATAGTCTAATAAATATCCTCTCCATAACTAGTGTGCTACAGTGAAATACAGTCTCTACTTTGTATTGTATGTAAATTCCATCACCAAGTGGAAAGATTTAGAAAATTGCATGAGAGGATACATATTCTACTTTGTATTGTATGATAATTCCATCACCAAGTGGAAATAATAAGAACATCCCATGTGATGGGAAGACTTCCAATCAAATTTTATGTATGCAAACCAAAAAAAAAAAAAAAACGTTTAAAACAGATCTCTTGTTTCTGTCTTTCTCTTGTTTAAAATTTAGGTTGTTGCTTGCTCTTTGTTTCTCTCCTTTTTTTGGATTAACTCAAGAACAATCAACCATGGCTACTTGCAGTCTCAAAGCATTTCAGGTAAATTGTTGTGCTCAAAGGCCTCCTTCATCCACCACTTTTGAACAAATGAAGAACCAACTCTTATCATCTTTCCAGGTTCTATCATATATCTCTTCCTTAGCCGATTAACAATAACACATGATTCGAAATATTTCTAACATTAATTCATCCTTGACTTGCAGAAAACTTCTATTAAATTACCATCTCCTCATGCAATGATCAAGAAAACTTCAATAGAATTACTCCACAGTTTGACGGATTCGGTGTTCCAGTTTGTCGATAATCAGTCAGACCCATCTTTGGTAAGTACTCAAAACACAATGTAGTCGAATATGCAGATCTAGTCCTTAAAAGAATAAAAAAGCTAAGGGTAGATGGTCATTTATAAAAAGTTAAAGGAAAAATTAACTTTTGTTAGTGAAAATGATCCATTCCGTATCATATTTAATGAAAGAACGTTGAGTTTAATTTAGTTTGCTAAACGACACAATCCATAATTTACCATAACTTAAAATGACAACATTTTTAATTTAGTTTTGATTTTTGTTATGTGCACATATATAGAGTAACTTTGGTCCAGTTGAAGAGATAGGAGAAGCCATTTATGTCACTGATATACAAGGAACAATCCCAAGTGATTTTCCAGAGGGTGTTTACATTAGAAATGGTATGTATTATTAGACAAAATTTCTACTTTTCTATACTATGTCTTCTTTTTATAAATAGTTGTTAATCTTTAGCTTCAATTTTGAAGGTCCAAATCCTCTTTTTGGAGGGCTTAAATCAACAAAATCAATATTTGGGAGATCAAGTCATATATGGGTAGAAGGAGAAGGAATGGTTCATGCTTTGTATTTCAAAAAAGAAAGCGATGGTAGATGGTGTGTTTCTTATAATAATAAGCATATCGAAACAGATACGTATAAGATGGAGAAAGAAAGAAAGAATCCCTCTTTTCTTCCTGCTGCTGAAGGCGATTCTCCTGCAATTTTATCAGCTTATTTTCTCAACTTCGTAAGTTCCTGATCTAAATTACAATTTATACAACATAATATAACATACATACATACATAGTGATGCAGACGTAAGCAACAAAGGTAGCAAAACTCAAAAGGAATTGATATATTATTTTATATTAAAGACTACATCTAACCTTGTTTATAGGGGATTTTTAAATCAGGTATCAGCAAATCGTTGAAATTTACAATCAACATGTAAATTTATTCGCAAGTTCTTCTTAGAGGGATGATGGTTGGGGGTTTGGGATCCTTGACGTCTCAAGTTCAAAACCTTACTCAAGAGGGTTTTGCCAGTGGTGAGTTTTCTCCTTGATAGTGTTTTTTAAGAATGCTCAAATCTATGGAGTTTTCTCCTTGACGTCAAGTATGAAGTGTCAAATCTAGTTTGAACTGTTGCAATACCGTTTCAAGAATGCTCACTCGGGTATTGGAGATTCAGGGTAATTCCAAACGTTGTTTGAAAAAAAGTAAATTTATTCAATCAAATATTTACATGTTTTAGTTTTAAAAAAGGAAAGCAAATGAACTAAAAAAATGGAGAAAACATTGACTTGCTGGCAAAATTGGACCCCTTATCGAAGGAAATGGATCCAACAACTTGGCCAAACCACCACATGTCCGCATCGTCAAGACCTTTCCATGGCCTGCTTTGTCACATGATCTGTCTCGTTGACCTTTTCGTGGGCTGCTTATGAGACATGTGACTCTGCGCGCAACCCAATTTACGTTCGTTTTATGTTTGTGCGTTTTCTTCGATTTTATCTTTATGTAGTTGATCTATTTAAGAGTTTTCCGGCTCTTCTATCAGTTCCTCAGGACATACATTGGTAAATGTTAGATAGATAAAGAAAGGTGAAACTATGTTACATTGGTAAATGTTAGATAGATAAAGAACGGTGAAACTGTGTTGCATCTTGGTGGTAAATTTTAAATAAAGAAAGGTGAAACTGTGTTGCGTCTTGGTGTAGTTAACCCTTAATCAACATCATAGCACTATTTTGATCTAAAATCTTAGTAAAGAAAATATTATGATAAATCCAGTTGAGATATGGCACATTCAACAAAATGTACAGCAATACTACTGTTTTTGAGCATGCGGGCAAGTTTTACTCAGTTGCTGAGAACGATTTGCCTCAAGAGATCAACATTCGAACACTTGAGACAGTAGGAAACTGGGATGTCAATGGATCTTGGAATAGGCCATTTACGGCACACCCAAAGGTAAGAGTTAACCAAGACTCAAATTTAGCAGTTAAATCATGGTCATCATTTGTTGTTGCTTAAACTTCATGTTTTGTTTTTTTTTGTAGAAAGCACCAGGTTCTGGAGAACTTGTAATGATGGGAGTAAATGCAGTAAAACCTTTCTTTGAGTTGGGAATCATTTCAGGTACTTCAATTCATTCTTTTCAGTTTATGGATGAGTGAATTTTGGATGCTTTATGTCACCGATAATTTGAGACACTCTAGTTTATAAATTCATTTTATATATGTAGATGACGGAAACAAACTTGTTCACAAAGCAGATTTAAGTTTCAAAAGGTGTACCCTTAGCCATGATATTGGTGTTACAATGAGGTAAAGTTCAGATTCGGACTTGATTACAAGTTTCAGTTTATGTGAATTTCATTCCTTATTACAAATTTTGTTGTAGGTACAATGTTATACTCGATTTCCCCTTAACCATAGACTTGAAAAGACTTGCAAATGGAGGCCCGTAAGAATATTTTTTATTTTCTTCATTGTAAGATATGTTTATTATGATCTTTTAAAGTAGATTTCATTACAATTTACAGATTGATCAAATATGTTAAAGAGGGATATGCTAGGATCGGAGTGATGCCACGTTATGGTGATGCAGATAGCGTTAGGTGGTTCGAAGTGGAACCATGTTGTGTTTTTCATATCATTAATACCTATGAGGACGGCAATGAAGTTAGCAATAATCAATTTTAATGTCATTATTAACAAGCTATATGCGTATTAACTTCAATTAATCACAACATGAACAGGTAGTTTTGTGGGCATGTAGATCAAGAATCTCGATTTTCCCAGGACCTGATCACGGATTGAACAAGTACGAGTGGTTTTCAAGCCGTTTCAAGCACGAATCTAATACAAACTGTGACTCGGATGAATCGTTGTTCACACAAGCATATGAATGGAGGTTAAACATGAACACTGGAGAAGTGAAAGAAAGATTTCTCACAGGAAACTTGCATTCAATAGATTTTCCAATGATCAATGAAAACTTTACAGGCATTAAAAACGAATATGGGTATGCACAAATTGTCGATTTGGATGTGAGTTCCTTTTCAGGCGTGCCTAAATATGGAGGACTTGCGAAACTATATTTGGGAGACATGAAACAACACGATTATGTGAAAATGGAGAACCATCAATTCCCAAAGAACACATTCTGCACAGGTGCCATATTTGTTGCAAAACCAGGAGGTATAGAAGAAGATGACGGTTGGGTGATCACGTTTGTGCATGATGAAGAAACAAATATATCTCGGGTATGTTTATAGTAATCGGTTTATTACCTATTATTTCCTAATCTGAAGATCATAATTGACCGATTATGAATTGTCTAATATTGGGTTTCACAGGTTATTATAGTAGATGCAAAGAAATTTACAAGTGAGCCTGTTGCCATTATCACATTGTCAAGTCGAGTGCCTTATGGTTTTCATGGAGCTTTCATGCCAATAATCTTGTAATATAAGGGTGTGGATACATGATGTCATTACCTCACAAGCTCCATGTTTTATTGTTTCCACATGTCATATATTTTCTATATGTACTAGGTAAAATCATTTTCAATTCAATACCCATTCACAATTATCATGTTTATGTACTTTCTGTTTTCAATTATTGTATTTCAGAAGCGTTTGAGGTAATGAAAGGATAGTAGAACATTAGTTCAGTTAGTCATATTCTTCTTTATTGTTGTGGTCTCCATGATCAGTTATCCTTTCTACTGTAATTAGAAATTGAAGCTTGGTTCCCTACCAAGTCTACACACTTCTATTGGCAAAGTGATTGTTACATCTCCAAAGTGAATAGCGCCGCACCACCCTGTCAGGGAAACGACTACCACCTCCTAGACTGCAACCCAATATGCTATAGTTTCTTCATGTTGTAGAGAGTTACAAGATTTTAAGGCCATTTAAAATTCCTGGCATCAACCGCCAATGTTGACCAGTAACACCAACTACAAAAACCCATAAAAAACACTATATGCACAAACTCCTTTAAAACCTTTCATCAACCATGAACCAAAGTGCAGAATATTTCAAAATCCTAATTAAAAGTGTTTTATGATAATTTGATTTCTTGAATTATAATGAGATTACAATGCCCTATATATAGGATATTATACCTTATATACAAACATCAACCTATGGTACAATTTCTAAAACATATTGTACAACCAATTGTTGCACACTTGGTACCACCCTCTATGCTTGGTTTACAACCCCTAAAGCATGGAATTGTGTCTCACTGTTTCAGCAACAGTTGTGGCACTTTTGTAAATTTTGAGAACTTTTAGGGTATTTACCTGCTCTCCCATCTCCTTCCTTTCCCTAAAAACACCCTAGACTACACAAACCATTCCATTTCACCAGAACACGCAAAGAGAGATCTCTTGGTGACCCAGCCGGCGATCTCCGATGACTTTTCTGGCGAGGCTTCCGACCGCAAATCCGCAGTTACGCGCACCTGACGGTGGTCCGATGACGGTGATACACACACTCTCTCTCTATCCGATGAAGGTGTGAATAAGAGAAGCTGGATTCGCGATTTGTAGGTTAGTTTCTTTCTAGATGTGATAATATGCTTGAATTCAAGTTTATTATGCTGCCATTTGTGGGTTTCTGGTATGATTCGACCATTATATCATCATTATCATCTCAGATCTGTAACGGTTAGCCAAGATTATACAGAAACCTACAACTCAGAGGCTAGAATCATCGGATTCGCCACAAAGGGAAGCTGGATTCGTGATTTACCCTCATTCCGGAATCGCCACAGAGGTTAGTTTCTTTCGTGATTCGGAATCAGTTCTTTACCTCATGAACTAAAAGCTGAGTTTCCTGAGATGAACATACAAACTGATTTTCTGTACGATTTGTGGGTTTTTGGTCTGTTTCATGAACTAAAAAATGATTATAAAATAGGTCGTTTTGCTGATTAATTTGTGTTGTTTTCCTTTTCCCGTACGGTGTTTCATGAACTAAACATTGATTGTACATTTGGTTGTTTTGCTGATTAATTTTTGGTGGGTGTTATAAGGGAGTAAATCTTCAAGGCTTAATATGGAAGTTTGTAGATTTCTAATTTCTTAGTCTTTTTCGGATGCTTTTATCTTTGTGAAAGGCCTTCAAGGCTTAATATCGAAGTTTGTAGAGGTGTGACCAATTTTTATTTCTCTCTAATTTTATCAACATATTGCCACAGCTGATTGGTTTCTGGTGCCTTTATTTTTGTGAAAAGCCTCATGTTTGGGTTGTTATAGATTTGTTCCAACTGTTTACTACAACTGCTGACTTTTTGGTGTTTTTTTAGTGTTTATAGGAATTTGTTGCAGGGTGAAAGCCCTTTCCTCTCAGTTTCACTGTAAGTCAAGATATATTTCATATCACATATGCAAGTGAGGGTCATTTTATGCTAATAAGTAATAAGTTGTCTACTCATGTAATAAGGTCAATTTTTTCTGATAAGCTCTTATGTGGGTCATTTGTTCACCACAAGTTCCAGTTTCTTTATTGTTTGGAGTCATATTTTGTAAAAAATAGATGATCTAAAATGAATCAGAGCTGAAGAAATACAACTAATAATGTTCTTTTTCAAACCATTGGTAAATTTGATTAAAGGCAAAGAAAAAACTTATGGTAAACATAATTAAGAACATGTCTTCAATGCACATTTTCACTTATTACTAATGACCCAACATAACATAATTCATAAACGACTAAAACTATTATGATATGAGGCAACAGGATGGTGACAGGGAAAGTAAATATTTGTTACATATACAAAAGCTAACTTTTGTGTTATGTCCTAGCACAAATGGGTGTTTGTGCCTTTGTGGTGGTTCAAGAAGATAAAAGGAGAAAGAGAAATGAAGAAGACATGTCCCAGGTGTTTCAGGTAGTGACTTTGTTTATCCCTTACTATCGTTGCTTAGCTAAAACAGTAGCAAATAACTGTAGCCTACTTATGTTGTAGGGTGTTTTGTTATTTGTTCTTTTTTTTCTTTTCACAGGTACTCTTTGTTGTGATAGTGACTACTAATCTTGCTTCACATTATGTAAGTATATATTTTTTGTTGTTTTCTTTTGAGTATATTTTCTTGCTGTAATTTTCTTTTGCCACTGGGCTTTTGTATATTTCTCATGGTGGTCAATTGAGCGTAGAGATGTTTTGGTAATGAATAGAGAAATTTAAATGTATTTGTGATGTTGCCTACTGAAACTCTTAGCAGAGACTATTTACTTCTCATTTGGTATGCATATAGTATGAAATCATATAATGTATGTAAGCCTATCAGACCAACATAGAGTGTCCAGGAAGTGTCAGGCCACTGTTTTGGAAAGGTCCATACAAATGTTAGGCTTTTTCTTTTACTTTAAAAGGCTCAAACTTTTGGATGTTCATAATTGGTAAGTTTAACTTTCAAAGTTCTATTTTTTGTGCCCCGCAGGCGTTTCTATTCACTTTTTAGGTTTGACATTTCATGGTATTTAATATTTGCCTATTTTGACTTTAGAAGGTCAAATAGTGAGGTGTTCTAACATTTTTTGACAGTTTGACTTTGGCAAGGTCAAATAGCTGAGGTGTTCTACATTTTTGGACAAATAAAATCGTTTTCCAGGTACTCGTTTTCACTTTCAAGGATCAAATTATATGGTGTTTATCAGATTTGCCTATTTTGACTTTAGAATGTCAAATGGTTGGTATTTTTAGTTGGCAAATAGAGGAGAAACCAACTTTGACAGGTTACTTGGGCATTTTTTTTGCTTCCTGCAGTTGATTCAGACTAAAAACAGACTCCTTAAAAGTTCTATTTGCATTTAAATTTGTCATTTCATTTTTCGGTTTACACATGGGATGCCCTGAATTTGAATGATGTTTGTCGTGGGTCTACAAGTATCAAATCCATAATGGTTTGGCTAACCGGTTTTTTAGAATGGTCCGACTACGCCACGAAGCGCGGGTCGACCACAGTTCCTGATAAAGTGATTGATTATCATAATATATCAAACTTGATTTTAAACTTTGTTTATATTTGGTCAGGAAGTGCTACTACAAGATCTTTCTTTAGACCTACACATTCTGTTGATGGGCATGTATGGCCTTGAAATGGATGTAATGTCCACTAGCACCATTATAACTAATTTATAGTTGATAGTAATATAAGACAGTATAAGATATTTAGGTTGTGTGACATTTTGTTTTGTTTTTGAATAGGTGATCAAATTCAAGAATGATGAAAGCATCAGGTTGCCAATGATTTAGTTAGCTGGTGTTTGGTGAGTGCATGATTTCATGATGTTATTACAAGTTGTTTTAAAACATTTAAGATAATATAATGATTGGTTGATTTTAAGAATATGATTTTACTAACTGAAGCTTTGTTGGTTTATGTTGATTGTAGGCCAAATCAAGAGAACTTAACATGTGTATGCATAAGTCATAAGACTCTGTTTAGCCTCTCAAAGATCGTTGGGAACCAAAAACAATTGGAGATCTATAACCGACTTTTTAAAACGGTCCGACTCCGCCGCGAAGCGCGGGTCGACCCACTTGTACATTTACATAACACATCCTCTAAATATAGTAATATATACATGAATATAAATTGTCTAATAGTCCACCATAGTTGGAGTTGGAGAGGAACGAATGCTCAAACTGGAGTGCAAAGTCTGAAATAACTGATGAGGTAATCCTTTGGTGAAGATGTCAGCATATGGAGATGAGGAAGGTACCTGCAAAACTCGAATATGTCCAATCTGAACCTTCTCTTAAAGAAAATTAATATTCATTTCAATGTGCTTTATACGCTGATGTTGAACTGGATTCTCGGATAAGTAGAATGCGGAGACATTATTACACTACACAATAGTGACACACCTTAGAGGAACCTGAAGTTCAAGTAAAAGATTGTGTAGCCAAATCACTTCAGCAATCGCATTTGCCACCCCTCTGTATTATGCTTTTGTGCTAGATCTACAAATAGTGTGTTATCATTTTGAAGACCACGATATCAAATTATCCCCAAGAAAAATGCAGTAGCCTGAGGTAGACCATAGTCAATGGTGTCCTGAATGTACCGAATAATTCATTTAAGAAAGGCCATATATAAGTGGTTCTCTGGGAGCATGCATAAATTGACAGATCAGCTGGATGGCGTACGTGATATTTGGGTGAGTAAAGGTAAGATACCGCAATGCACCAGACAAACTGTGATATAAAGGTACCATTGGCTAGTAATTCCCCGTCGTACGCACGTAGTTTTATTACAACAAATAAGCAAATGACGAGAAAGAAAATCAAGGATAGTGCCGCCAGGATGACCGAGACGGTTGTGCCATGGAGGAAGAGGTGAAACTTAAAGATTGACTAAGGCCGGTGTGGTGAAAGGATATAAGCCCCTCGTGCTATTGTGGCGTGAAATGAGGTTGCCATTTTGGAGGTCCTTCACAAAAAAACCAAATGGGTAAAATTTAATGGAAACATTGTTATCACGAGTAAATTGACGAACAAATATAATAGTTTCAATAACAGTGGGAGAACGTAAAATGGGTAAACGTTGATCATTCCTAACGAATATAGTCGTTATAGGTAATGATATGAGAGTAATAGTTACCTGACTTTACAGTGATGTGGTTAGAAGCCCCAAAGCTGCAAGTTCTGAAGAGCGTTCCCAATGTCCGTCGGGCTCAAGGCATTAAGCAACTTCGGTGATTGGGCTTGCGGAGTGGACGACCCAACAATACGGGCTTGAGGCTGATAGTTGGGCCAGGGGGTTTGTGGGCCTTGTGTAGGATAAGGAGTGGGGGTGCCTACCAAGAGCAGTGAGATGCAACATGGGGTTGGGATGGATTTTGTGTCCATGCTTCATAATTAGGTTGGGGATAATATGTTTGGTTATTTGGATTGGTGTTTCGACCACGACCGTATCCCCGGCCTCCACCACGATAAACAGAGTTATGGCCACGTTTACTGCCATGGTTATAGGCAAAGTTGGGGTCAAAAACTCAAAATAGCGGGTTTGGTCAGTGGGGCGCGGCTGGGTTGGTGCGACACTTGGGTTGGGGTTGGGTGCCGGGTTGGTTGTGGAACCAGTTTTTACTAAAGAACACGTCGATGTTTATTCATCATAAAATTTGTAGCTATCTGGTGGGCCCTTACTTTCGAATTATTTTCGTAGTAAATAGATTAATGGCCGGCGGCTTAATACCAATAATAGATGGTGGTGGCAATATACAATGAAACATTAATTTTAACACATATAATACGAGGTATTATTGAACATAGTGAAGACAAGAGTGACCGTGGTGTTACTGTATGCTAAATATAATACGAGGTTATTATTCAACATAGTTAAGACAATACATTCTTGTCTTTATATATATATATATTTTTTTAACGGCAAACTACGTACACTGCTCATAATATCTATTACAATTAAATTATACCAAATACGTCTTTCAAGAGACTCGAACTCTTATATCATGGGAAGTAACACGTAACTCCCATGACTTTGCCAAATAAACCCAAATCTCCCCGCGTTTGTTTATATGATTCTCAACGTTAGTTTGAAGATGATTATGTATTAACTAATTAATAATGACCATCTCTATATAT